>CM038039.1:216150865-216635865 GCA_021397845.1 Areca catechu
AGCAAATTTTAAATTTTAAATTGAGAATGAAAGTTTTAGAGTATAAATAAGAATATCAAAGTATTTTTTTTTTTAAAGGATTAAGGTAATTATTTTTAAAATAAAGAAGAATGGGTATTAGAGTAAATAAAGATGAAAATTTAAGTAAATATTTTTAAAAATTAAAATTTCAAATATAGATATCATTTTAGATTACTTTTCTTATATTACTTATAATTTTATTTTATATTACTCTCTTTATATTATATATTACTTCCCTTATTTTGTTATTCTATATTACTTTCCCTTTTCGTCAACATCATTAAAAAAGTTGGAGGGAGATAGCTCCTTCTAAGGCAAGCAATTAATGCAATTAGGAGAAAGAATATAGATAAAATCATCCATAATATAGATAAAACAGTTTTAATACAACAGGTATATTATACACAAAAAATGAAACAGCAAAATGTATACCAAGATAGTAGCAAGTCATCATATACTATATAGTAAGAAACTGAGACATAAGTCTAATACATATAGTATCATAAGATAAGGCCTAATATAAATTGAGCCTAATACATATAAGATAGATCTAAGATGTCCTAAACTAGTTAGCTATCTAGCTCCGAGTCTTGGTAGTTGGTCCAGCAGGAAGTGGTGGTGGTCTCTTAGAAGATCTGCGAGACTGCTACTATCTTCTATAGGTCCTGGTAATAGTCCTAGCCGATGGTCCATGCTATGTAAGGACAGGCTAGATAGCTCTAGGAGGTGAAGTATGAGGAGAGTGGCTCGATATCTGAATAGCATAAAAGGAAACAAGCATAGATAGTGGAGCTATTGCTGCTACTAAAGCGAAGACCACCTCAGAAAGTCTAGCAACTATATTGTTCACAATGCCGACATTCACTATCATTGACATCCTGAGTCTGTCAACAATAGTTCAAACCTCAGTGAAACCATCATCTAATCTCCCTAACAATCTATTTGCAGTACCTAATATTGAAAAGTTTGTGGGTATGTAGGTAACTGTTCAATGAGTCAATATATATCTATAATCTTAGTCTATAGTCTATCAACTCTGCCTGAAAGTATCTACAACTTAACTCGAATAAACTGAAACTCTTCTCTAATGGCCTGACAATACCATCTCAACAATCCTCTGTACTAAAGGGTCATCTAATCTAGTCTATGGGCGAAAAGTGCCAGGAGTCCTTGATGAAGGAAGTGGAATATTTGAAGGTCTAGCTGCAGCCTCTAGTGCCCTGGATGGCGAAGATGGCTCAACCTTGTGTATTGAAAAATCTGATCCCTCCTATGACTTAGACCATACACATGTCTCGTCCAATGTCCTCCTGCTACTGCCTTCCAGTACCCTATCCGATGAAGGGTTCGGTCATAATACTCATCGTGACTTTAGAGTTTTTTTGAGAACTCCCTCTCAAAGGATACTCCAAATGCCTCAAAGATCCTGGTAAGAAGCATACTATAGGGCAACTAAATCTTCACCTTCTATGCTGCTTCCCTCATGTAAACTATCATCATTCTTGGGAGATTAATTGGAATGGTCTGCATTAGATGACACATCATTGCCGGCTCTCTTTCTCAAACACAAAGTTAAATCTCTTAGTCTTTTGTATAAAATACGATGCAAAACTTTCAAATAAGTAGATAAAGTGTTGGAATTAAACTCTCCAATCCCTTCTACATCCATCATGTCCAACATACATCTCAGCCCCACTCTCCTGTCAGCCAATCTATCTGCTACAATGCCCTTAGATGGGATACTAAGAATTTGGCCAAGAGAAGTATCGCTCAAGGTGATTTCAATGCCTTTCATAATAGATGAAATACCACTTGAAACCTTACTCAAATTTTCATAAAATTCATGAACCAATCTAAGATATGTTAGAATATTGATCTTGCAGAACTTATCCTATTCCTGTTTCTTAATCCACTCACCAAAGATAAGCCCATTCTCATCAAAGAAAACAAAGTTGATCCACCTACCCGTGGTGACAACTCTCCTTGCCATCTGCTCAGCTTATGGAGGTGGAGAAGATGGAACCTATGCAGATGGCATGGAAGGCTTGGTGAGAGGTGGTGGAACTCTCTCTTGAAATCTTAGCTCTCCTATGTCTCTCCATACTTTGAGTCCCATGAACCTGCTCGGTCTTGATCCATGGATGCTTCAAGCGGTGAGCTAACATCTTCCATTGATACATTTTCTAAAGAAAATGAGTTAGAATCAAGGGAAAACAAAAAAAGGAGGGTAGATTTGGAGGTTTTTCAGATAGGTAGAGGATTTGAATGAGAGATTCTACTATTCCTAAGGTGGGGGTGACCTAAATACCCAAAATAGGGGCTTGCAGGTCCCTATATTAAAAACCTTGGGCCCATGCTCGAGTCAAGTTCAAGTTGGCTCAGATCCGAGCCAGGAAGAAATTAGGAAATTTTATCAAAATATTCTAAAGGAGTTTCAAAGATAGTTTTGAAGGTTTTAACAGATTCAAAAACATAGAAATATATCTAGATAAAATTGATTCTTAAGAAGAGAAAAAGAATTTCAATCAAATGGGTCATAAATATCTAATTCTTTTTTAATAATAGTAAACCTATCCTCACTTAAGGGCTATATAAAGATATTAGCTAATTACCTATAGTGCTAACAAAATCAAGCATAACATCACCATTTTGCACATGGTCTTTTATAAAATGGTGTCTTATTTCAAAATGTTTAGTTTTTAAATGTTGAATTGGATTTTTAGTTAGATTTATGGTACTAGTATTATTATAGTGTTATCATATCTTATGAAAATGTTATTAAGTTCAATACCAAAATGTTTAAATTGTTGCTTTATCTACCGGATTTGAGCATAATAATTTCTAGCTATAATGTATTTAGTCTTGGCATTGATTGTGCTACCGAACTTTGTTTCTTGCTAAACCAAGAAATTAAGTTAACTCCTATAAATTGACAAGTTCTATTAGTACTTTTTCTATCTAGTTTGCATCTAGCAAAATCAGTATCCAAATAGCAAATTAATTCAATTAAAAATTATTTAGAGTACCATAGTCTAGCATTAGCAATACCAGATAAGTATCTAATTTTTTTTAAATAAATAACAAGTATAATTCTTTAGAATTAGATTGATATCTAACATACATGCATACACTAAATACTATATCAAGTCTACTAACAATAAAGTAAAGCAATGATCCAATCATATCTCTATAAATTTTTAATCTATGCTATTACATTTCTTATCCTTGTCAAGCTTACATGTTGAGCTCTAAGGCATACTAATTTTTTTGAAACTCTCCATTCCAAACTTCTTGAATATCTCCCTTATATATTTTGTTAGGCTGATAAATATTCCTTCATTAGTTTGCTTTATCTTGAGTCCAAGGAATATATTAAGTTCTCCAATCATGTTCAGCTCAAACTCTCCCTATATTAGCTTGGTAAATTCTTCACAAAGGATTTTATTAGTAGCATCGAATATAATATCATCATATATATCTAAACTAAATCATCATTTTTCTCTTTCAAAAATAATGTAGTATCTATATTTTTTCTTGAAAAATTATTTTAATATAAAAAATTACTTAAATATTCATACCATACATGAGGTGGTTGTTTCAAACTATAAAGGCCTTTATACAATTTATAAACAGGATTTAAAAATTCATGACTTTTCAAAGCTGGTGATTATTCTATATAATTTTTTTAGAAATAAAATCATTCAAAAATATACTTTTAATATCTATTTGATAAAATTTAAAGTTTCTATAGCATGCAAATATAATTAGTAGTTTAATTGCTTCTAATCTAGCTAAATGTGCAAAGATTTCATCAAAATTAATTTCTTTTTCTTGACTATAGTCTTTTGCAACTAACAAGCTTTATTTCTTATTACTTTGCCATGCTTATCTAGTTTATTTCTGAAAATTTATTTTATTTCAATAACTAGATGGTCTAAAGATTTTTCTATCAGTGTCCATACTTTATTTCTTTCAAATTAGTTAAGTTTCTCTTGCATAGCATTAATCCATTCATTATCTTTTTCAGCTTCTTCAATAGCCTTAGGCTCTATTTATGAAACAAAAGTTAAATAACTGCAAGGATCTCTTAAAGACGATCAAATTTTTATCTCTTAAGATAGATCACTAATAATTAAATTTTTTGGATGTCCATAAGTATACCTCCATTCTTTAGATAGATCACTTTTCTCTTAAGTCGGCTTACTTTGTTCTTGAGTCGCTCTACTTCATCATCCTCTTTTTTTGGCTCTTCATCTTTATCTTTATGGGATGATTCCCTCAATGTGAGGTCCTCCACCTTCTTGTTTAGAATAGCTGCATCATCATTTAAAAAATCTTCCTTTCTCGAAGTGTTTGCATTAGTTTTATTAAAAATAGCATATATTGTTTCTTCAATAATAAGTATCCTTTTGTTGAAGACTCTATATACCTTACTAGATGAGGAATAATTTAGAAAGATTCTCTCATCTAACTTGGCATCAATTTTTTTTAAGTTTTCTTTTCCATTATTCAATATGAAATACTTATATCCAAAAACATGAAAATGACTACTGTTGGGTTTCTTATTTTTCAAAAGCTCATATAGTATTTTCTTTAAAATCAATCTAATCAAAACATGATTTAAAATATAACATGTTGTCTTAATTGATTCTATCCAAAAAAATCAAGGGAGGTCACCTTCATACAACATAATACATGTCATTTTTTTATAAAGTTATGTATTTTTTTTCACTATTCCATTTTGTTGAGGTATCATAAGTGCAGAAAAATTGTACTCAATATTTTTTTTATTATAAAAATTTTTAAAATGTTGATTTTCAAACTTGATTCAATGATCACTTCAAATTAAGATGATTGAAAAATCTTTTTTATTTGAAGCTTTTCTATAGAACTTTATAAATATAAAAAAAGCTTCATTTTTGTGTGCAAGAAAGAAAACTTAAGTAAACCTTGAAAAATCATCTATGATGATAAGTCCATAATGCTTGCCACTAAGACTAGTAGTTTTACTAGGTCCAAACAAATCCATATGAATAAGTTCTAAAGGCCTATTAGTTGAAACCATGCCTTTCTAGATTGTTTTCTAAATTAAAATATATCACAAATTTGATTCTTTTCGAACTTAGGTTTTGGCAATCCTTTTACAAGATATGCTTGCATGACCTAATTTTCTGTGCCATAACCAACTAATTTCATTATCTCTAATATTTATTTCAGCTAAGAATTGGCTATTTTTAGAAATAGATCATCTAAATCTACTAAATAGATATTGCCATGCTTATTTCTAATAAATACTATGCTATCTTTTATTGGATTATATATAATGTATTTAGAGGATTTAAAAACTACTTTACAACCTCTATCACATAATTAACTTATACTAAGTAAGTTATACTTTAAAACATCTATATACAGTATATTTTCAATAAATATGAAAGAGGCTATGCAAATTTTATTAATTCTATGAATATGCCATTTTCATTGTCTCCAAATATTATCATGTCTTCCTCTTTAGTTTCCAAAGTAACAAATTGAGCTTTATCACCCGTCATGTGTCTTGAGTATCTGCTATCAATATTCCATCTTCTTTTTTCTTAAATCGCAAAATACATCTACAAGAGAAAATCAGGTTTTTTATTTTCATACCAAAGTCATTTTGGATCCTTTGGAGTTAATCTTATTGGTTCCTCTTGGAACTCATACCTTTTCAATCAAATTTTTATTTACTTTTTTGAAATTGCAAATATATGCTTTATATCCCATTTTGCCATAATAATGATATGTAATGCTTAATGTGAAATTAATAAGAGATTTTTTTAAAAAAATTTAGATATTTTTATTTTTTTTGGGTGTTATAATCTAAAGCAACTTTGTTATAAACAATTCTTTAATCATTTAAAATTTTTTACATTTTTTGTGAGCTAAAAATAAATTTTTCAACAAACGATTTTAACTTTTGCAATTTCTTTTCAAATTTAGATTTTCTTATAAAATACTCTCTCTTTCTTTTAAAAGACTTTCTTTCTTTTCAACTTTTGCAATTCAATTTCTTTATCTTTCAAAATGTTTTCCTTTTCTTTTAAAGATTTTTTTAAATTATTTTATTTTTCTTTCAGAATTTGTTCTTTTTCTTTAGCTAATTTATCATTTTATTTCTTTAATTCCTTATTAATTTTTCTTAATTTCTCAAAATTAGCAAGAAGATTACTAAATGCACTTTGTAATTCATCGTAATCTAATGAATATTTAGAATTTACATTGCTTTCTTGTACTATGAGATAAAGATTGGTAACTTCTTTGATTTCTTCTTTCTCAAAGCTCCAATCTTCACTATTGCTCTAAATAGCTATCGAAGCCACCTTCTTGAATTTCTTAGCCTTCTTAAATTGAGGACAGTCCGTCTTGAAGTAGCCCGGCTTCTTGCATTCAAAATATATGGTCTGCTCTCTTTCTTTTTCCTTCTCCTTATCTTTACTAGCTTCATCCTTGTAGGTCTTCTTCTTGAAGGTAGGTTTCTTCTTTCTTAAGAGCATTTTATACCTTCTTGTCACCATGGCCAGCTTATCATCTTTCTCTTCTTCCGACTCATCGATCTTTTTATCTTTTTCTTTATTTCTTATAGATTTTAAGATGATGGTCTTCTTTCTCTTAGATTCTTCCTCATCTTTTTATCTCATGTCAACTCATAAGTCATGAGTAATCTAATAAGTTGATCAAGTGAGAGCTTATCAAGATCCTTTGCTTCTTGTATGGCGGTCAACTTTGGATCCCAAGACTTCGAAATGGACCTAAGAATCTTTTACACAAGATCACTAATAAAGTAAGTCATGTCCAAACTTTTTAAACTATTAGTAATATTAGTGAAGCGAGTATACATACTAGTAATAGTTTTATTTGGTTCCATTCTGAATATTTTATACTTATGAATAAGTATATTTACTTTAGTTTACTTAAGTTGGTTGGTATCCTCATGCGTAACCTCTAACCTATCCCAAATTTCTTTGATAGCGCTACATGAAAAAACTCTATTAAATTCAATAGCATTTAAAGTATAATAAAGAATATTTATGGCTTTAACATTAAGTTTGGTCATCTTCATATCATGTTCATCCTATTCCTCTTCAAGTTTGGAAACCTCTACTCCATCTACTTTAGTGATGAGTGTATGTTGCCCTTTGATTATCACTAACCAAAGTTGATAATCAATTACTTGAATATATATATGCATTCATGTTTTCCAATAAGTATAGTTTATGTCAGTAAATAAATGGGGCCTATTTGAAAATTGCCCTTTGATAAGAGACATACTCATTTAAGATTGCTATTTGATCTTTCTCTTGATCATTTCATCAAATGCAATTGAGTATCAAACTCTGATACCACTTATTGCCAGCTAAATAATCTAAGAAAGGGATGAATTAATTTTTTTAAAAAATTAAACTTAATTATGTGCTTCTAGTTAAGTGTAAGTGAGCAAAATTTAAGTACAGAAAGTTAAATACTAAAAATAAAAGAAATAGGTAAGGAAGCAATCACAAACATAAGCAAATTTTATAGTGGTTCGATGCTTCCAGTACCTATGTCCACTTTCCAAGCCTCCTATTGAAAAAATTTACTATAATCTTCTTTAAAGATTATAGACGGATTATTTTTTTGGACTCACAAATCATAACTCTTATTAATTATTTTTAAAGCTCACATCCAAAACCTTTATAAACCAATCCCTGGCTCAAAGAATACCTAACTTCAATCCCAACTGAAGTCGGCAATAATAGAACAATGAAGAAATAATATAAGTACAAGAAAATTCTTTAAAATTAAGAAGCAAGAAAGGAACTTATGCACACAAGAAGGAGACACAAGGAATCTTTAAAAGCTTCAATACTTGATGATTGGAAGTATGAGCTCTCAATTCAAGGCTTTTGACTTTTTTTTAATGTTCTTGATGACTTTATAATATTCTCACTTGATTTGATAGTTATTGGATGTCTTCAATAAGTTTGGTAGCCTTTAAGAAACCTTTCAATATCAAACTAGCTATTTGTAGTCGTTGGAGAAAGCAATATAATCATTAGGAATAAGACTAGGTTATTCTGAACTTCTTGCAAAACTAGCCATTATATATATCAGCAGCCTTTGAGTCGACTCAAATTACTATCGAATCAGCTCAAATTTTATTTGAGTTAGCTCAGTCCCTTATTGAGTTGGCTCAGTCTTCTTTCTCCAACAACAACCTTTCTATTATCCTCTGTTGAGTTGACTCGGTTCTATCAAGTTGACTCAAGTTCTATTTGAGTCAGCTCAAAGAATAGCCTTCAAAAAATAGCTTTCTATAATTTGGCTTGTCCTGTCAAGTTGACTCAAATTTTATTTGAGTTGGCTTAGCAGCATGCCGGTTGAAACTATAGTGCTAAATTAAAACTATTTCAATACATCGCTAAAACTTGATTTTTCTAAAAGTTTGAAGACTCCTATTTCCAACACATATTTTCTTCATGAAATATGTTAGCTTTTCAACAACATTTGGCATTTAAACACTTATATTTTGGATTGATGATGGTTACTTTTAACTTTTCTTGAAACATTATTTTAAGTAATTCATTAATAACATTATATACTCAAATATTTTGTTATTCATTAAAATCAATACTTGGGACCAATAGAGAATAACTCAAACTTAGCACTAAGTTAAATTAGATTAACCTAGTTTTTCCTTGTCTTGCCTCTATCTCTTTGCTGCTAGTTTATTAGTTGGAACACTTGATGATGTATCATTTCTCTTGGGGTATTCTTACTTGTTACGACTTCTTTGAAAGCAAATTTAACAAGTAATATGTCTTCCATCTCGTGATAGTTTATGAGAATTTTTAGATTTTTTTTGTCAGTAGATTTTCCAACTTTTTTTGGATCTACTTGCTATCATTCTCATAGATAAAGGTAGGATTATCTTTGCACCAATCCTAGGCTATAGCTTCTCCCCATTCACAGGTTGAAAGATAAATTCATCATACCTTGTCAAGAATCTATGGTATAATATTCTACAATATACTTTTCGATATCACCATTCTTATGCTATATTAGAGAAATGGCGTGAATGCATATATACCTCTCAAATTTCATATTTTGTAAGTACAACTCCTATCCTATAAATTAATTTTATATGATTGCCCCTCATATGTAACTGCATATATTCTATCTCCTACCTACTTTCAATTTTATTCTTCTCTATTTTTTCTTGAATCCAAGGGCATATTCTTCCATGTCGTTTCTCAATTTTCTCCCTCTTCTTTGCTATCCTCACCATTATTTGTCTCCTTATATCTTCAAGCATCTCAATGATTGGTTTCTCCTCCCTGTCTTAATTATATATGACCTAAATGTTTCTACCATATTATTATCAACTATATCATACTATAGAAAGGGATTGAAAAAGGCTTTTACAAATCATCTTGGATTACCCTCTACAAAGTCTCTCCATGCCTTCTCTGATAGCCCTTTCATTTCATCCAAAATATCAAGAAAGTCTCCTTCTATAGTACACCTTACTGTTCTAAAGAAGGTGAATTTTAGAGCTCCACCCTTATGCTCTTTTTTTTAATTTTAGTAAATGTGTCTTTTCATAATTGTCTGTGCATGGCACATGGTAGCAAATTAATAATTGTTTATACTAGACCTTGCATATATAAAAGTATGTAGTAGTAAGAGTTAAAGTTTGAAAACAACAAAACTTGGAAGTTTGAAAATAATGTAACCTTTTACCTTTTGTTGGTCATTGATAAGTATCCAACGTAACCCATCTCTAAGTTCTATATCCTTAGCCAAAAGATGAATAAACTAAGATCGACCAAGAGTCCCTATATTCTACCTCAACTAGAGCCTGGGTAATTGGAAACATCTAGTTGTTAGCATCTTTACTAATGATAGCTAATAAGTCACCTTTACAAAACCATTTTAAAAAGCACTCATCAAGCCTAAACATGGGCATGCAAGATGTTAAAATCCTCTTCTAAGTGCTTCAAATCTTTTGCATAACCTCTAAAAATGGACACCATCATCCTTCCTATCAACTTTCAAAATCATTGTAGTGCCCTTATTGCTCCTAAGCTCCTTGTAATAACCATATAACCTTACATATTTTTTATGATGGGAACCTTTAATCTTCTCCAATGTTATTTACCTTGCCCTCCAATACTTGGTGATAGTTACATCAACTTCAAATTTTGTCCCGATATCATGCTTCATGTCTCTTGGTTTATATGTAAGACATAACCTCAGCTTCTCTTGAAACTCTATTACTATCCATCTATAGTTATTTGTCTATTCTTATAGGTCCTTACACATCTATACTCTCCTATATAAGTCTAAATTTGAAATTTCTTTATAGTATTCTCAAATGAATACTATAGTCTAAATGGATAGTCATAAAATGTGCATTTAACTTATGCTTTGTTGGCCTTATTCTAGCTAAACCTTAAATCATATCTCTGAGCAATATTGTATTTGACCATCTCATCTTTGAATGTACTCTTCAATTGTACTAAAAGTCATCGCCTTACAAAACTTTACAACTTGCATGTATTGGATTGAAATTTGCCTACTTTTTTCTTCTCCTAAACTCATCAATCTTATTTTCATAGCTTGATATAGGGGTCTCAAACATTGAAGAATCCAAGTACTCACTAAAGTACATAGTATCTTCTTCTGCTTCATCCGAAGTAGCACTCTCTTAGTTTAGTTATGTACTAATGCTCACAAGTAATAGGTGCTTTGTCTAAATCTTATGAACTCTATCATTGTTTTTATTTCTTACTTCCGTCGCTACCCTCCTTACATCTTTCAGCTCCTCATCATTAATTAGTAGTTCAACATTTGTAAAATAACTACCTTCAATCTCTATTCCTATAGTTATCATCCCTTTGAGTCCCATCTGTATTTTCTACTTTTTTCTTTTCTTGTCTTTAAGTCTTAATCCTAGGTCTCTTAGCTACTTGTTTCTTTTCTTTGCTTTGAGTCCTAGTTCTAGATCTCTCTATTACTTCTTTCCTTTGCTTTAAAACCCAGTCTTAGGTTTCTTGATTACTTGTTTCTTTCCTTTTCTTAAAGCTATTTTTCAATCTCTTTTTCTACTATATTGGGGCCTTCAATGACTGGCACATTGGCTGCTTCACTGATTGGTATATTTGGTTACTTCAATTACTAGAATATTGAGAGCTTCATCAACCACTTCTTAATGCTTTATATAAATGTTAAGATACTCCATTGTATCCGATGCTAGTTCAATCATTTTTTTAAGCTATCTATTTTCAAGTTGCATCCTCACTCCTTAAGTTTCATTTGGAATGGACACCTTACAGAATTATCGCATAACTTTATCCTTACATCGCTGCTCTATTGTATTATGTAACTTCTCACAGGTCATGGTTTTTGTATCTTGGATGTCATAAAATGCTATATTATACTCTCCAAAAAATAGTCAATGCATCCTCACTTGTTGATAAATTTTTCATTATGATGCATAGCCAAAGAGAGACTATTTATTTTACATGACATGCAAAGCAAAAATCCTTTCAAATAATACAATTTTGCAAAAAAAAACTAGGTTATAATTGAACAAAAATAATAATTTAATCCCATTTGTACAACTAGGTATATAAAAGGAGAAACACTAGGAGAAAATCTAAAATAATAAAGGCTTGGGAGCCCCATAAAAATGATAAAAGAGGTTTTGGGATCATTTTGGCTAAATACTGAAATCCTGGATTGTACTTACATTCACTAGCAATTTATCCTTTTCTCAACTTAGATAAGGGATATTAGCCAACTAAACTAATAGATAATAAAAAAAAATCAAAGAAATATATGATTGAAATAAGAAAATCCAAGGGATATATGAGAGATGCCATCCAATTATATTATCTTAGTCATCAAAATAGAAAAGAAATTATAATATGTCATTGTTCATGTTGATTAAGGGAAGCCCAAGGGCTTGCTAGCCTACAATTATTGGATAGGAAGAAGCAAAATAGATAGGAGAAAAATTATAAACCCTAGCCAGAGGAAGCATAAAAATGATGAAAAATAATTCTTGTTATTAAGTTACTTTCCTATCATATCAGCTTGTCCATGCATCATGTGACCGCTTCTATAATAGCAACCAAATGGAAGTAATAGCCAAGGAAGAAATTACAACTTTTTGAAAGTTAAAGGAGCTTATTATAATTATAGAAGTTTAGGATGAAGATAGAAACATCTAAAAAATTCAAAGTTTTTATAATAATTAAGCCTAAATATTAATATAATATTTATAAAAATATAATATAATATAACATTAGATCATAATAATTTATTATATTAATATAATACTAATATATATTAATATAATATTATATGAATATAAATATTAAAGTAATATTAATATGTTATAAATATTATAATATTAATAATATATTACCAGGGGAGAGCAGGACTAGGTTCTAGTTTTAGGGTTCAACCTAGGATTGATTCACCATGGACAGTTCCTGGCAAAGAATATATATAAGGCCCCTGGAGGGTCTATAGAAGGAAGGTATAAAAATAAACAAATAAATGGAAGAAACTAGAAAAAAAGAATAGAGAAGACAATGCAGATATAAAAAAATAAATATAATCTAATTTTATAAATAAATAAATATATTAATTAAAATATCTAGTAAATAATTATAGTAGTATATTGATTTGTGATTGAAGATAAACAGCAAAATTATATACAATAGCCACATCTGGGACAATCATGCAAATTGGCTGGCTTTCACTACTCATAATTAACTAAGTCAAGGCAACCTTATATCAAATGGTTCCAACTTGAATAGTAATTAATCAAAACTTAAAGATAAATAGTAAGATTGAATAGTAAATTGGCAGCCACGTCTAGGACAATCGTGCAACTAGGCTAACTTGCACCACTCATAACCAAGTCAAGGCAACCTTATATTAGACAGATTCCTACTTGAATAGTAATTGATCAAAGCTTGAAGATAAATAGTAAATTTTGTGAAGAATATTTGTCTCTCTTAGGACAACTTTTAGTATGGATGATGAACTCCCATACTAGGATAATAATATGTCAAGCAGACTTTTATTCCGAGAAGAGTGAAAGAATAACATATTGAACAAAGTAATTGCTAAGCTATCTTGAAGATATAAGCATAGAAATAGAAATTGAAAATAGGTATTGATAAAGAAATTATACCCAAAATTGCTTCTAAATATCACTGCATATAAATTGAAAACATTGTAGACAAGTGGGATATTTGAAAAAATTGAAGTTCTATTGAATATAACAACTTTGTTTATACATTCAACCTTCTTGTCGATGAAGGATTCTTGAAGAGTATAGACTCTTTGGTATAGGAGGCCTTGGGTTACAAGGGCTTCTACAAGATTGATAGAGTTTTGAATAGGGTTTTTTGATGCATGATATTAGGTCTTTGAAGAGGCTCAGAGGAAGAACTTAAGAAGATTGGTAGATTGGAACCCCCTCTAAAGTTCAAAGTTGCTTCTTTTATAGCCTTCGGAATTCAATCATGGTGAAGTCCGAAGTCCTTTGGTCACAAATGGGCTGGCAAGCATGCATCCTTGCTGAGTCCTTCATGCATGTTTGGTCAAGAATTTGAGGTGCATCAATGCCTTGCTAGGTTGGCTTTTGATGCTTTTAGTGCCACAGGATGGAAGGCTAAGTCACATTCACATGGTATTGTATCCTTACTGAGATTGCTTTCAGTGCCTTTATCTTTTTGGCCAAAATCTTTGTCCTCCTGGTCTAAAGGCTTTTGCTTTTATTAAGTGAGATGTTGTCCTAGTGGCCAATCGCTTGTTACTTTTGGTGGGGCCATTCTAAAATTTGTCAGCAAACTACAGGTGGTGTTCATCTTTTTTGGTTGGTCATGCTTTGTACTTCGCATTGGAATCCAAAGTTGTTGCTTGAAGATTGGTGCAGATGATTTTGCTACTATCTTGGTATTACTGATGATTGATGATCCTACTATTTTGATAGTGGTGCAATGGATGCTACTTTGAGATCTATGCTTCAAATTGATGGGAAGACTCCTAAGTTATCATCTTCATTGATTGGTCCATATTCTATGAGGCTGGACCAAAAAGGTTTTCATCTTTTCATCCTTACTCTCTAGCTTAGAGAGAGTATCCAACAATAATTTCTTGTATTCTGCTTTTGATTTTACTGTAGATAGCTTTAAACTGGCTACTGATTTGTGCTATAGAAATCTTAAAGTGGATGGTTCTATTTCCAAAGATAATTATGGATGTTTTGCTAACCATTCTAGGACTTTTGACATGGTGCCCTTTTCATGATTGAATTATTGCCATCATTTGGCTTGGACTTTTTTTCCCAAGGAAAATCAAAATTTTGAAAGAAAACATATTTCTAGTAAACTATTCAGGTGTGAGCAAACTAGGAATAGAAATTTAACAAGATTGAAAACTTCTGTGGATGTATAGGTAAGCAAAATTTTCACTATTAAGTTTCAAAGCCTTCCAACACACTTGAAAGCAAAATTTCTTGAATGGGGCCATAATAGTCCAACCAGTCAAAAAACCAATATGAAAATTGGAATCTGGGTTTGATATTGAAGTAAAATAATTAAGAACCCAATATATATTAGACCAAGTGTTCTCAGCCATTTTGCTTTTATTTGAGGATTTCTCTATATCTTATCTCAAACTACTAGAGCTAGACACGATAGAGTTTTAATTGGGTTTTGATTTGCCCAATTGCATCAAAATGCTTCTTTGTCCAAGGGCTAGGATTTTTCCTTAGCCTTTGGTATAATGACCTGGTTAGAAATTTTGGTAGAAATCTAATACATAGTTTAGAGTTTCCAAAAATCTTTGTAATTGCTTCTTTTATATAATTTCATTTACAAACTTGTCGCAAACTCAATGGAATGCTGAATTGGCCTAATTGTCCCTTGGGTGATTTCATACCCAAGGAACCTTATTTTGGTCTAAAACAAGGATATCTTAGTTTTTGAAAGGACTAAGCCATTCCAAAATTACTTTTAAAAGCATTTGAATATATTTGAAGTGTTGATCAATATAGGTAAAAAAGACCAACACATTATCTATGTGGATGATCAGAAATTTGGTGACGGGGATAAAAATTTCATTCATCACTCCTTGGAATTCCATAGGGCCCGAATAGCATTAAATTCCATTCATACTATCCGAAGGAAACAGTGAATGCCATTGTATACTTATCCACTTTTTTTATCTGGATTTGCCAAAATATAGATTTTATGTCAATTTTTTTAAAAAATTGCACTACGTATCGTATTCAATAAGTCTTACTTATTGAGAATGAGGTGTCTAATCCATCTTAATGTATCATTAAAGGGTTTGTAATTTATGACTAGTCTTGGAACTCCTCTTTCAATTTTAGAGTTTTTTTGGATATAAAATGTCATGCAACTCTATGGGGATTTGCTTGACATGATCAATTTTTTTTTATCAAGTCATTGATTTCCTACTTGTAGTGTTCCAACATATTCTAGTTCATCTATATTAGTCTTGCCTTAGTCAAGATTCTTCTTTCATTGAAGTTCGACTTATAAGGTGGATCAATAGCATGTTTCTTCCTATCTTGAAAGGCATTGGATAGGTCAGAGCATGCTAGTTTTTTTAATTTTCTTTTTAACCTTTTGAATTTGCCTAATTATTGCAGGATCTTGAAATTGTTCCTCTATCTTTTTATAATGGATTTTCTATTTGAGATAATCTGACTATTTTTGTTTTCATACTATTGGCTGATCGGCAATGCATTGATTAAATCTAAGTCTTTGGTATATTTGTTATTGATAATCTTAAATTTTAGGGTTTCCTAGAATTTTTGTAGTGATTCCAGAATCACTCACTTGAAAGGGTTTGATCATATTAACGAATAATATCCCTAATATAATATATTGGTTTAGATCTTTAAATAGTATTAAATTGGTTTTGAGGCATGTGTCCAGGTTACAGACATACATGTCTATAAGTTTGTACTTAGTTTTGAGTTTTGACCCATCTGCTACATTTAATTTTTTTCTTGATTTTTTAAAAATATTTTGTAAGTACCAAACCCTCTTGGATGTAGTTCAAGTTAGCACCTATGTTAACCAGAGCTATAGTATTTAAGCTGTAAATGTTTTCAATAGTATGGAAACTTTGACACACCATTTCTATATGGCAACTTGATAAATTGTTTTTAGAAAATTTTGGTCTCCGGGATGTTCTCCAACTTCCTTCTCCTTGGACTCTTTTGTTTAGAGCTAACCTTTTTGGTCCTTGATCAGTTTTATCTCAACCTTAAGTTGATTGATCTCAGCTTATAAATCTTGTAGGGTGACTATCTTTTTGTTGACTCCACTAATTGATTTTGATGATAAGCAAAACAGTTAAGTATAAATTGAGGACTAATGGTTTGCTTTAAGTGTGTCTTTATTGAAAGGATGCTCACAAAACTTGAAGAAGCCCAATTGTGTTGAAGAACCAAGTTTGAATGGAATGATTGCACAAAACAAGACTTGGACACTCAAAAAAATGGTTGAATTGATGACTAAGATAAATGAAAACATGTTCCAGCACAAGTTCAGCAATTTCTATACTTTTTCAATGATGTGTCGACTCAAGGTGTCGACACATGACATAATGTATCGATACATGAAGATGATGTGTCGATTCAGGCCGGTACGCAGCAATGTTTCAAATGGCACAAATGATGTGTCGACACATGGATGCAACATGTCGACTCAATATGTCGACTCAACTGAGAATGTGTCGACTCAGCTGATTTTTTCAGAGAATCTGAATGGAATACTTTGAACTTGTGTTGATTCAAAAAGAACATGTGTCGACCTAATGTGTCGACACATGAAAAGAAAGTGTCGACACATGGAGTTCTGACAATAGTAACGGCTAGTTTTTTCAAGTGCAGAACTCATCCAAATGCCCTCCAATGGCTAGTGTTTTAAGTATAACGACTAGATTTCGATTTTGAGGGCTTGGGAAGGTATATAAAGGCTCCAAATCAAATCAAGACAACAACTATTCAACTATTCAAAAAGGCATTGAATATCCTTAAAGAGTTTAGAGAGAAAAGAAGAGAGAAGAGCCTTAACTCCTATTCATTCAAAGCTCAACCACTCTCAAGCAAAAGGAAGCCTTCCAAGCATTCAAAGCTATCAAGTGCATTGAAGATCATTCAATCATGGGCATTCAAAAGGCTTCAACAAGAGCAAAGCAACACTACATCGAGCTACATCGACTTATTTGCTTTATTATTGAAAGCTTACATTGGTTCTTTATTTCTCCATCTTATATCTTGTAAAGGTTATTGGTTAGCCTATTGAAAAACCAAGTGAGGTTATTGGTAAGCCTTAAAAACCAATTAGGTGGGAAGTTAGCCCACAAAATCACTAAGGTTCTTGGTTAGCCCGAAAAACCAAGGAAGGTTTTTGGTTAGCCTTGTGAAAACCAATTAGGTTCTTGGTTAGTCCGTAAAACCAAGTGAGGTTGTTACTTATAAGCCTTGTAAAACAAATCAGGTTTTGATTAGTGAGCCCGGAAAATTAATCGACTGTAATCGTTGGATTATAGTGAATTCCCAAGGGGATCTTGGGGAGTGGATGTAGGTGCATTATTGGCACTGAACCGCTATAGATTGTTGTATTTGTGATTACTTGTTCTCTCCCTCCTTGCTCTTTACATTTTGCTTATTGCTTTTAATTTTTGCTGTACTATTACTTTAGAGCATTACACTTAAATTTTAATACCTTGTTGAATTGAATTGCATATCTTATCTTGTAAAGTTTGCTATTTGTATTATCAAGCTTAGCTTTAAATTTTTTAGAGACCCAATTCACACTCCCCTCTTGGGTTGCTCTCTGGGCAACAAGTGGTATCAGAGCCATGTTCTCAGTATATAGGCTTTACCGTCTTGAGTAAAGATCTATGGCAATCCTAATTGGTATTAATGTAGTTGAGGGACAAGCCTCAAATAAACCTTCATTTTTTAAGGGAACAAATTATACTTATTGAAAAACTAGGATGAGAATTTATATGCATTCTATAGATTATAATTTGTGGAAAGTAGTTGACAAGGGTCCTCATATTCCTTCGGTGGTGGTTAATGGTGTTTCCATCCCAAAACTTGAAGAGGATTGGGATGAAAATGACATTAAACAATCCGAGATCAATGCTAAGGCAATGAATCTCTTGTATTGTGCATTAGATCCTAGTGAGTTTAACAGGATATCTACATGCATGTCCACCAAAGAAATATGGGACACACTTGAAGTTATCCACGAGGGTACTGATCAAGTGAAGAACACTAAGGTCAATATGTTAGTGCACACATATGAGATGTTCCGGATGGAACCAAATGAATCTATTACTGATATGTATACACGTTTTACAAATATTATAAATGCTATGAGAAGTCTTGGTAAAGTCATATCTAATGCTAATCTTGTGAATAAAATTCTTAGGCCACTACCGACATCGTGGGATCCAAAGGTGACCGCAATTCAAGAGGCAAAGGATGTAGACAAGCTTCCACTTGAGCAGCTAGTAGGATTGCTCAAGACCTATGAGCTCAACTTGAAACAGAAATCAATGGACTTGGATAAAAAGAAGAAGGGGATCGCTTTTAAATCAATTGTTTAAGAAGAATCCTCGATTGATGAGTCCGATGATGATAAAGAAGTAAAAGGCGAAGAAGCCCTCCTTGCCCGAAAATTTAGAAGATTTATGAAGAGAAGGATGTTTCCCTACAAGAAGAAATTTCAATCCAAGGAAAAGGAAAAGGAAAAAGAAAAAGAGAAAGAAAAGGAAAAGGAGAAGGAAGTGCCTATATGCTTCGAGTGCAAGAAGCCCGGACACTTTAAATTTGATTGTCCTCTCCTCAAGAAATCAAGAAAAAAACTAAGGAAAAAAGCAATGATGGCCACGTGGAGTGATAGCGAAGACTCCAGTTCAGAAGAAGAGCAGACTGAAATTGCAAATCTCTGCTACATGGCACATCAGGACAATGAAGAGGTATGTTCCGACTCTGAAGTTGATTTTACTCTCGATGAACTTAGAAATACTTTCGAAGAGCTTATGCATGATTATAAGTTAGTATTATCTGAAAATAAGAAATTAAAAAAGCATGCTAATAGTTTCTCATTAGAAAACAATTCTTTACTTAATGATGTTAGTTCTTTGAAAACTAAACTAGATATTTTGGAAAAGAAAAATAACGCTTTAGCTATGGAAAATGAAGTTTTGAAAAGGCCTAAACATGTTGTTTCTAACAATGAGCTTTTAAAGAAAAATATGGATTTAGAACTTGAAAATGCTAAACACAAAAGTGAACTCGAAAAATTAAAACCTTTTGTTGACAAATTTACTTATAGTTCAGAAAAGTTGAATTTACTTTTAAACAACTAAAGAGTTGTTTTTAACAAGGCAGGTTTAGGATATAAACCACAAAAGCAATAAAAGTATTTCAAAAACTTTTTTGTACCTGCATCATCCAGTATTACCTATTTTACTTGTAAAAAATTAGGTCATAAATCATATCAATGTAATTTCAAAAAAATCATATCTTTTGGTAAAGTGTGGGTTCCAAAAGGAACCATTTTGAATGCTAACCCGAAAGGACCCAAGTTAGCTTGGGTACCTAAAAACAAAGCTTGATCTTATTGCAGGTGTGTCTTGCAACCAAGGAAAACAAACGAATTTGGTATCTTGATAGTGGTTGCTCAAGGCACATGACTGGAGATGTGAAGCAATTCACTTCTCTTAAAGCTTTGAATGGAGGAAGTGTGACCTTCGGTGATAATTGTAAAGGTAAAATCATTGGAATTGGTAAGGTTCACACAACTCCTTCTAATAGTATCAGTAATGTACTTTTAGTAGATGGTTTAAAGTATAATCTTTTGAGCATTAGCCAGTTTTGTGACAAAGGTTTTCAAGTAGTTTTTAAATTATCATATTGCATGATTTCTAGTCTAGATATAAATAGAGTACAATTCATTGAAAAAAGGTATGAAAATATTTATCTAGTAGATCTTGATGATCCATCTTCGCCTAATGGAGAATGCCTTGTTGCAATGAATTCTACCAAGAAATAGACTAGTTGGTTATGGTATAGAAGGTTAGGGCATGCTAGTATGTACCTTTTTTCAAAACTTTTCAAAAAGAATTTAGTTAGAGATTTACTTGAAATCAGTTTTGAAAAAGATAAAATTTACCAAGCATGTCAATTTGGAAAACAAGTGAAAACTTCTTTTAAACCAAAAGGATTTATAACTACTAGTAGACTACTTGAACTACTCCATATGGATCTCTTTGGACGAACGAGAACATCAAGTCTATGAGGCAAGAGATATGGATTAGTTATTGTGGATGATTTTTCGAGATTTACTTGGATTTTCTTTTTAGCACAAAAAGATGAGTCATTTTCTGTATTCATAAAGTTTTATAGAAAAGTTTCAAACGAAAAAGGTGTTTCAGTCGTTTGTATTCGTAGTGATCATGGAACCGAATTTAAAAATCAAGATTTCAAAAACTTTTGTAATGACAAAGGTACATAATACAATTTCTCTGCACCTACGACACCTCAGCATAATGGGGTAGTAGAAAGGAAATATCGTACTTTAGAAGAAATGGCACGCACTATGCTTTGTGAAAACGATTTGCCAAGATATTTTTGGGCTGAAGCTATAAATACAGCATGTTATGTTTTGAATCGAGTTTTGATACGTCCTATTTTAAAGAAAACTCCATATGAGCTTTGGAACCAAAGAAAACCAACTTTGAAATATTTTCGAGTTTTTGGTTGTAAATGTTTTATTTTGAATAATGAAAAAGATCATCTAGGAAAGTTCGATGCCAAGTCTGATGAAGGTATTTTCTTAGGATACTCTACATCAAGCAGGGCATACAGAGTATTTAACAAACAGACTTTAGTTATAGAAGAGTTAGTACATATTGTATTTGAAGAATCTACTAACAAATCCTCAAGAAAAGAGGATACATCTGATGAATGTGCAGGTGCTGGCAAACTTTAGAAGCTGACAGTGGATGATCAAGCTCATCCAAATGAAGAAAATCAGGACAAGGATGAGAAAGAAGATGACACTCCAATGTATTAAGATCTACCTAAGGAATGGAGGTATGCTCATGGACACCCTAAAGAACTAATCTTAGGTGATCCATCTAAAGGGGTAAGAACTCGAGCTTCTATTAGAAATGAATGTAACTATATTACTTTTGTATCTCAAGTAGAACCTAAATGTTTTGAAGAAGCTAAAAAAGACTCTAATTGGGTCAATGCTATGCAAGAAAAACTAATACAATTTGACATAAATAATGTTTGGACACCTGTAGAAAGACCATCTAATGTTTCAATTATTGGCACTAAATGGGTATTTAGAAATAAATTAGATGAAAATGGTATTGTCATTAGAAATAAAGCTAGGCTAGTTGTTAAAGGCTACAATCAGAAGGAAGGGATTGACTTTGATGAAACTTTTGCTCCTGTTGCTATACTTGAAGCAATTAGACTATTGTTAGCATTTGCCTGCTTTATGAACTTCAAATTATTTTAAATGAATGTTAAGAATACTTTCTTAAATGATTTTATAAATGAAAAGGTCTTTGTTGAACAACCACCTTGTTTTGAAAATCATGCACATCCTGATCATGTTTTCAAACTGCACAAAGCACTTTATGGATTGAAGCAAGCACCTAGAGCATGGTATGAAAGGTTAAGCAAATTTCTTATTGAAAATGAATTTTCTAGAGAAAATGTTGACAAAACACTATTTTTGAAAAGGAAAGATAATGATTTATTAGTAGTACAAAATATGTTGATGATATCATTTTCGGTGCTACTAATGAAATTCTTTGTCAAGAGTTTGCTAAGCTTATGCAGGGTGAGTTCGAGATGAGTATGATGGGTGAACTAAACTTCTTTCTCGGACTCTAGATCAAGCAAACTTCAGATGGTATCTTCATCAACCAAGCTAAGTACACAAGAGAAATTATCAAAAAGTTTGGGATGGAGACTACTAAGCCAATAGGTATGCCTATGAGCCCCTCATGTAAACTAGATAAAGATGAAAATGGTAAATCTGTTGATCAAAAATTATACAGAGGCATGATAGGCTCTTTACTGTATTTAACTGCTAGTAGACCAGATATAATGTTTAGCATTTGCATGTGTGCTAGATATCAGTCTGAACCTAAAGAATCACATCTTATGGCTGTTAAGCTTATTATTAGATATCTGTCTGGTACTATTAGTATTGGTTTGTGGTATGCTAGAAATTCTTCTGCTGAATTGATTGGATATTCTGATGCAGACTTTGCTGGTTGTAGATTAGATAGAAAGAGTACTAGTGGAACTTGCCAATTTCTTGGGGTTAACTTAATCTCATGGTTTAGCAAGAAACAAACTTCAGTTGCACTATCCACAGCCGAGGCTGAGTATATTGTAGCAGGAAGTTGTTGTGCTCAAATATTGTGAATTAAGCAACAACTTGAAGACTTTGGAATCAAGTTAGCTAGAACTCCTATTAAATGTGATAATACCAGTGCTATTTGCTTGACTAAAAATCTTGTTCAACACTCTAGGAGTAAGCACATTGAAATTAGGCATCACTTTATTAGAGATCATGTTGAAAACAATGATATTTTGCTTGAATTTATATGTACTGAATTTTAATTAGCTGATATTTTAACTAAACATCTCTTGGAAGATCGATTCTGTATGATTAGAAGAGAGCTTGGGATCATCAATCCATTTGATTAAATTTTTCCTTTAATTTGACTCAAACTAGATCAATTCAACTTTATTTATGATATATCATGATTGATCATTACTGATTTGACTCCAAATACATGTTACTTTAATTGATTTTGATCATTCAGTGAAATTCCAAATTTTTCAGTCATTAAGTCGATATGTCGACACATCATGAGTCGACACCAAAATGTGTCGACACATGCGTGAGTCGACACATGCCCGATGGCAAACTGAGATTTTAAGGATTTTCAAACTGTTTTTCTCCCAAATCTCATTCTCCTCCGAGCCAACACTTTGATTCCAGGTATCCATCCTGTTCATCCTCTCATTTCCTTGCTTTTACCCGCCGTTTTCTCGGATTTGAAGGTTCGGTGGTCGTTTTTGTTGGATTTCCTCCTAGGTTTTAGCTCATAAACCCTAGAAACTCCTTATTTCCACCAAAAACCTTGCCAAATCTTTGATTGTTGATAATGGGTCCTCGCAAACAAGTCGTTCACGTACCGCGTCAGTCACGGCATGAAGAAGAGCGGAGAATGAAGGCACGACACAAGTCTAGAGCTCCGGATCCGCCTGCACGATCGTTGTTTACTCCTTCTAGCCGGATGAGCTCCAAGACAGTGGTTGGAGGATGCCGAGTGGACTTTTCTTTCTTAGACCAGCAGCATTTTAGGATTGGAGATTGGATTCGACATGCTGGTTTGGCCTCTTTCTGTTCGCTCAGTGAGAGATACTATCCCGGGTTGATGAGAGAATTCTACGGATCACTTGCCCAAGGATCAGATGGTTAGGTTGCATAGATTAGAGGACAGGATATCCCCATTTCAGTAAAGATTTTGAGCCGAGTGTGGGATATACCCATGACTGGATCAGTTATTGACAGTCTGATGGATAGAGTTAGTGGCCTCCGGTGTATTTTTGAGTCCGATATCTTACCAGAGGGAGCCACTGTTCTTGCATCGAGATTGTCTACGGAGATGAGACTGCTACATCATATCGTTGCCTCGGATTCTTTTACCGAAGACCGGTCGTTTCGACTACATTGCCGAGCTAGAGTTACTCATGATGGTCTCCCAGATTCAGCGGACGCCGATTTGTCTTCCTGTTCTGATGGTACATCAAATTACCGAGATGTCGTCTAGTCAATGGCTCTGCTTGCCATATGGCATGGGATTGACAGTACTTTTCAGGGAGTATGGAGTTAGTTTTCAGGATGAGCCTTATCGTACTCTGATCCATACCGATGTATATGACATCAGGTTGTTGCATCGCATGGGTTATCATTTAGTCCGAGGCCAGTGGACACGGAGGACATCAGGACAGGCCGAGGATAGAGCTGACATTGATATGGACATAGCAGAGGAGGAGCAGATTCTTTCAGGTGAGGCTGGACCCAGCAAGACAAAGCCTGAGATGGCAGCATAGCCAGCTCAGCCTGATCCTTCTACATCTGTCCAGCCACAGCCAGCGCAGACAGAGACTCGTGGTACTTCGGATACCATAGAGGACAGAGTCAGACTCATAGAGATCGATGTTTTTATCATGAGGCAGCATTTAGACGTCTTTATTACTGAGATGAGAGAGAGCCACATTGGTCTTAGTGATGGTATTTCGACTATTCTCTTAGCACTGTCCAGATCTTCGACGAGTGCTCCTGCTGCAGACACTGTTCCTACTTATATTGATGTACCTGCTCTAGCACCAGCTGATGACATTACTGATATCGACACTGGTGTTGGGACTACTGTTGGAGATGGAGATGGAGATACAGTGATTGGAGATATTGATGGAGATAAGGAGATTGACTCATACCGGTTTGATATTGCTGATCTTACGTCAGAGCCAGTTATGGAGGTGACGGATGATGTGCCTGCGAGCCCTGTTGTTGATCCATCCTTCTCACCTGTTCCGTTTCCTGATTCATCCTCTCCTTCCAGATCGGTTAATTACACTCCAGTTCCTATTCCTATTCTTAGTCCTGTTATTGATATACCTGTTATTGATTCACCTACTGTTGATTCTCCTATCATTCATACACCTATCATTGAGACACCCTCTTTTGACACATCTATTGTAGATACACCGATACCTTCCACAGCTAATACTGTTATTCTTGATATGCCTGTATCATCAGCTGTTACACCTACTTTTGATACTCCTACCCTTCATACTTCATCAGTCACTCGAGAGCTTGGGTTTTACACACTCGGCTTTCAGTATCTTGATTCAGGCCCTACTTTTGATCGTACTCCTGCTCCAGCTGTTGCTGAGATGATTCACCCGATCAGTTCAGTTCCTGCGGAGGATGTAGCTCCTACCTCTACTTTTTCAGCCAGAGGTCAGACTTATATTCGTCGCAGAGGACGTGGACGCTGTACCCCTCCTCAGCCGACCAGGACCGGACTTCGAGATCTATGATCACGATGGCCATGAGCTCGATCTTTTACTGATACCGGACCAATCGAGATCGGTTCATCTTCTGATGACTCGATGGATGAGGATTAGGACATTGATATATTTCTAGATAGTTTTATATTTCTAGATAGTTTACTTTCATGCTTACATGTACTTTTACCTTTGTTGTGTACTTGATAATACATATATGAAAAACTTTTTGATTACTCATTTCTATATCTTTGATGGACATGAATGCTATATCTTGAATTGCTTTCATGAACGTGCTTCCTAAAGAAAATATTCCGAAAATAAATGTATTCCCTTTATCTACCTTTTTAATGATAACAAAAAGGGAGAGTAATTCATGATATTATTTAAGTATAAATGTATTTACTTCTCCAAATTATAGGGGGAGTAACTTTTAATTTTTGAAAACATGAATTTATGAAATGGGGAGCTTTACCTTTTGTCAAAGAAAATTTGATTCTCAAAACCCCTCTTTCATTGTAAGAGTATCATGATACATGTCCTTAATGCATTTAAATAAATATCAAAGTTTTGACAAAGCTCTGATACTCTCTATTTTTGAAACAAGCTCAAATTCTATTACTTGTGTTTTGAATGATTATATCTTTAAGTAATGATTGATATACTTAATGCTTTCAATATTGTGCATCTTGATCAATTCTCTTAAAGCTTTACTTTTAAAGCAATTTATACTTAAGAATTTTGTCATCATAAAAAAGGGGGAGATTGTTGACTCCACTAATTAATTTTGATGATAAGCAAAACAGTTAAGTATAAATTGAGGACTAATGGTTTGCTTTAAGTATGTCTTTATTGAAATGATGCTCACAAAATTTGAAGAATCCCAATTATGTTGAAGAACCAAGTTTGAATTGAATGATTGCACAAAACAAGACTTGGACACTCAAAGAAATGGTTGAATGGATGACTAAGGCAAATGGAAACATGTTCCAGCACAAGTTCAGTAATTTCTGCACTTTTTCAATGATGTGTCGACTCAAGGTGTCGACACATGACATAATGTGTCGATACATAAAGATGATGTGTTGACTCAGGCCAGTACGCAGCAATGTTTCAAATGGCACAGATGATGTGTCGACACATGGACCTTATGTGTCGACTCAAGGTGTCAACATATGGATCAACACATCGTCTGAGACTTTCAAGCCACAGAACTTGCAGAAGTTGAAGGAACAGTTGATGTGTCGACACATGGATACAACGTGTTGACTCAATGTGTCGACTCAACTGAGAATGTGTCGACTTAGCTGATTTTTTCAAAGAATCTGAATGGAACACTTTGAACTTGTGTCGACTCAAGAAGAACATGTGTCGACCTAATGTGTCGATACATGAAGAGGAAGTGTCGACACATGGAGTTCTGACAACAGTAATGGCTAGTTTTTTCAAGTGCAGAACTCACCCAAATGCCCTCCAATGGCTAGTTTTTCAAGTATAACGGCTAGATTTCAGTTTTGGGGGCTTGGAAAGGTATATAAAGGCTCCAAATTAAATCAAGACAACAACTATTCAACTATTCATAAAGGCATTGAATATCCTTAAAGAGTTTAGAAAGAAAAGAAGAGAGAAGAACCTTAACTCCTATTCATTCAAAGCTCAACTACTCTCAAGCAAAAGGAAGCCTTCCAAGCATTCAAAGCTATCAAGTGCATTAAAGATCATTCAATCTTGGGCATTCAAAAGGCTTCAACAAGAGCAAAGCAACACTACATCGAGTTACATCGACTTATTTGCTTTATTATTGAAAGCTTACATTGGTTCTTTATTTCTCCATCTTATATCTTGTAAAGGTTATTGGTTAGCGTATTAGAAAATCAAGTGGGGTTATTGGTAAGCCTTGAAAACCAATTAGGTTGGTGGTTAGCCCGCAAAACCACTAAGGTTCTTGGTTAGCCCGAAAAACCAAGGGAGGTTTTTGGTTAGCCTTATGAAAATCAATTAGGTTCTTGGTTAGCCCGTAAAATCAAGTGAGGTTGTGACTTGTAAGCCTTGTAAAACAAGTCGGGTTTTGATTAGTGAGCCCGGAAAACTAATCGATTGTAATCGTTGGATTATAGTGAATTCCCAAGGGGATCTTGGAGAGTGGATGTAGGTGCATTGTTGGCACCGAACCACTATAGATTGTTGTGTTTGTGATTGCTTGTTCTCTCCCTCCTTGCTCTTTACATTTTGCTTATTGCTTTTAATTTCTGCTGCACTATTACTTTATAGCATTGCACTTAAATTTTAGTACATTTTTGAATTGAATTGCATATCTTGTCTTGTGAAGGTTGCTACTTGTATTATCAAGCTTAGTTTTTAATTTTTTAAAGATCCAATTCTCCCCCCCTCTTGGGTTGCTTTCTGGGCAACACTTTTCTTCAGTCTGATTGAACCTAGCCATTATGTTGTTTAGGTTATACATCTCTTGAATGGCTGAAACCTTAGGTTCTTTATGATCAATTGATTTTTTGAGTTTTAGCAAATATTGTTCCCTTATTTCTGGATCATCGATATTGTCAATGAAATCCAATAATAAGCTATTCACGGTTATTATAAATAACTCATGGTTGGACTCGATGTCCTCTTCATACTACTCATCATCAAAGGATGAGTCAACTATTGGGCCATCTTTAGACTCTAGGTCATAATAGATTAATATTCTTTCTAATTATTTTTTAAGATTCTTGTAAGTTTGTTTCATCCAACTCAATCTTATTGACTTTCTTTTATAGCTAACATTTGTTAGCAAAGTGGCCCAGCCTGCCACACTTGTAGCAGGTTTGCTACCCTTATAGGCTCGATATTTTTTATTGAACTCAGGCTTATCATACAGTCTCGATATAGATTCTTTGAGCCTATAGGTCTTTTTGCTGGTCTTCTTGTAATAGACTTCTACACACCTATTAGATGAAATCCAGGGCTTCCTGGCATAGGATTTGCAATATTCGTGACCTCTGGACCCATCTTTTTGTTTGGCTTTTTTTTTCAGTGGGCTATATCCAAATTGCTCATAGAAGCTTTCTAATTCATGTTTTGTTAATAATTACTCATGTTTTATTTGTTGCCTTAGGTGAAGATCATTGCAAAGTTCAAGACCAATACAATGAATTATTAAAAAGGTTTTTGAGAAAAAAATGATATCCAATTTTCATCCCATGGGGATTCCAAAATCCTATATGCTCCATGAGTTTTTCTTCCTCATGAAATATATGAATTATATTTCTATGGAAAGATATTTTTCAAATTTGACTTTTTTGAAAACTCTAACCAAACAAGAAAATTTTTTTGTTACTTTGTTGGAATTACACTTTTACCCTCTATTTCTTGGGAGCTAAACAAGAAATCCCAATAGGATATAGGATAATAGGAAAGTCCAATTCCAACTAGCT
Organism: Areca catechu; assembly: GCA_021397845.1. Lineage (NCBI taxonomy): Eukaryota > Viridiplantae > Streptophyta > Magnoliopsida > Arecales > Arecaceae > Areca > Areca catechu. Next base: position 216,179,528 of record CM038039.1, read on the forward strand.
TGGAATAATTTGGGATTTGGAATAAGTTTCTTTCCAAAAGTATCCTTAAGCTTTTAGAAAGAATGGGATAAAGTCTTTTTCCTTTTTAAGGGCATAGTTGTTAATTTATATAACTTTTCCATAAAAAAAATGTTTAAGCAAATATAAGCTACTTTGAAATATAATATTTTTTCACAATCAACTAAATATGCAAAAATTATTTTTTCACACATCACATATCTAGCATCATCTTTTCAGAAAAAACATTCTAGTAAGAAAAAACTTTTGCTACAAAATGAGTTCTAAATGGAAGCTTTTCATATATTTCACTCATTCCTTGATAGTAAGCAAATAATGTATGAATGCTTTATTAGAGAATATCAAAAAATATTTTTAACCGATATTAGAGAGTAGCATAAAATATTAGAGAATATCAAAGACATTTTCAACTAATATACCATAATAGAGAATATCAAAAAATATTGAAGAATATCAAGAAAAATATATAGATAATATATCGTTTTAGAGAGCATCATAGAAATTTCTACAATATATATTATGTATACTAAAATTATAGGATTTTGATTATATTTACTTCTTACCTTGAAATCATGGAATTTTAATTTTTTGAATATTTGTACTCTTGTATGTATGTTTGTATATATATATATATATGCCATTCTGATGAATGCAAAATAATAACAATTTTTTTTACTCAATTTCAATATAGTATCAGAGTCATAGCATTCTATAGCCTCCATCAACTCATAATTCTTTCCTTTTTAAAAAAAATCTTTCTCCATGGCCAACCTTATAGGTATTGCTTTTTATCTTTCTTTTTTGAATTATTTGTATATTATAAATTCAGGATGTAGTGATTATAGGACTTATGATCTTGATCTTTTGAATACATTCCATGCTCATTTTGATTCCCTTATAAAGCTTTCTAATGGTGATATACTTCAAGCCATGCATATTGGTTCTATTAAACTTATCTCATAATTATCATTAAAAGATGTTTTGCATATTCTTTGTTTCCAATTCAATTTATTAGCTCTCAGTTAAATCACCAAAATGCTCAATTATTCTTTCATATTTTTTCATAGGTATTATGTTTTTCAGGACTTGCAAACAAAAAAAAAAAAATGGATGGGATAGAAAATGTGATAGTTTTTATTATTTGGAGATTAAATTAAATATTTTTTCTTCTATGCCTATCCATCAAATTGAAGTCAACCTATGGCCTTGGCATTAAGAATATTTAGCTTCTAGTTTATCTCAAAAATTTCTGCTTTATATTCTAGTATTTTTTTAAAAAATAAATGCATTTGCACAGTATGCCCATTAGCTAAACAATATCGATTACAATTTTTTCAAGTTTTCTTCATCAACCTTTTATTTTGAATTAGTTTATATAGATGTTTGGGAATCTTATAATACTCCATTAATTAGTGGTGCATGCTATTTCTAAACTACCGTTGATATTTTTTTATATAGTACTTGGTTTTAATTTGTCTCATGCAACATAAACTTGACTTTTATCTATATTAATTTTTTTTGCAATAGTCAAAACATAATTTGATACCACCATTCATAAAATTCATAGTGATAATGATCTTGAATTTTTAAATAAGATGTCATTAATGTTTTGAATTCACTTGATGTGATTCATCATTATAGTTGTATTTCAAATCATCAACAAATAGAGTAGTAAAACAAAATTGCCAACATTTTCTAAATATTGCTCGTGCACTTCATTTTCAAGATAATTTATCATTAAAATTTTGGAAGGATTGCATTCTCACTATTGCCATCTTATTATTCGAACACCCATTAAAATGCTTCAAAATAAAACTCCTCTTGAATTATTATTTAAAAAGAGCCTTTCTATTATCATTTAAAGGTTTTTGGTTATTCATACTATGGGCACAATCCAAATATCTAGCATAAATTTGATGCTCATGCCTTACCTGGTATTTTTTTAAAATATCCAAAAGGGTTATAAATTTTTTGACCTTCATTCCAATAAAATTTATGTTAATAGAAATATTACTTATTTAGAATCTATTTTTTGTTTAAGATACAATCTACTTCCATTGATAAATCCATCATAGTTCTTCCTTTATCTATTATTGATCAGGATCTTGCTTATCCACCTAACATATCTTAAGCACCATGTTCTATTGCTAACAATCTAGATGCATCTGCTTCCCAATCCAACATATCTATATTATCAAATCCAACAGTATAACCTTTGTGCCATCCACAAAGATTTCATCGACCTCTTGCTTAATTACAAGACATCATTGTTCTCATACTTAGGTTTAATCTACTTCTCCCAAATAGGTACTTTATTTCCACTTGCAAATTTTTTATCCTATGATTGTTTTCTTCATCTCATCATTTATTCATTAGCTCCTCAACTTCTATTATTGAACTTAAATCCTTTTTCTAAACCATAAAATTTTCTAAGTTAAGACAGACAATGGATACAAAGTTTTGGCTTCGGAATATAGTAATACAAAATTTTTGGTTCCTTTACCTCCTTATAAAAAATTTATTGGATATAAATGAATTTCAAGATCAAACATAATTCTGATAAGAGTATTGAACTATACAAATCTTTCTTAGTAGCCAACAGTTATAATCAAGTAGAAGGCATAGATTATCATGGGACTTTGCCTCGATTGCCAAGATAGTCATGATACAAATCCTACTTGCCATATCTACTATTAAGAAATGGTCACTTCATTGGTTTGATGTTTAGAGTATTTTTTATAATATGATTTGGATGAAGAAGTATACATGTCTTTTAATTCCTCCTAGATATCCTTGACTGAGGGAGAACCTTGTTTATCATCTTAACAAGTCTCTTTATGGATTTAAACAAGTTTCTTGAAATTGGTTTGCTAAATTCACCTATGCTCTTTTGGATCCAAGCTAATCATTCCTTAGTCATGCCATCTAGCACATCAAAGCTTTCTTTTACCAGCACCTTTGGATTAAAAATCTTGGTAATTTCAAATATTTTATTGGAATAGAGATGGCCTGATCCAAGCATGGTATTTATGTCAATCAATGCAAATATGTGCTTGATCTTCTTTAAGATTATGACTTTATAGGAGCTAGAATAGTGTAATATTCAATGGAGTAAAATCTCAAACTTACTAATACTGATAGTGAACTTTTTGATCCTTCTTCTTATCATCATCTTGTAGGATGACTTAGTTATCTCACTATTACATCAACCAAACATTGTATTTTTTGTGAATATCTTCAACTAATTCATATATCAACCTCATAAACCTCACCTGGATTAGCTCACTGTCTTCTTTGTTAATTGAAAAAGTTGCTAGGCTAAGATATTTTATTTTTATCTACTAGCAATCTAAAGCTTAATGCTTACCATGACTCCGATTAAATGAGTTATCTTATAATTCATCATTCTACTATATATTTTTATTTTTCTTGGTTTGAGTTTCATATCTTGGAAGACCAAGAAACAATCTACTATCTCTTATGCATCAGTTAAAGCTGAGTACTGAACTATGACCGCTGCTACATGTGAAAGTACATGGCTGCATTTTCTCTAACATGATCTTGATATCTCTCAATTATTGCATACTTATTTGTTTTGTAATAATCAAGCAGCTCTTTATATTGCTGCAAATCTAGTTTTTCATAAATAAATTAAACATATAGAAATAGATTATCATGTCATTCATGGGAAACTAAAATGAAATTTAATACGTTCCCTTTCTGGATCTACTAAATACCAAGTTACTGATATATTTACTAAGATTTTGGCAAAGGATCAATTTTTTTTCACAAAAATAAATTGGACATTTATGATCTTAATTCATGCACCAACTTGAAAGAAAATATTAGAGAATATTAAAAAAATATCATGAAAGATTTTTAGCTAATTTTATAAAATATCAGAGAATATCAAAAAGATTTTCAACCAATCAATATACTATATTAGAGAATATTAGAAAATGTTGAAGAATATCAAAAAAAATTAAATAATATATTATTTTAAGGAGTATCGGAAAAGTTTTTGCAATGTGTATCATATATACTAAAATCCCGATTCTATTTATTTATTATTATAAAATCATGAAATTTTGATTTTCTAAATTTTTGTACCCTTATATATACATGCCATCCTCATGAATGAATGCAAAATAATAATAATTCTTCCTGTTCAATTTTAATAGTTACATTTTATGATTCAGACTTTACACGTATGCACCTTGGGGTGCAATTTCTCTGGTCTCTTTTTCTTTAAAGGAGCCCTTGACATTTTGCCTTGAAAGCAGAAACAAATAATCAAGCCTGTTATACACCCAATTAAATTATACCTTAATTTTGATAAAGGTGATGTTGATGTGAAAATTACTGTCGGCGAGGGAGTGGGAAAACTGGTATGGTGGTCCTCCTCGCTTGGTCATTTAGGTGAGAGGAAGCGTGAGCTTCACCTGACGTCAGCATCAAATGTTTTCACATGGGAAAAGGTGCCTACCGAAGCTTCCAAATTGCAATCTAAGTATATCTGATCCGGATCCACTTCGGCAAAAGCTTAACTACCGGACTGCTGGACCTGAGTGTCTTTATATATATATATATACACATAAAAGTAAGATAATTCTGGAATGAACGAGATGTCCGTTGCTTCTACCGTGATATAATGAGATATGCTAGAAGAAAAGTTTTCAAACCAGATCCTTTTGTCTTGCTTTGGGCTTACAATGTTGGAGCTGTTCCAGCAATAACCAATCCATTCAGTCCTGATATAACGGTGGATTCATTTGAAGAGATCAGTTTCTATGGAGGTCAGGTCGGTAGCTCGGCCAGTCCACTTCGACAAGCCAGGTCGGCAACTTGGCCAGCGCTCTCGGGCTTCGCCTAGCCCAGGTCAGCTCATGACCGCGCCAGGCTCACATTGTGCCCAGGTCAGCTCACGCCCAGATTCACGCCTATGGCACGCCCGCGCCACTGGACCGAGCCCTTGCCAGGGTCATGCCCGTGGCACAGGCCCGCGTCAGTCCACCCCTTCGCCCACTCCGCTCATGCGTCACCCACGGCATGCCAACGGCTGGTCCGCTCACCGCGGCCCCGTGACGGACCAGCTCGGTGCATTGGGAGACACGGGTGACTCCCACGGCGCAGCTCCGCACCGACGGTGCCCAGGCGTCCCTACGACGGCCACTTCCAGGCCGGCGTCCTCCCCGATGAAGAAGCTCATCTCCAGCCCGTGCAAGACGGCTCCGCTCGAAGCCCTGCGCTGTGGCTCCGGCACCCCGGCTCCGTGCCTGGGCCTGTCTGAAGAAGCATCCGCGGCGCCCCAGCTCGCCCGGTCGACTCTGCCCGCACGGAGTCCGACCCGCTCGCGGCGCGCTCGCCGCACGCCCGCGGTGGCCCCGCGGTCCGGCCCCCCGCGGCTCGACTCCTCTGGCTCCGGTCCGGCCAGGCCACCGCCCGCATGATGGACTGGCTCCCTCGCCATCGCGCTCCAGCAGCAGGGGAGGAGCCCTCCTGTCCGACCTCGCCGCCGCGCCCCAGCTCCTCCAGCGTCCGGTTAATCGCCTCCGAGCCCGGCACGGCACGCTTAGGGCAGCGCGACCCCGGCTTGCTCCAGCTCTGCATGGTCCGGCCCGGATCCGCTCGTGCTAGGGCACGACCCTGCTCTTCTCCGGCTCCACCCACCTCGGCCGGCCCCGCGTGCTTCCGTCCGGTGCCCAGCTCGCCCGTGAGAGGCCTCCGCCTCACCCTAGTCCGGCTCCACCTGGTTTGGGGAGTAGTTCGGCACGCCCGCATGCAAGGCAGCGCTCTGCATGGCTCCGGCTCGGCCCGATCGGCATCCTGGCAGCGTCTCGAGCGGCTCCGCTCGACCTCGCCCACGGTGCAGCTCGCCTCGGCCCTGCTCAGCCCGGCTTTGCCAGGTCCGGCGCTCCCACGTCCTAGGTCCGAGCATTCCTCCTACAGCAGCTCCGGCATGCATAACGCCCAGCTCGGCACGCCCACGTGCCCTCATGCCCAGTTCGGCACGCCCCTGCGGTGCCTGGTCCGGCATGCCCGCATGGCACCAAGTTCTGTCCGCACCCGCTCCGTGCCCCAGCATGCCCGTGGTCCAGCTCCGCCCTCCCGCGGTCTGGTTTCGACCAGGAGCAGCGCATGGGTTCGCAGCGCGTGGGTTCGCATCCACACGCATGGGGCCTTGCACCTCATCTCTGTCAACATGCATGGAGGCCCCCACGGGCCTTCTCTCGGTACGCGTGCCTGCATGGCAACCTGGAGCAGCATCTCAGCCCAGCTCGATCATCGGGTACGTCGTGCAGTTCGGTCTCATTCATGTGGGCCCGGTGCATTTCCCGAGGGGCCCATCCACATGGCCCCGATGCTCTTTTCAAGGATCCCCCTCCACGTGGGCCCTATGGCAAGCCGCCTGACACGCCGTCTACAAGGAAGGTTTGCATTTAAGTTTCCTAAGCTACTGTTTACGCTAACTAGTGAATGGTGCCATGCCCAAGGTACTGTACCCCTGCACCAACTTCCTGAACCACCCCGAAGAAGAAGGTTCACCAACCCATCATGGCCTCATAGGCCATCCTAGCCTGACAAGTCTACATCAAGACTGGCACGCCTCCCCAAAAATGACAGGAACCATTCGTCTACATAAAAACCGGTACGAAGAGGTAAGGGGAGGTAAGAGACAACGCACTCTCTTCATTATCACTCTCTGGCAACAGAGAGTCCCCCAAGCTCTCGGCCTCAGAGGTCTCTTATTTCCTTCAATCGTCCCACTAACTTGATCGTCGGAGTGCCTTTGCCGGAATCCCCGGCGTAGGTCTTCCCTGTTTTGTAGGTCTGCCCGATAGAGGGACGATACGATGAAGATTTCTTCCACCGAAGAGGCACACAGGAAGACCACAACACAGTATCAAGCCCCTTCATCCCTACAACTACGACTATGTTCCCCTTGATCGTCTCCGACCGACGAGCCCAGTGACACTGGCAGGGAGTCCACTCACCGGGCCATTTAAGAAGCTGCAGGCCACGGCGATCTAGGCGGCAACAGTTTGGCACGCCAGAAAGGGGGATGAGGATGGGTATGACTAATCCCTTCACCACCCCCCAGGGCTACACGCCCCAGAAGAGCGGTGACGACACAGGCTGGAAAGGCCGATAGACAGGTGACCTTTTCCCAGCCCCCCGCAGTATATCGCATCCCTTGTCCCCTTCGACGGGGAAGCTGTTGACGAAACCACTAGGCACGTGGCGAAAGTATGCCTGAGGAAGCATGAGCACCAGCTGGTGGGGTTCTTCCCCCCCCGCTGGACCGTCAATGCATGGGGCTCAGCTGTCGGGCCCTAGGGCTGTAGTGCCCACTACCAGAGAAGCCCTTCACCGGCCATAGTGATATCATAAGGCGTCGCAACGGCGAACAGGAGACCCATCTCTCAAAATTCATGGCGGGGGGCATACTCCAGGCAGGGGCCCCGAATGCTTGCCGGTCCCCCATCGCCTCCAACTGCCAACGGCCGCACCACTGCGCAAGCGGCGGACATTATCACCCGGAGAATTGCACATGCACCCAAGGAGACTCAGGGGGCGAAAAGCCCCGGGGATAACCTCCTCGCCACGCGACAAAGAGAAAGTAAAAGAAGAAAGCTAAACCAGGAGGCTGCGGTCGACGACACGACGGTGGTGAACCACCATGCGAAGACTCCTGCGAGATGGCCCAAGTCCCACCATGAGAAGTTCGTCACCTCGAAGGACTTGGCGGCATCAGGTTCCCCGAGAGCGGAGAGCCCACAGCCCGCAGAGACACTCCTGATGAGGTAAGTCCCCTCACCACAAATTATGATGATGATTTTTCCCCTTGCATGGGTGTCTGCATATTTTGCAGGAAATGGTCAACAACGTCCCTGAGCCCAGCTCCAGGATGTCAAAGAAATCTCGAGCCACGTAGCTCCCACTTCCCGGTGCCCCCGAGCCTAGCTCCAGGATGTCAGAGGGACTTTGAGCCACGTAGCTCTCCAACTCCAAGCATCCCCGAGCTCAGCTCCAGGACGTCGAAGAAATCTCGAGCTAAGTAGCTCTCCATCTCAAACGCCTCCGAGCCTAGCTCCGAGACGCCAAGGGATCACGGGGCCACGTAGCTCCTGTCAACGCCTCGAGCCTAGCTCCAAGGCGCCAAAGACCTAAGACAAGATCTCAGGCAATCCCTGGGCCCGAGCCTAGCTCCACGTCCAGGAATGCCTCGAGCCTAGCTCCAAGGCAACCAAGACCGGTAACCCCCCTACCCTGATCTCCCCACTCGAAAAGAAAACAGGAGGGGAAGGAAAGAAAGGGAACAAAGGGGGGAAGCCCGGCAGCCCTCCTCTCTGATCCCCCCTCTCGAAAAGAAGGCCAGAGGGGAAGGAAAGAAAGAGAGCAAAAATGGGGGTCCAGCCAGCATTCTCTCTTCTGATCTCCCCACTCTTAAAAAAAAAAAAAAAAGAAGAGAAGAAAAGGGAGAGAGAAAAGAAAAGAGAGAAGAAGGGAAAAAGAAGAGAGGGTCTGGCCATCGTGAAGAAGAAAGAAATCCATGCAACGGAGTTTGCTCCCATGCAACGGAGTTTCCTCCCATGCAACGGAGCTTACTCCCTCATGCAACGGGAGTCTCTTCCTCTCCCATGCAACAGGGTTCCACCCTTCCATGTACCAGGAGCCTTTTGCTCCCATCCAACGGAGTTCCAACACTCCCATGCAACAGGGTTCCACCCTCCCATGTACCAGGAGCCTTTTGCTCCCATCCAACAGAGCTCCAACTCTCCTTCATACATCAGGAGCCTCTCCCCTCCCAAGCAACGGGAGTCTTACACTTCCATGCAACGGAGCCTCCTCCCATGCAACAGAGTCTCCCCCCCATGCCATGAAGTTCCTTCCCACGCAACGGAGTTTGCTCCCATGCAACGGAGCTTACTCCCTCATGCAACGGGAGTCTCTTCCTCTCCCATGCAACATGCAACGGAGTTTCCTCCCATGCAACGAAGCTTACTCCCTCACGCAGCAGGAGTCTCTTCCTCCATGCAACGAGGCCTTCTCCTTCCACGCAACGGAGTTATTTTCTTCATGCAACAGGGGCCTTATGCTCCCATGCAACGAAACTCCCTCCCATACAACACGAGCCTCTTTCCTCCCAAGCGATGGGAATCTTATACTCCTGTGCAACGGAGCTTCTCCCCAAGCCACGAAGCTCCCCATGCAACGGAGCCTTGCTCCCTCATGCAACCGAGTTGTATTCTTACGTGCAAAGGAGTCTCGCTCTCTCCCAAGATGGCGGTCGGCGAACCTAATTCCGGCCTGCACAAGGAAGAAATATATCTTTGTTTATTCATATAACCGGAGTTCGATAGGTAACTCCTTCCCCACTACCTTTACAAAATAAAAAACTGTGTTTCAGTTTTACAGGAAGGGCTCCTGTACCACTATCAAGGGCAAGCACTACGACTTGCTAGAGCCGGTCATAGCCCGGTGCAAGAATTCTTGATCAAAGCCTGGATACCACGCTCTCCGGCACCAAAGAGATGAATCCCATATCTACCGCATGACTCTCAGTTTAGCTCTTGCCTTATTCACAGTCCGGAGATGTCCGCGGAGACTCAAAGAAGTCCCGCCATCTATCGAGAAAACTGATAGTTTGGCATTTGCTATGCTCAAAGTCCGGAGATGTCCATGGGAAGCTCTAGAGCTCTAACAGTCCATGGGAAGGAGGAACACAGAAACTCATCCGCTCGACTCCAAGTCCGGCGAACTCAAATGAAGTTAAGAGCTGAAATCAAGATCCTCAGTTCAGCCGAGCTTAACTCAATAAAGCCAAGCTGCAGCTCCTCACCGAGCCCCACATCTACCGCATGACTCTCAATTCAGCTCTTGCCTTACTCACAGTCCGGAGATATCCGCGGAGACTCAAAGAAGTCCCATCATCTACCGAGAAAACTGACAGTTTGGCATTTGCTATGCTCAAAGTCCGGAGATGTCCATGGAAAGCTCTAGAGCTCCAACCGTTCATGACTCGTCTCCTAGCATGGTGAACCGGTGGCTCTGCCATCCCATGAAGGAGGTAATGATCCCTCCTCAATAATTAAAGTTCCTCTCTGGTGCAACTTTGTTCTTCACCAACATAGGAACACGTCCGCCCAACTCCAAGTCCGGCGAACTCAACTCGGCTGAGCTGAAGTCAAGCTCCCCACTGAGCTCCGCATCTACCGCATGACTCTCAGCTCAGCTCTTGCCTTACTCACAGTCCGGAGATATCCGCGGAGACTTAAAGAAGTCCCGCCATCTATCGAGAAAACTGACAGTTTGGCATTTGCTATGCTCAAAGTCCGGAGATGTCCATGGGAAGCTCTGGAGCTCCAACCGTTTACGACTAGCCTCCTAACATGGCAAACCAGTGGCTCTGCCATCTCAAGAAAGAGGTAAGAATCCCTCCTCGATAATTAAAGTTACCCTTTGGTGCAACTTTGCTCTTCATCATTACATGAGCTCATCTGCCCAACTCTGAGTTTGGTAAAGAAAGACCAGACACCCCGGCACTTAAAGACCGGACACCCCGGCATCTAAAGCCCAAAGTCACCGGCAGACCGGACACCCAGGCACCTAAAGACCGGACGCCCCGGCACCTAAAGCTCGAAGTCATCGGTACCTAAAGACCGGACACCCCGGCATCTAAAACCCTGGCACTTCAAGGCCAAAGATACTGGCACCTTGAAATGGGAAATGATAAAAGTCCCACGCCAAAGGCCTCATCAAAAGCTTTAAAGAATGCTTTGAGCCCAACCATGTGCCCGGTCATACATGTGTGCATCCAAGTTGTGCACCTCACCAATTTCTTCCTCAGTGGCAATGCCTTTTATCCGGTCAAAGAGAAGTCCTACTGAAGTGATAGCACCGTCATGATGCAACTAACCTTCGGTCAAGGTACCTACGGGCAAGTGAATTTCAAAAAACACCACCTCCTATTTCTATTTTGCAAGTGTGCTACGACATAGAGCCGAATGGATAAAAAACTACTCCTTTCACCCAAAACGAGGAGAAGTAACGCCTTGGACTCAGAGAGTGGGGGCATCTGTTACAGCAGTAACCAACCCATTCAGCCCTGACACAACGGTGGATCCACTTGAGGAGATCAGTCCCTGTGGAGGTCAGGTCGGTAGCTCGGCCAGCCCACTTCGATCAAGCCAGGTCAGCAACTTGGCCAGCGCTCTCGGGCTCTGCCCAGCCCAGGTCAGCTCATGACCACGCCAGGCTCACATTGTGCCCAGGTCATCTCATGCCCAGATTCATGCCTGTGGCACGCCCGCGCCACTGGACCGAGCCCTTGCCAGGGTCATGCCCGTGGCACAGGCCCGCATCAGTCCACCCCTCCGCCCACTCCGCTCGTGCGTCACCCACGGCACGCCAACGGCTGGTCCACTCACCGCGGCCCCGTGACGGACCAGCTCGGTGCATTGGGAGACACGGGTGACTCCCACGGCGCAGCTCCGCACCGACCGTGCCCAGGCGCCCCGACGACAGCCACTTCCAGGTCGGCGTCCTCCCCGGTGCAGAAGCTCAACTCCAGCCCGTGCAAGACGGCTCTGCTCGAAGCCCTGCGCCGTGGCTCTGGCACCCCGGCTCCATGCCTGGGCCTACCTGAAGAAGCATCCACGGTGCCCTAGCTCACACGGTCGACTCCGCCCGCACGGAGTTTGACCCGCTCGCGGCGCGCTCCCCGCACGCCCGCGGCGACCCCGCGGTCCGGCCCCTCGCGGCCCAACTCCTCCGGCTCCGGTCGACAGGCCACTGCCCGCACGATGGACCGGCTCCCTCGCCGGTGCGCTCCAGTAGCAGGGGAGGAGCCCTCCCGTCCGACCTCGCTGCCGCGCCCCAGCTCCGCCAGCATCCGGTTCATCGCCTCCGAGCCCGGCGCGGCACGCCCAAGGCAGCGCGACCTCGGCTTGCTCTAGCTCTGCGCGGTCCGCATGGATCCGCCAGTGCTAGGGCACGACCCTGCTCTTCTCCGGCTCCGCCCACCTCGGCCGGCCCCGCGTGCTTCTGTCCGGTGCCCAGCTCGCCCGTGAGAGGCCTCCACCTCACCCTAGTCTGGCTCCGCCCAGTTTGGGGAGTAGTTCGGCATGCCCGCAAGCAAGGCAGCGCTCTACATGGCTCCGGCTCGGCCTGACCGGCATCCTGGCAGCATCCCACCCGGCTCCGCCTGACCTCGCCCACGGCGCAGCTCGCCTCGGCCCTGCTCAGCCCGGCTTTGCCAGGTCTGGCACTCCCACGTCCCAGGTCCGAGCATTCCTCCTACAGCAGCTCCGGCATGTGTAACGCCCAGCTCGGCATGCCCACGTGCCCAGTTCGGCACGCCCCTGCGGCGCCTGGTCCGGCGCGCCCGCATGGCACCTAGTTCTGTCTGCACCCGCTCCGCGCCCCAGCATGCCCGCTGTCTAGCTCCACCCTCCCGCGGTCTGGTTTCGACCAGGAGCAGTGCATGGGTCCGCAGCGCATGGGTTCACATCCACACGCATGGGGCCTTGCACCTCATCTCTGTCAGCATGCATGGAGGCCCCCACAGGCCTTCTCTCGGTCCGCGTGCCTGCATGGCAGCTTGGAGCAGCATCTCAGCCCAGCTCGGTCATCGGGTATGCCGCGCAGTTTGGTCTCATTCATGTGGGCCCGGTGCATTTCCCGAGGGGCCCATCCACATGGCCCCGGCGCTCTTTCCAAGGATCCCCCTCCGCGTGGGCCCTATGGCACGCCTCCTGACATGCCGTGTACAAGGAAGGTTTGCATTTAAGTTTCCTAAGCTATTGTTTACGCTAACTAGTGAATAGTGCCATGCCCAAGGTACTGTACCCCTGCACCAACTTCTTGAACCACTCAGAAGAAGAAGGTTCACCAACCCATCATGGCCTCACAGGCCACCCTAGCCTGACAAGTCTACATCAAGACCGGCACGCCTCCCTAAAAGTGACAGGAGCCATTCGTCTACATAAAAATCGGTACGAAGAGGTAAGGGGAGGTAAGAGACAACGCACTCTCTTCGTTATCACTCTCTGGCAGCAGAGAGTCCCCCAAGCTCTCGGCCTCAGAGGTCTCTTATTTCCTTCTATCGTCCCACTGATTTAATCGTCAGAGTGCCTTTACCGGAATCCCTGGCGCAGGTCTTCCCTATTTTGCAGGTCCGCCCGACAGAGGGACGATACGGTGAAGATTTCTTCCACCGAAGAGGCCCATAGGAAGACCACAACACAGCATCAAGGTCCTTCATCCCTATAACTACGACTATGTTCCCCTTGATCGTCTCCGACCGATGAGCCCGGTGACGCTGGCAGGGAATCCACTCACCCGGTTCACTTAAGAAGCTGCAAGCCACGGCGATCTAGACGGCAACAGGAGCTAAGCCTAACAGTTTGATGGTAAAAGACAATACTTTTTTTTTTTTTTTTTGACTTAGTATGTTCTATGATTTCTACTTAGAATCTTGAACAAATCTAGCTTGACCAAATACAGATTCAAATGATTTTAAAGATTTATATTTATTTTTACAATATATAATGAAAAAAGATTGAGGCCGGTCATGCGTGCATGGTATTAATTCGAACTCAGCGAAGGTGCAATTTCTTTAGAAAATAAATGGAGGGAAAATTAAAGGGTAAAAAATATCCTTATATGATTCTGTCTCTACAAAGGTGACATATATTAACCATTAAGATGGTAGTCCAGTCGGTAGAAGCATTTCCTCACTACCAATCGGCCGCGGGTTCGAGACATGATTCCATGGATGACTTGATTAAATCCAGAAATTTTCCTGGAGTCCAAAATCGCTGGTATGAGTGAAAAATTAGGATCTTTCTTTTTATCTTTATTCTACTTGCTGGTATCTTAGTGGTATCAGATTGATCTACTTATCTTTAAATAGGAGAAGATAGCAAAAATTTAAATATCTTGAATCAAATATTAGATGAAATTTATCTCCCCCCCCCCCCCCCCCCCCCCCCCAAAATTCTTTTCTGCATAAAAAAAAATATGACAGATATTATTCATAGCCATCAAACTCCTTGCCACATGCATTATACTTGTGCAAGACTAATTGTATATTAAAAATAATGATACATCAAAGCTTGCTGTCGCTGTTGAAATTATGATGGAATCCTGGACTGAAGCAAGTCCAAGTGTGAGTTAGCTTTCTTTTTTTATACCTAGAAATCACTAAATTTATAAAAATATAAAGATACCGGAAAACTTGTGGCATAAATGGCATAATATTTTCGTAGTATTTTTACACTGTAACATGAAAAGCTGTTATATCATCCATCTCAAAAAAATAAAAAAATAAAAAAATAAAAAAATAAAAAATATATATATATATATATATATATATATATATATATATATATATATATATATATATATATATATATATATATATTTATCACCTTGTTGCACCATGTATGGTATAAATGGTGTCTCATCATATTTCATTAATGAATGGGAATGATTTATTTTCGAGATAGATGACTTTATGGTTATTTATGATGGTACAAGATTTTGTGGTATAAAAATTATAACGCTGGAGATCCGAACTCACAAATTACCTCCAAATATTGTGTTTCTTTATTATAGTAGCTAGATTGCAATAATTTCTCGAAAATATGCACACAGTGAATTGCAGTACAACATACTAGTCATATTTATTCTGACTAAATATAATTATATTATCATCAAAGTGGTAGTTCAATTGGTGTTAGCTATAGTTCCATGCCTCTCATATCTAAGATTTGAGTTGTGAATGCAGTTAATTAAATGAAGAGATTTTTTTAGATGCATGAAATTGGTTATTGAACTATCTGATATTTTAGTGGAGCTGGAATAATGTACTTATTCAATGTGAAAAAAGTTGATTATACTCAAATTATATTTAAACCATAACATATTATACATGGAATTGATTATTGAACTGGTTGATATTTTAGTGAAGCTGGAATGATCTACTTATCCAATATAAAAAAAATGACTATATTCAAACTATATTTAAACCATAACACATCATGCTAAATTTTGTTTATAGCAAACAAAACCATTTACTTGCTAAATTAAACTATGCTATTATGTATTTATTGACCCAAAACCCTAACTTGCATATTTTTATCACCTTGAAATGACTAAGCTAATTAATTCTAGATCACCATATTCAGATTTTTTTTTAGATAAATAAAAAGAGTGGAGGAGCTTTCAGCATAGCTATCCTCTCTTGGTAATACCTTTATTATTAAAAAAAAAAAAGAAAAAAAAAGAAAAAAAGAGAGAGTACCACGAGAGGAATTATCATTGCATTGGCATCTACATTCTGTCTCATAATCTCGAGTGGGTTGGCCCACTACAATCAAGACATGTGGCACATCTATCACGGGTTGAGACGCCATCCTATATATATGGTGTTGGGTCTATTATTGAAATGTCATTTCATACAAGGCCAGTGGGGCTTATAGGACTTGGCTCAACCAATTGGCATCCTCTCTTCATGGATTAGGTTGTGGGTTCAAATAAGGGAGACCGTATCCATTCGCATAGCATTTATTTTAAGGGCATGATAGACCAAAGTCCAATGTTGGGTTGTCTCCACATTAATTCATTCAAGTAATCATTATATTATCAACAACCAACCATAGAATCTATTTACAGTCTTCTTGATGTTTGAAAATTATTTATAAAATAGATGCGCATAAAAGCCTAGGTTCAAGACCAAACCAAGCTTGATACACCAGTATCAGTAAGAAAGAACTCAACATCAATGGCAATCAGAATTTTAGCAAACATATCAATGTGTTGGTATTTAGCACACTCCTTGTATATATATATATATATATATATATATATATATATATATATATATATATCAATGGCAATCAGAATTCTAGCTAACATATCAATGTGTTGGTATTTAGCACACTCCTTGACATAATATATATATATATGTCTCAAGAAATGCCACTTTTTTGAGTTTGAACCTAGAAGGCATTCCAACTTTTGGGCAGGAAAGCGTTCGAGGAGATGCCAAGTAGACAAAATTATTTTCCCTTTGGCAATATATAATAAAATCATCATCTTCTTTTGTGAGGAAAAACAAATTATTAAAACAATACATTTCAAAATATTAGCTTGATATGACCATTGGTTTTTGCATATCAGAACTAGTTATTTGGGTATTGGTCTCTCACCAATAGACATTTCCTTCTATGAGCTTAGGCATACTAGGGACCAAAAAAAAAGTGAATATCCATTGAAATTAATTTCTAGCTCGTGTAGTTTGCTTTCTTCTTAGAAATGGTAATTTATGACCTGATCTATCAAACCAATCCGCAATCAATCTATTTTGATCAAATTTAGGCTAGGTATAAATTGATCAACCCATTTAGATCCGTTGATTAAATGGATGACATGATGTATTTAATTTATTTAAAATCTACTTGTAGTCCGTTTAAAATTTATTTAACTTGTATCAAATCATTTAACCTAATTCGATCCTTTTTATATAACAGATTATGTGGATAGGATCAGACTAATTAAAATAAATGATTCAGATCTAGATTTTTGACTTGTTTAATAAATACATTAAATTCGGGATAGCAGAGTTTTGACTCGGTCTATGTCCAAACCAACCCAACCCAACTCGGCCCGAGTAGACCAGTTGCCCCTGCCCTATCTTCTGGCTTTGATGGAATTAAATTCATCTGAAATCCGGTGGGACCAGATAATGAAATCATTAAAGTGGCCCTAATAGTCTGCAGCCAGGTGGGTATGGAGTCCAAATCACAGCGGTTCAACGATTGATTAAGACGAAATTAAAAGAATGGGCCCGATTTGATTGTAACCGACAAAATATTACATCACTTTGATAGATGACTGCTTCTAGCCATCTGATGCGATGAAGGGAGGAAAAAAAAAAAAAAATCTTGTTTAAGTCATCACCGCACCACAACCTAAATCTTTTTTTTTATGGGCGGTTGTTTGGGTTTGACACCATCAAGTAATCATTTTTCTTCTGAATTAAGTTGCACCTTTCAAGTTGAGGGGGGGGGGGGGGGGGGGGGGGGGGGGGCGGGGGAGGGGAAATGAAGAAGAATTTTTTTTAAAAAAAAATACCAAGTTCAAGAACTAGATAAATACTACACCTGAAATGTGGACCAATATATGGTTCAGTGTTAGGTTTAGACCTATAAAAAGATATTCTCAGATAAATTGAGTGGTAGTGCTGTGCAAACCCCTGGTTATAATTCGACCCAAGTATATATTAAACTTAAAAGCCTGCCCTTTGGCGACTGTAGGCATCAAGAACCCACCTGCATGCTAACAGTAGTTTTTAGGCGTATACTGTTGTATGGATCTCCTGAACATGCCAAGCAATTAATTGAGAAAGATGGGGCCGGGAAAAGAGAGGTGTTCTTAGAATTATCAAAGCATTATAATTGCTTGCTTATTATGTAGTTTCATTAGAATCAGTAGTTGGTCTTTAGAAGAAAAGTAAGAGGCCACCTACCTGAGTTTTAGTAAAGATTAAAAGGAGGATAGAGAGAGAGAGAGAGAGAGGTGGACCACTTCTTTCGGTATCCAGGTCACTAGCTATTGGCAGTCAAATTGGTGAACAGGAAAGAGGTCTCCTCTTTTTATTTCTTCTCCAGTTCCTCACCAGATCTTCTCCTCTCACTACAGTAACAGATAGCAAGATCTTTTGCTTCGGTGGTGTCAGCTTCCTTTCTTTTTCCCTTTTTTTTTTTTTTTTTTCTTTTTTGTTTTTAATATTCATCTCTATATCAGAAGGTGACTGTACAAAAGCAAGTGCACAGGAAAGAGATACAGAAGAAAAGAGACTCAAAAGAGAAGGGAGAGAGAAAAGAAGCTTTTACTCCAACTGGAAGACTATGATCGATGTCACCTACCTCTAGATCGCATTCATGTCCCATGGTCTCCAAAAACACATAACAACGTACCAAGAACATGATCAGATGCAGCACCATATAGCTCAACAGATCCGAAGGGACAAACTAAGGGTGCAAGGATTTGAAGCCCCCAATCTGCACCCCCTAGACCAGATCGAAGGCAAAAGATTAGATCTTGGCACCTTTGAGCATGCTAGGACTGGTAACATATTATCCGACATGTTGAATTTTCCGGCAGCCGGACTAGCCGACCAGATCCCGGGCATCAACCGCCTGCCGCCAAAGCCGGTAGCTGAATTCTCCGGCGAGTGGTACGGGGACAAAGGGGCGGTGATCGGTGGTAATTTTAGTTCTTGGGGTGACACTACTGTGGCCGATTCTTCGACGATGCAGCTTTTACTAATGAACATGCCATCTCAGGAGGCACACCCGAGGTCTACTACCTTTGGAAATGGTTCATTTACTGGGGGAGTGGTAGAGAACCAAGGGCTATCTCTATCACTCTCCTCGTCTCTCCACCAACTAGAGATGGGTGGAGCGAGCTTGATGAGGAATACGAGGCTTGTGAGGGCTGCTACAGAGTTGTTGGAAGAGGTCTGCAGTGTGTGGAGGGAGCAATTGAAGGAGGGAAGGTCAAGAAGGCAACTTAGCTCTTCAAACCCTAATTATCCTAACCCTAGCTTCTCAGGTGCTAATGGTGCCTCTTCTAGTAGGGTTGGTGGTTCTTCTACCTCTCCCAGGAATCTGCCATCCTTGTCTTCTGCCGATAAGTTCGAGCAACAAAGGAAGAAGGCCAAGCTCTTGTCCATGCTTGATGAGGCATGCATAATTAAACACCCTCCTCTCCCTGATCTAGACTCTTTTTGCCGTATACATGCAGCTACTTCTATTTTTATCTCTCCAAATCTAATGGGTTTTTGATTCTAGGGATGCATTCATGATGGTTTACTTGATATCATGTCTTCTTTGGTCCATATGTAGGTTTGTTGTGCTTTTCATCTTCCATGTGGTAGTCAAATTACTATATATTAAGAGGATGTGCAATGAAAAAAGACAGCCTTTAGATTCGGGTAATAGCCTTTCCTTTTCAAACTTTACCATAATACCAGATGAAAAAGGTTTGTCACAATTTTTCCTGAAAAAGAAAAAGGTTTTGTTACATGTAGTTGCTAAATCTGGCTGAGAGATATCATTGCCCATTGCATGATAAATCAGAAGAGTGTAGACAATTAATTATATTTTATCAAGCTAATTATTAACCTATCTATGGTTGTTGCCTTTTCTTCTGTTAATAAAGACCCAAAAGAACATAATAGACTGACATGCTAAATTAAAATATAGAGATACCATCACACTCTATGCCACTATTATACATAATCACTCTACAACACAATTATCATTTCTTTCAGCTTTTTTGGATCTCATGAACTCAATACCTTATAGAGTGAAGAGATATATGCCTTGATTTGCGGGTTCTTCTCTTGTTTTCTCTTGTCAATTTCCATAAATGAAGCAATCACGTAATACAATTGAAACCAAGATGACTAGTGCATGCATTAATTGGATTAGTATAAGTCGCTTTATTTGGTTGCGCTGTTGCTATGATCTACTCCTGTCTTCCATTTGCATCAATGAAATAGTTAGCCGTTACGGTCTCGATGAGATGGTTTAATTTCCTCTTTTTACTGTCCTTACTCACAGGTGGATAAGAGATACAACCACTACTGTAACCAGATGCAGATGGTAGCAAACTCCTTTGACTCGGTGATGGGCTTTGGAGCTTCAACACCATACACAGTCCTTGCTCACAAGGCCATGTCAAGGCACTTCCGGTGCCTCAAGGATGCAATCAACAAGCAACTGAAGCAGGTGTGTGAACTCCTTGGCGAGAAGGAAGTGGGTAGCACTTCGGGGATCTCTAAAGGGGAGACCCCAAGGCTTAGGTTGCTTGAACAGAACCTAAGACATCGGCGACCGTTTCAACAGATTGGAATCATGGATTCTGAAGCTTGGAGGCCTCAGCGAGGCTTACCCGAACGTTCGGTGAATGTTTTGAGAGCATGGCTTTTTGAGCATTTCCTTCACCCGTATGTGTATCTTCCATCTCTCCGCAGCATCCAATGCCCTTAATTGCATGTCACTTTTTTTTTTTTTTTTTTTTTTTTTGAGAGAGAGAGTTCTTGCATGTTTTAATCGTATTGTGCATTTTACTTTCCTCGCTTTGGGACATGAATTAATAATGAAATCATCAGAAACTGCTTGCACCGTTAAGTTCTTCTTCATAGCATATTATTATTGCTAATATCTATGTTGACACTGGAGAAGCATTGGTACTCTCTCATTCCTCTCTAACTTCAACTAGATCTCCTACAGTAACTTTAGTTTTCATTAGGAATGCAGTGATATATAGGACAAACTCACAAACTCTCTCTCTCTCTCTCTCTCTCTCGCTCTCTCTGTGATGAGAGCTCATAAAGGACCAGCTGAGAACTGTCCTTAGGTAAAAGCTTCACATTAAAAAGCTGAGCAAAATCTTGCTGCTTTGTTTCATTAATGGATGCAACCGCAACTGAAGCGGCGAGGGCAGCATTTAAGAGCTTATGTTATTTCTTTTCATGAGACTGTAGATATGTACTTGGTGCACGGCAGGTCACTGTGTGCATTGGATTTTGGGCATCCTGATGTCATTTTTTGTCTTTTTTGTCTTTAAATCCCTCAGGTATCCAAGTGATGCGGATAAACAACAATTGGCAAGGCAGGCAGGTTTATCCAGAAATCAGGTTAGTTCTCTTCCTCGAGAAAAGAAGCAGTGCCTTTGCCTCTGGGAATTTTAGTTGAGAAAGTCACAATTTGATTACATATTCATGTATTTATTGAATTGGTAGGTGGGTCTTGGGGGTGGGGGGTCGTCCATCACATCGAGCCAATAGTAACACTGTAAACACTGCTATTTGGTTGTAAAATTTGCATTTTAGTTGAAGGACATGACTTGAATAATTCTTCTATCGGTCTTATTTTATACTTCCTGGGTACGTGCTCGTGATTTATATTAGTTTTACTTTTCTTTTTTTTGTTTTTAGAACATATTAGTTTTATTTTTTCTTGGCATTCTTTGTTCTCTAGAACTCCTTTGTGTCACCTCATTTGAAAACCATAGGAAGGGAAGACCAACCATTCACGGAGATCGACATGGACAGAAGGCCAACCATTTTGGATGGAAAGAGAAATAATTGTTTGTTGAATAATGAACTATATCCTATTTCAGGAGGATTTACAATTTTTCTTTTTATTTTATTTTACCATGTCTATATCTTATATATATATATATATATATAATCACTGATAGCAAGTTTAATTCATGTAATCACATGATATGTCAATATGATTATCATTTTCAATATATGTTAAATTTGAATTTGAATTTCAAACATTAGCCCTTGTTTAATTTATGTAATTACAAGATATGCCAACATAATTACCATTTTTGCTATAATTTAAATTTGAATTTAAATTTTAAATTTTATAATGTCAAATCAATTAGATAGAACTTTTTATTGATTTTCTTATGTCTGTAAATACTATACAATACAAGGTAGCACAGGGTGGCCACTATTCTCATCCAAAATACAAATTTTAAATGCACCAAAATGGCAGTCATATTAGCATATCTTGTGATTGAGGTTGATATAAATAAAGTATGCCATCAAATACATGATAAGATAATGCAAATGGAGATAAAGTGTTTGCTGGGTTCTTATAAAAATTATAAAAACAAAAAGGTTGCATGGCTGGTGCAACATTGTTTAGAGCATTTGCTACAGTTACAATACCAATGCTTTCTTTCCTTCGAATTGGTATTATATTTATCTAAATTGAAATACTTCAAGATGCACCAACCATGACTCTAGTTAATTAGAATCTCCTATTGTTGGACGGAAGAGTACGACATTATGGCATTAATGCCTCAATACACCTACATGTCTGAAAATTTTAGATTGCAATGGCTATAATATGCCAATGCCCATTGTGTTTCTCTCTTGAGATCCTTCAAAAATACATGCATCAGTGATTTCCTTTTAGTTTTAGAGTGTCCTCATAATTTTACTGAGTCCGAGTCAAAGGACATAGGTTGTGAGTTTTCTCATAAATTTTATATATACTTCTTTATGGGGAGCACTAGGTGGCTTATCTCATAGATATGCTAGCTCCCATTTCCGTGCTTCTAAAGTACAAAACATACAATCTTGGCAGGTCTCCAACTGGTTCATAAATGCGAGGGTCCGGCTGTGGAAGCCCATGGTGGAAGAGATGTATCAACAAGAGGTAAAAGAAGAGGAGGAAGATGTCAAGGAGAGAGACGAAGCAAACCACCGAAGGCCACTTGCACCATCCCACCACAACTCACCGCAAGGCCAAGGACCAGAAGCCAACGCTACTGAAAGCGCAGCGACTGTCGCAGCCCACCAATCCAATGATGACACCATCCTCATTGGTATCGATGCACCCACCTCTGCCATGGATCTCTGTGGGGCAGACATGGAACCCATGGATGACTTGTGTAGGGCTGCTGCAAACTCCCCGTTGGGGTCCGGCATGCGCCTTGGTGCAACTACTGGAGATGTGTCTCTCACTCTCGGCTTACGGCATGCCGAAAACCTTTCCGAAAAGAACTGGTTTTATGGTTAACATAGTTTTGGAGGAAGGGTTGTCACAGAAACAAGTAGAAGAAAACGATAGCAGATTAGCCTTCTTATTATTGTTATTCTCTTCTTCAGACAACGAGGGAAAGATAGATATTTGAGAGTTTAAAACGCATGCATGCATATTATACTATTACAGGTTGCCAGGAAGAGAAGGGAATTGCATGCCGCTGTCTTTCTTTTTCATCTCCATTCATTTGTTTGTTTATTCTTCTCTTTTATCATTCTCTTTGAGATCAAGCAATGAAGGAAGAGGCCAACCTATAACTGGGTTAGATTTGTTTATTGATGCTATCAGTAGTTGCTGGTGGTTGCTGGAAAGTTACATTTGAAAAATAGATGGCCACGGGGATCAATCGCACGTCAGATAGCTACGTTCCTCTCACCTCTGGGCCAGGTGAGCTGGGCTTTGCACTTGTTGGAAAAGAGGAGAAGTGCGAGGAAAATTTTTTTATTATTTTTTTATGTATAAGTCTTAGGGTCGTTCTTATTTTATACATGACTTTTATTCTTCTAAAAAAAAAAAAAAGGTGATGATCCATTCTTGATCATAATCTAAACAAGAAATGACCATACATGGTTAATGCTTAATAAGGGAGGATCATACATGGTTATTGCTTGAACTAAGAAGGATTATAGATGGAAGTTAGGCCAGGCTATGTTGTCAATACTCTCCCTGAAGATGAGGCGAAGATATCATGAAGCTTCATCTTGCTGCAAAAATTAAAGAAAACATAAAACTACCAAGATTCTTTGTCAGTATGTCTGCTAATTATTCTGTAGATTTAATAAATGATAAATGTATAACTTTCTGATCAAGTTTCTCCTTGATAAAATGGTGGTTAATCTCTATGTGCTTAGTTCTATCATATTGAACAGGATTATTTACAATATTAATGACCGTATGGTTGTCACAGAACAAAAAGGGGAGAAGATTGGAGAATATGTAATTTAACAAGCAACATTTTCAACTATAAGATCTCACAAATGCCTTGAGCCATAGCTCGGTATTTAGCCTCTGCACTAGATCGAGCAACAACATCCTGTTTCTTACTACGCCAAGTCACAAGATTTTCACCAACAAAAATACAATAGCCCGAAGTGGATCGCCGATCATCTATAGAACATGTCCAATCAGCATCTGAATAGGCTTCAACTTTAAGATGTTCATGACGAGAGAAAAGAAGACCTCGCCCTGGGCAGCTCTTAAGATACCAAGGATCCTGTACACAGCTTCCTGATGGCGCTCACGGGGATCATGCATGTTCTGACTTACAACACTGACTGCAAAGACTATATCAGGTCTTGTATGGAAGAGATAGATCAATTTGCTAACAAAATGTTGATATCGCTCACAATCTACAGACTTATCACTGTCAGCAATAAGACGATAATTCTGCTCAATAGGGATAGTAGTAGGTCGACATCCCAACATTCCTATCTCAGTAAATAAATCCAAGATATATTTTCGTTGTGAAAAAAAGATGCCATGGGATGACCTGGCTACTTCAATTCCAAGGAAGTATCGTAAATTACCCAGATCGTTGACTTTGAAAGATTGTGCCAACTGAGTCTTCAAATGAGCCAACTCTGGAAGATTATCACCAGTAAGGATAATATCATATACAAAGATAATTTGGAAAGCAATAGCAACTTGCCTTTATTATAATAGAAGAACATGATGATGTGGCGAGACCGTTGACGTGGGTAGCTGACAGGTGCCACGTCAAAGGAGACCGCCACGTCGAACGCCAAGGCAACACCTCAGCCCGGACCATTCTACCGAGCTGAGCTGAGCTCCCTCAAGGCGACGAGCCGAGCTCCGTCCTCCGCCAGGTCGAGCCTGCGAGCTCGGGACGCCTAGGCCGAAGCCGCCCTCTGCCCTTCAGAGCGAGACCCTCGGAGGTTAGAGCCCTGTGGTCGAGGTCAAGCTCAGCGCTCACCCGCCAACATGGAGCCTCTCCGAGCGCGCGCCCTCTGGACCGGGTCCGTCCTTTGCCCTCCAGAGCGAGACCCTCGGAGGTTAGAGCCATGTGGTCGAGGTCAAGCTCAGCGCTCACCCGCCAACGTGGAGCCTCTTCGAGCGCGCGCCCTCTGGACCAGGTCCATCCTCTGCCCTCTAGAGCGAGACCCTCGGAGGTTAGAGCCCTGTGGTCAAGGTCGAGCTCAGCGCTCACCCGCCAATGTGGAGCCTCTCCTAGCGTGCGCCCTCTGGACCGGGTCCGTCCTCTGCCCTCCAGAGCGAGACCCTCGGAGGTTAGAGCCCTGTGGTCGAGGTCGAGCTCAGCGCTCACCCGCTAACATGGAGCCTCTTTGAGCGTGCGCCCTCTGGACCAGGTCCATCCTCTGCCCTCCAGAGCAAGATCCTCGAAGGTTAGAGCCCTGTGGTCGAGGTCGAGCTCAGCGCTCACTCGCCAACGTGGAGCCTCTCCGAGCGCGCGCCCTCTGGACCGGGCCCGCACTCTTCCCTCCTCCATCAAGGTGACTACACGAGCTCAAAGCATCCAGACCGGAGCAAACCCTGCCATCCCGGGACACCGGCGAGCCGTCCGAGGACTACGGAATGGCACCCTCCATACCGCCATAACTACCTGTCCGGCCATACTTCTAGGAGGATGGTCCAGCCAGAAAGCACGAACCCCTAGGGCAGCGACCCCCGGATCGAGGCTCTGCCAAGCTTCCCGGAATGGGGCGACCGGAGGGAATGTCAGAACAAATGGAAGCTTCCCCTACCACCTGTCATGAATAATGTCTCGTCCACGACACGTAATCCTGCCGCACGTGCCTGCCAGCTCAGCGAAGATCCTGAGGCAAGCGCCTAACGGCCAATTTTCAACTACAAAGAACAATCGACACCCCCGAAAAGGGAGAGAGGTAACAACAGCAATCGACCACCAACACAAGCACAAGCTCGACCAAGAGGGTGAAGCGCCACCACCACCACCACAGTTGAAGGAAAACGAGGGATACAAAGAGAGACGGAGGAACAGGGAACCCCTTTGCCCCCGCTATCGTTCTCCCCCTGTAACATTTTCATCTTCACATACACCTTTTACTCCTCCTAGTGCGGAGTCCATCAAGAGGGGCTCGACCAGGAGGATCTATTCTCCTGGATCGTCACTCACTTTACCGTCGGAGTGCCCCCACCGGAAATCCCGGCCTGGGTCACTAACCCCTGTTTCGCAGGTCCATGAGCAAAGGACCACTAGGCAGCGAAGGGAGTGCACTCCGACACCGGCAGCAGCTACGGGCCACGATAATCTTAGCGGCAATAGATTGGCGTGCCAGGTAGGGGGACGGCGACATCGTGAACGATCTTTGATCCAAGTCGAACCCTCCATCTCTTCACAGGCAAGCCAGGCGGAAGGATGGTGACAACCAGGGCAAGGGAGGCCTCTACCAGTCGTGCGGGGGACTCCCCCTCCCGGGGGAACCCACATCGCCAAGAAGCGGAGCCATTCGTGCCGGTTCAGCCACCTCCGCAAGAAGCCCAGCTGGCTGCACTCGCCCAGCAAATGCAAGTTCTTGCCACGGCAGTGCGCCAGCTTCAGCACCAGCACCGGTCGGTTGCTACCCACCAGCAGCTAGGGACTCCGGCAACCCACGTCGCAGCTCCCCGTGATAGCCTGCACTCCTTCCAAGAAAGGCTGTTGCAACCGCGGGCCACCACCGATAACCAAGGCAGCCATCAAGCTCCAACGAAGAGACAATGATCCAGCTTTGCCGACAAAGAGAGCCGCTCACCAAACCTCGAGCAAGAGGTGCCCAAACCCCACCGAGACAGGAAAAGCAAGACCCCCCCATCACGGGTGCCACGCATCCATGTCACATTCTCCATCTCCTTCGGTGGAGGGGTCCATTGATGAAGCCATCAGGCGCGCGGCGGAAAGGCACCTGGAGGAACATGAACGCAAGCTGGTGGAGTTTGCCCGCCGGTTTGTCAGCATGCAGGGCTCCGCTAGTAAGCCAGCTGGCTATGACGCCCGTCCCCCATTCTTCCAAGAAATCCAAGCGGAGCCGATTCCATATCGGTTCCGGATGCCACAGGTGGATCCTTACGATGGGACCACCGACCCCCTGGACCACCTGGAAAGCTACCGGACCCTCATGAGGGTCCATGGGGCTACCGACGCTCTCCTCTGCATCGCTTTTCCTACTACTCTCCGAAAGGCAGCCCGGGTGTGGTTCACCCGTTTGGAGCCAGAGAGCATCAGCTCCTTCGCCCAGCTAGGGCAGAAGTTCATGGCTCACTTCGATGCTTGCAGGAAGTTGCCACGAGAGGCAGATAGCCTCTTCTCCATCCGGCAACAGGACCGCGAGCCCTTGCAGGACTACGTGGCCCGCTTCAAGGCCGCCACGTTGGAGATCTACAATCTTGAAGAGCCAGTCGCCATGCTGGCACTGAAGCGAGAACTCAGGACCTCCTGCCTGACCTACTCGCTGGATATGAAGCCCCCCAAGACCTATTCTGAGCTCCTTCTTTGGGCTCAAAAGTACATCCGTGCCGAGGAGACGGACCGTACGAGACGGGAGCTCGACGGAGGATCCCTGAAGAAGACGGCCCCCATCGAAGCGTCCGGAACTCGAAAGCCAGCACCCCAGGCTCCGAGCTCCTAGAGGGACCGACCAGGACTGAGAGGGACTCCCGTTCCTAAGGAGGGTTACACCCCCCTTCTCGTCCCGAGAACAAAAATCCTTATGGAGATCGAGGGCGAGGACTACCTGAGATGCCCGCCTCCGTTGAGGACCTCCACCGGCCATGACAAAATAAAGTACTGTCTCTTTCACCATGATCATGGCCACGATATCGAGGAATGTCGCAACCTCAAGTGGGAGATTGAGGAACTCATCAAGAGAGGCTACCTCAAAAGGTTCGTGAGGGGCAGACCTCAAGTGGAGTCCCAGGCGCTCGTCGCTCTTCCGCCAGCTCCAACCATCGACAACCGCCCCACCGAGAAGCCGGCGGGCATGATCTCCTGGGGAGCTACGCGTGCATCCAAGAGGACCCGGGGGGCAGGGGACTCTAAGAATGTACTCTCCTTTATGAGGAAAGGGGAAGACAGGAGAAAAAATGTAAATAATGATGCCATGGTCGTCGAGATGACGATCGCGAAGCACCCTGTAAAGCGCATCATGGTTGATAGTGGAAGCTCCATATATGTGCTTTTTTTATGATGCCTTCTCCAGGATGAATCTCTCCCCTGATCAGCTTAAGCCCGTGCACACACCCCTTGTTGGTTTCACGGGCGATTCCATAAGGGTAGAAGGAGAAATCACTCTCCCGGTCACTGCCAGAATCCCACCTCGGTATAGCATCGTTATGATGACTTTCACAGTAGTAAGGCTTCCTTCTGCCTATAACGTGATATTAGGTCGACCCGAGATCAATTTGCTCGATGCCGTTGTCTCCACCAAGAGGCTACTTGTGCAGTTCCCAACCCCTACGGTATCGGGGAGATGAGGGGAGCACCCCAGCTGGTGCAGTATTGTTTCCAAACCCTCCCTGGGGCCAAGGTCCCTCAAGACGACCCCAGTGCAGATGACCTCGACCAAAGGGCCCAAGACCCTAAGGGAGGCCTGGTCGAGCACCTACTTTCTTACCCGCTCGGGGATGACCCCACGAAGACGGTGCAGATCAGAGCCCAGCTACCCGAGGAGGAGAGAGCCCAACTGCTCGAATTCCTACGAGCGAATGCAGATGTGTTCGCCTGGACGGTGATGGATATGCCAGGTATCCCCCCTGACATCATTATCCACAAATTAAGTGTCGACCCAAAGCACAAACCAGTTCGGCAGAAGAAGAGGAGTTTCATCCCGGAGAGACAGGCGGCTATCAAGAAGGAAGTTGATAAACTCTTGGCTACCGATTTCGTTCGAGAGGTCCAGTACCCGAGCTGGCTGACGAATGTAGTGATGGTCAGGAAGAATAATGGCAAATGGAGGATTTGTGTCGACTACACCGACCTCAACATAGCTTGCCCGAAGGACAGCTTCCCTCTCCCGAAGATCGACTAGCTGGTAGATGCCATCTCTGGCCACCGGCTGCTCTCCTTCATGGATGCATTCTCTAGGTACAATCAAATCTGCATGCATCCAGAAGACAAGGATCATACCGCCTTCATCACCGACCAAGGAACATATTGCTACAGGATGATGCCTTTTGGTCTGAAGAATATAGGAACCACCTATAAATGCCTAGTCAGCAAGGTCTTCAAGAAGCAAATAGGCTGCAACATGCAAGTGTATGTGGATGACATGCTCGTTATGAGCAGGCCGGGCTCGAGCCATGTAGCTGACCTCGCCGAGTCCTTCCATAACCTGCGGCAACATCAGATGAAGCTGAACCCGATGAAGTGCGCCTTCGGGGTGACGACAGGAAAATTCCTCTACTTCATGGTCATCTAGAGGGGCATCGAAGCAAACCCGGAGAAGGTGCAGGCCATCATTGACATGGAACACCCGACCTCCAAGAAACAGGTCCAGCGCCTGACGGGACGTATCGCCGCCCTCAACAGATTCATCTCGAGGTCGGCTGATCGTTGCCTGCCATTTTTCAAGACGTTGCGCAAGATGCATGACTTCACCTGGATCGAGGAGTTCAAGACAGCCTTCAAGGAGCTGAAGAACTTCCTCGCCTCCCCCCCATTGCTCTCCAGGTCGGAGAAGGGAGAGGAGCTCTTATTGTACCTGGCGGTTACACCGAGAGCTGTCAGCTCGATCCTCGTCCGAATAGATGAGGACAAATCTCAAAAGTCGGTGTACTATACCAGCAAAATCCTTCGCGATGTGGAGATCATGTATACTCACTCCGAGAAACTCATTTTTGCACTAATAATGTCTGCGAAGCACCTCAAGCCCTACTTCCAAGCACACCCAATAGTGGTCATGATGGACCAGCCGCTGAGGACCATCCTCACCCGACCCGAGACATCTAGGAGGTTGGCTAAGTGGTCCCTGCTACTCAGCAAATTTGACATAGCGTACCGATCGAGGTCTTCACAAAAGGCCCAAGTCCTAGCCGACTTCATGGTCGAATGCACCGGGTTCGCCGAGGAGCCAGAGCAAACATCAATAGAGCCCGGGCTAGGAGAAGAGCCCTGGATCCTCCACGTAGATGGAGCATCCAATTCTGGCGGAAGCGGAGCAGGCCTCATCCTAACCAACAGCGATGGGGTTGTGGTGGAATGCGCCCTCCGCTTCAAGTTCGCCGCGACTAATAATCAGGCAGAGTATGAGGCACTCCTTGCAGGTTTGAGAGTCTCCCACGAGCTGGGTGTGCGGGACTTGAAAGTCTTCATCGACTCCCAACTGGTCGCCGGACAAGTCTCCGGAGAATATGAAGTGAGGGATGCCCAGATAATGAAGTACCTAGAACAGGTCCGTGCAAGCACGGCGGGCCTCCGATGCTTCAGCATCTTCCACATCCCCCGAGGAAAGAATGCACGTGCAGATGCACTGTCCAGGCTCATGACCTTGCCGGACTCATCGCTGGGGCGCGCCTACATCAAGTACCTCGAAAGTCGCAGCTACGAGAGCTTGGCAGAGGTGCATCAAGTCACCCTCGAGCCAAGCTGGATGGACAAATACGTCAGGCATATCACTGATGGCACCTTGCCCGGAGATCACGCAGAAGCTGCCCTTATCAAGAAGAAAGCCTCCCGGTTCATTCTGATGGAGGGCCAGCTCTACCGCCGATCTTACTCTTACCCACTCCTGAGATATCTCAGGCCCGCCGAGGCAACATTTATGCTCCAAGAGATACATGAAGGCCTCTGCGGGAACCACGTGGGAGGGAGGACATTGGCTTATAAAGCTCTTCGCCAGGGGTACTTTTGGGAGACCATGAGGGAGGACGCCGTCGACTTTGTAAAAAGGTGCGACAAGTGCCAGTGCCACACAAATATACAGCGCCAGCCGGCGACACCGATCTCCCAACTCTCAGCCCCTTGGCCTTATGTCCAGTAGGGAATGGACATCTTGGGACCGTTTCCCCCAGCACCAGGGCAGCGAAAGTTTCTGCTGGTGGCAATCGACTACTTCACCAAGTGGGTCGAAGTAGAGCCGCTAGCTCAGATCGCGGAAGCCAATGTCTGCCAGTTCTCCTGGAAGTCAATCATTTACCGCTTCAGGCTTCCCCGTTATATCATCACCGACAATGAGCGACAGTTCGACAATCGCAAGTTCGAAGGATTCTGCATCGAGCACGGCATCCAACATCGGTTCACCTCAGTGGCTCACCCTCAAACAAATGGAGAAGTCGAGATGACTAACTGGACCATCCTTCAAGGACCCAGGACCAGGCTAGACCAAGCTAAGGGCAGGTGGGCAGAAGAACTCCCGAGCGTCCTGTGGGCCTACCACACAACGCCCAGGACGGCGACAAACGAGATGCCCTTCAGCCTTGTTTTCAGTGTCGAAGTCGTCATCCCGGTCGAGCTCGGCATACCCACGTTGTGGGTGCAGCAGTACGATGAAGCACAGAACTCGACGCACCTCCTGCTTAACCTGGACCTTCTTGAAGAGGCAAGGGACAAAGCTCGCCTGCGAATGATAGCCTACCGGCAACGTGTAGCCCGGTACTATAATGCCCACGTCAGGCCAAAAGCATTCAAGCTCGGAGACTTGGTGCTACGGCGGGCAAAGGCGTCTCAGCCCAGAAAGTGCGGCAAGCTTTCACCGAACTAGGAAGGCCCATACAAAGCAGCCGAAGCCCTCTTACAAGGGGCTTATTACCTTGAAGATCTCGGCGGCGTCAGGTTCCCTAAAACATGGAATGCCTGCAACTTGCAGAAATACTATCAATAGTGTAAGGTTTCCCGACCATAATAATAATGATAATGGTTTTTTCCTTGCGCAAGTGTCTATCTGTCTTACAGGAAATTCCAACAACATCCCCGAGCCTAGCTCTAGGACGTCAAGGAATCATCGAGCAATGCAGCTCTCAACCAGCAACATCCCCGAGCCCAGCTCTAGGATGCCGACCCAAGACCGGAGCTTAGATCTCCGGCCAAGGGATCACCGAGCCAAGCCGCTCTCAACCTCAAACGTCTCCGAGCCTAGCTCCGAGATGCCAAGAGATCATGGGGCCAAGTAGCTCCCATCAACACTTCGATCCTAGCTCCAAGGCACCAAAGACCTGAGCCAAGTACTCAAGCAACCCCTGGACCCGAGCCCAGCTCCACGTCCAGGAAGGCCCCGAGCCTAGCTCCAAGGTAATCAAGTTCTGTAACCCTCTTCTATGATCTCCCTACTCGAAAAGAAGACGAGAGGGGAAGAAAAGAAAGAGAACGAGAAGGGAACACGGCAAGAACCCTCTTCTCTGATCTCCCCACTCAAAAAGAAGATGAGAGGAGAAGGAAAGAAAGAGAACGAGAGGGGAACACGATAAGAACCCTCTTCTCTGATCTCCCCACTCCAAAAAAAAAGGAAAAGAAAAAGAAGAAAAAGAGAAGAAAAGAGGAAAAAGGAAGGGGGAAGGAAAGAAAGAGAACGAGAGGGGAACAAGCTGCCACTTCTTAATCACCAACGTCCTCGAGCCCAACTCCAGGATGCCAGCCCGAGATCGGAGCTCAGACCTCTGGCCAAGGGACCTTCGAGCCAAGCAGCTCTCAGTCAACAACATCCCTGAGCCCAGCTCCGGGATGCCTACTCAAGACCGGAGCTCAGATCTCCGGCCAAGAGACCTTCGAGCCAAGCAGCTCTCAGCCAACAACATCCCCGAGCCCAGCTTCAGGATGCCTACTCAAGACCGGAGCTCAGATCTCTGGCCAAGAGAACTTCGAGCCATGCAGCTCTCAGTCATCAACATCCCCGAGCCCAGCTTCAGGACGCCAGCCCAAGACCGGAGCTCAGACCTCCGGCCAAGAGACCTTCGAGCCACACAGCTCTCGGTCAACAGCACCTTCGAGCCCAGCAGCTCTCAAGTGCCATCAACTTGCGCCCGACTTGCTGGCATTGGAGTCTAATAATAACTCAACACCACGCAAGGCGAGGCCCTCCTCTCTGATCTACCCACTCATCGAAAGGAAAGAAAAGGAAGAAGGGGAGTGAAAGAAAGAGAGAAAGAAAAGAAGAGCCAGACCAAGAAACTGGTTGTGAGAAAGTTTATGCTTTATTAATTGAATATCAAATACAAGCATTCTGCGGGCCCCCGACATGCCGGGTGGCCCTGCCAAGTACAGAAAATGAGACAAGGTACAAAGGGAGTAAAAATAACTACTGCCCGGCTGGATCGTCGGGCTGGGAGTCCCATCAGCAGGGATTTCCGGCTGTGTGGCTCTAGGTTCAGATGGCACGGCCCCGACCTCGGCTGGCGTAGAAGACTCGGGAGCAACGACCTCCTCAGCACCCGCCTCCTGATCTGAAGTGCCGAGATAGTTGAGGTGGCTACGGCCCTCAGCCGAGACGAACCCCTCAACCAGGCGGCGCAGGTACATGAAGCCCTTAAAGGAGTCCGACGCCGTCTGTTGGATCTCGATGAGGAACTCCTTCGAGGCCCTGTACCTTGCAATCGCCTCATCGGCTTCCTTCCTCGCTGTGGCCACCTCATGCCTGGCATCCACAACTGACCTAGCCATCTCCTTGGCTGCCCTCTAGGCCGCGGCCGACTTCTCCTTCTCCGTCGCCAGTCAGGCATGGAGGGACTGGGCGATCCCCTTCTACCGAGCCGCCTTGACGTTAAACATGCCCAGCCACCGCTCGACATCGGCAAGCTCCTCGGCCTTCCTCCTCGACTACCCCTGCTCACGGTCGAGGCACTCCTGGAGCTCCTTCGCTCACCTCTCAGAGTCAGCAAGCTGCCTCTCGAGATCCTTGACCCGTCGGTCAACCACCCCTTCGGAGTTGGCCCTCCCCTTCAGGTCAGCCTTCAGCGATGCGATCTCGACCACCTGTTGCTGCTTAGCTCGCTCCCAGTTTCGGCAGCAGCTCCTGATGAAAAGGGCCTCGACACCCATCTGCATCATATGGGAAGTTCAAAAAAAAAAAAGAGAGAGGGGGAGGAGAGGGAAAAAGTGAAATTGCTTACCGTGTAGAGATGGGGAAAGATAATATCGATCACAGCTCCAACCAGCAGCCCATCCATCTTCTCCCAATCGCATGGCTGGATGGAGATATCCATCATGCGAGCGGCTAGGGCGCGGTTGTCAGCCAAGGAGCTCTCTGGCCCTAGCTTGAACGGGAGGCGGTGCCTAGCCTCATCCCTCCTGCTCTCTTGGGGAGCAGGTGCGCCTATCCCTCCAGTGGTAGGACCCCCAGGAACTGGTCGGGGACCCAGCACCGTCACGGTTAGAGCCCCCGTCGTGGGAGGAGCTCCAGTACGGGCCTCTCCCCCCTCGGCCTCAACCATCCTCAGACCTGGAGAGTGGGGCGGCGCGACAGTGGCAGCAGCATCAACCCGGACAGTCGCCTCGGGCTCCAAAATGGGGAGTTCGGCCTGTGAGCTCGTCCGCCCCTCAGCCTCCTTCCCCCTCGGATCGGATGGCGTGGCGAAGGCAGACACCAGCACGCCCTCAACCCGGGCCCGCCTCGGGGGAGGCTCAGCAGCCATCCCGGTGGGCGGCCTCTTCCGGGAGATTGGCAACAGGTCGCCCTCCGAGAAGTTCATCCCTGCGCACAGGAGCTAAATAGGTTAGCCTAAAGTGAAGAAAAGGAAGAACACATATGGGGGGAAGAATTGGACTCACCCGGCCCCGTCGATTGGTCGACCCTAGCATCAGAAAGGTTCTGTTCTGATAGCAGGACCTCCAGAGAGGGGATCTGGGTGGTGCAAAGCTGCTCATAGTCGTCCAAATCAGTTGCATCAACCACGGAGATCCGGTTAGGGGACCGATCCGGCTCGCTCCAGGCCCAGTCGATCCCCTCAACGTCCGTGAAGAAAAATTTGCTCTTCCACCCTTTGATGGAAGAGGGGAGCTCGAATCTTATGCCCTTCGGACGAGAAGACAAGGACCACCACCCATCCTCAGTCGGGTGGCGTTTTAGGATGAAAAATGCCCTGAACAAGGAGAACCGGGTGACGAACCCGTGGACATGGCAGAGTACAATGAAAGAGAAGATGACCCTGATGGCGTTCGGCACCAACTATGTGGGAACTAAATGATAGTTGCTTAGAACAGATAAGAAGAATGGGTGAAAGGAAAATCAGAGAGCCCCGCAGAAGGTCTCCTCATAAAAGGCGAGATGGCCCAGGCCACTGGAAGTGACCCGCTCCCTGGGGCAGGGGATCATGAGCCGAACAGAAGATGGGATGCCATAGGCATCCCGGATGGCCCCCAACTCCGCGGCGGAAATCGTTGAAGCGACCTCGCCCGGACCTATTGACCGGACAGACTTAGGAGCTGGTTTGAGTAGGAAAGGAAGACAGGTAGGACGAGAAGAAGTGGCCCCCGGCTCCCTAATAGACTCGGGGGGGGGGGGGGGCGGGGGGCGGGAAGGGCCAATCTCCTGCTAATCCTAAACTGTGTCCCCTCCGACTCCTTGTCGGAGGAGGAAAGCACTATCCCTTGGATGGAAGGATCGGGACAAGACATCCTGCAAGGATGACCTGAGAAGAAGGAGGACTAGTCCTAAGAAGAAGGAGCTCACCCTAAAGGGAAGGAAGGAAGAAGAACAGGGCCAATCTGGTTTCCTAGAGAAGAGAAGAACGAAAGCGGATCGCGGAGAAGGAAGGGTCCAGGTACTACAACAAGCACAAAGGATTTGAAAGGATGGAAATTTTGAGTAAAAATCTTCTTTTCACTTTGGAAGGGCCCATCAAATCGTGTGTCATGACCCCCTCGCCAACGGATCCGCGCCACATGCTGCCCATCGGAGAAAAAGGCATCCCAGCCGCTTAGAATTCTATGCCCACATTAACTACTCCTCGGACATGGTCACGTGGCACCCTCGCACTGGTCGGCAGGGCCATCCCTCGAGGCACCGGCAACCACGGCCATCATCGCGTCGAATTTTCGCCTTTCCACGTCAGCACCACCATTACTCCCTTCGACCTAAAGCGCCACGTACTAACGAGCCTCGGGAGTGGGGGGCAAATGATGTGGCGAGATCGCTGACGTGGGTAGTTGACAGGCACCACGTCAAAGGAGACTACCACGTTGGACACCAAGGCAACACCTTAGCCCGGACCGTTCTGCCGAGCTGAGCTGAGCTCTCTCAAGGCAACGTGCCGAGCTCCATCCTTCGCCAGGTCGGGCCCGCGAGCTTGGGATGCTTAGTCCGAAGCCGCACTCTGCCCTCCAGAGTGAGACCCTCGGAGGTTAGAGCCCTATCGTCGAGGTCGAGCTCAACGCTCACTCGCCAACGTGGAGCCTCTCCGAGTGCGCGCACTCTGGACCGGGTCCATCCTCTGCCCTCCAGAGCAAGACCCTTGGAGGTTACAGCCTTGTGGTTGAGGTCGAGCTCAGCGCTCACCCGCCAACGTGGAGCCTCTCCGAGCGCACGCCCTCTGGACCGGGTCCATCCTCTGCCCTCTAGAGCAAGACCCTCGGAGGTTAGAGCCCTATGGTCGAGGTCGAGCTCAGCGCTCACCCGCCAACGTGGAGCCTCTCCGAGCGCGCGCCCTCTGGACCGGGTCCGTCCTCTGCCCTCCAGAGCGAGACCCTCGGAGGTTAGAGCCCTGTGGTCGAGGTCGAGCTCAGCGCTCACCCGCCAACGTGGAGCCTCTCCGAGTGCGCGCCCTCTGGACCGGGTCCGTCCTCTGCCCTCCAGAGCGGACCCTCGGAGGTTAGAGCCCTGTGGTCGAGGTCGAGCTCAGCGCTCACCCGCCAACGTGGAGCCTCTCCAAGCACGCGCCCTCTGGACCGGGCTCGCACTCTTCCCTCCTCCATCAAGGTGACCACACGAGCTCGAAGCATCCATACCGGAGCAAGCCCTGCCATCCCGAGACACCGGCGAGCCGTCCGAGGACTACGGAATGGCACCCCCCATACTGCCATAATTACCTGTTCAACCGTACTTCCAGGGGGATGGGCCAGCTAGAAAGCACGAACCCCTAGGGTGGTGACCCCCGGATCGAGGCTTTGCCAAGCTTTCCGGAATGGGATGATCGGAGGGGATGTCAGAATGAATGGAAGCTTTCCCTTCCACCTGTCAGGAAAAACGTCTCGTCCATGGCACGTAATCCTGCCGCACGTGCCTGCCAGCCCAGCGAAGATCCCGAGGCAAGCGCCTAACGGCCAATTTTCAACTACAAAGAACAGTTGATACCCCCGAAAAGGGGAGGAGGTAACAACAGCAATCGACCACCAACACAAGCGCAAGCTCGACCAAGAGGGCGAAGCGCCACCACCACTACCACAACTGAAGGAAAATGAGGGATACAAGGTGAGGCGGAGGAACAGGGAACCCCTCTATCCCCGCTATCATTCTCCCCCTGCAACGTTTTCGTCTTCACACACACCTTTTACTCCTCCTAGTGCAGAGTCCATTAAGAGGGGCCCAACTAGTAGGATATGTTCCCCTGGATCATCACTGACTTGACCATCGGAGTGCCCCCATCGAAAATCCCGACCCGGGTCACTAACCCCTGTTTCGCAAGTCCAGGAGCAGAGGACCGCTAGGCAGCGAAGGGAGTGCACTCCGACACTGGCAGCAGCTACGGGTCACGGCGATCTTGGCGGCAACACATGGAATGATCAGCATTACTTTTCTGATAACCTATTTCGAGCATGGCATGACGAAAGCGATCAAACCATGCCCTGGGTGATTGCTTTAATCCATAGAGTGACCGACACAGACGACAAACCTTGCCAGCAATTTCTGCACTAGTAAATCCAAGGAGAATTTTCATATACACTTCTTCTTGAAGATCACCATGTAAGAAAGCATTTTTTACATCTAGTTGGAATAAACTCCAGTTAAAATTTGCTGCACAAGATATGAGGACCCAAATGGTGTTGATCTTTGCTACAGGGGCGAAGGTCTCTTCGTAGTCAATGACGTATGTTTGTGCATAACCTTTGGCAACAAGACATGCTTTATAGCGATCAACTTTACCTTCAGGGGTCTGCTTCACAGTATAAACCCATTTGCAACCTACTATATATTTTCCAGCAGGTAAGGGAATATGTTTCCAAGTCTGATTTTTTTTCAAGACTTGCATTTCTTCAAGCATCGCTCCTCTCCACTTAGGATCTAGCATAGCATCCTTCCAATGTGATGGTATAGAGATAGATTCTAAAGATGTAATAAATAACCTATATGTAGGTGAAATAGACTCCTAGGAAACAAAATTAGCAATATTGTAACGATATTGAGAAAGAATAATATGAGGACAAGAAGTTTTTTTGTGAGTAATAGATAGATTTAAAGTAGGGTCAGAAGAAATATTACCATTATCAAATGGAGATACTGGAGCTGAGTTAGAAGAAGACTGTTGGGTAGTAATAGAATGTACAATGGGCTCAGATGTAGAATCCCTCTATCGATTAGAGTCATTATCCAACTGTTTACCAGTGTACTCTTGCTCCTCAGTTTGCTTAATTTTGCTCCTCAGTTTGCTTAATTTTGCTCCTCAGTCACTATAATCTCCCCCTCTCGACCAGTAGCTCTAGAAGGGATACTGGGAGAGCAAATAAACTATTGGGCTAAGAATAGTTGAGTAGGTGGCTGAAGTATTGGAATGGCATCATAATAAGGTTTAGTCTCTTGAAAGGTTATATCTATACTGACAAAGACTTGCATTTCAGGAGGGTAATAGTACTTATAGCCCTTTTTTGTAGCAGCATAGTCCACAAAGACACATTTCAGATATTTTGGATCAAGCTTGCCAACTGTAGGACGATGATTCTGGACAAAATATATACATCCGAATACTCAAGGGGTACAATAAAAGAAGACTCTCCTTGAAGATATGCAAGTGGTGCCTAGTACTCCAGAGTGCAAAGAGGCATGCGGTTGATTAAATAAGCTGCAGTGAGAACTGCCTCACTTCGTAAAGTTTTTGGAACCCGCATAACAAATAATAAGGATCTAACAACTTCTAAAATGTATTGATTCTTTCGTTTAGCAACACCGTTCTGGGCAGGGGTATCAATACAAGTAGTCTGGTGGATAATGTCCTGAGTAGTGAGGTATTCCTGAAACCCCTTATGTATATATTCGGTGCCATTATCAGATCTCAATATTTTAATCTTGGCACCAAATTGGGTATCCACGAATTCATGAAATTCTATGAAGCAACGACCACTTCATCTTTAGACCGTAGAATATATACCCAGGTTACTCTACTGTAACAGTCAATAAAAGTAACAAAATAACGATGCCTAGGAATAAAAATATGACAACAAGATCTCCACACATCAGAATGAATAATTTCAAAAAGCTTCTTACTACGAGTTCTTGAAGTCGGATAAGTAGTGCACGTGTGCTTAGCATACTCACATGCATCATAAACTAATTGTTCTTTAACACAAAGATGATATAAACTGGAAAATAATCATGATAAAATAGAAAATGAGATATGGCCAAGCCTACGGTGCTGTAACTGAAGTTCATACAGGGCATTATCCGTTGATGAAACAACCATACCAACTTACTGAGAATGAGTCTTCAGTTCTCCTTTATCCAAGTAGTAGAGCCTATTGTATATTTTACCATACCTAATCGTCTCCTCCGTTGTCAGCCTCTGAAAAACACAATAAGTAGAAAAAAATGTGACTTTATAATTTAGATCATTGATAATTGAATGGATAGAGAGAAGATTAGTAGGAAAACTAGGGACATTTAAAGCCGTAGAGAGTTGTATGGTTGGTGTACAGTTGATGGATCCTTTTTCTAGACACAAGCCGGAAAGAGCCATAACTATACGCACTCTGTCCGAACATAATGAATAAGACTGAAAAATATTAGAATTACTCGTCATATGCATAGTGGTACCATAATCAATGATCCATGTCTTAGAGGTATTAAAGGAAGAGTCAAAGTTATCAATATTTATTGTACTAGACTTGATACGAGAGATATGGAATTGTGCAAAATGAGAATAATAAATGGGAGGAGAACTGGAAGAACTACTTATCAAATTGTTAGCAGAAGATGGAGCACTGCTGGAAGATACATTGAGCCGGTCCATAATGCGGCAGAGCATTTCATCAGTAGAGAGTGAGCTCCCGGTATCAGCAGATAAGGAAGCAGGAGGCAAGGCCTTGGCAGATGAGACACCCCCTTCTAGGTGCTCAGAAAGATGTGCCTGAGGATGACCAGTGGCTCCACCAAAATGTCCTCCTCCTCGATGGCCACCTCGACCACGTCCGGAGGAACGATCATGCAGCTGCCAACAAGAATCACGTACATGTCCTATTTTGGGACAATATGAGCATATCTACATATCTTGGCCACCATGAGAATGTGACTGACACTGAACTATCAGTGTAGATCGGACCATATCTGCAGGAGCAATCATCACCCGATGATGAGTTTCCTCACTCAAAATAAGGGAGAAGACCTGTTCAAGGGAGGGCAGATCCGTACTTTGATCCAGAATTTGAACTCTGATTGGATCAAAGTCATTATTGAGTCCAGCAAGAAAATCAAAGATTCGTTCTTCATCAGTGTATTTCTTGAACTCAAGGGCATCTTGCGTGCAACAGGCCTGGAAGGGATGATAAAAGTCCAGCTCATACCACATCCGCTGGAGTTCGGCCATATAGGCAGTGATAGAGAGTTTGCCGTATCGTAATGCATGTACCCGGCATTGGATCTCAAAAGCTTGAGCAGTGTTGCCTTGTTGTAAATAAGTTCGAGCAGCAGCCTCCCAAATTTCTCGAGCGGTGTCAAGAAAGGACATACCTTGAGCAACTGAAGGCACCATAAAGTTGTAAAGCCAGGCCATCACAAGAGAGTTCTCTGATTCCCATTTCGATATTGCATTATCTTCTAATTATGGCTTTTATGTAGCCCCGGTAAGAAATTCCTCAAATCCATGGCATTTAATGTACAACTGCATATTTGAGACCATATAAGATAAGTGAGAGGTCCATCTAGCTGGACCGAAGAAATCAAGAGAGAAGGATTATCCATCACCATCCAGAGCCGGGTACAAATCACCATAGAAAATAGTTGCTCAAAGTTGTTCTTGAAAAAGTAAGGCTTCCAAATATGTTTAAGAAGAGGTGTACCTAAAACCAAGCCATGGGAAGTGCATGTGGCCTTCTGTCTTCTGCCATGGAGATCTAGTAACAGGAGGCTTCAGAGCAAAGGTTGCGTAGAGAAGCCAGGGCCACAGAGATAGCAGGAACCAGAAATAGAACCATAGAGTCTGCGTAGGGCGCAAGTGACAAGGGCGCTGTCATAGGGCGTAGGTCACAGAGTGCAGTCACACGGTGCAAGGCGCAGGGTGCAGTCACACGGTGCAAGGCGCAGGGTGCACGGCGCAGGGTATAGGGCATGGGCTTGGGCTCAAGCTCGGGCTTGTCGTAGGGTGCAAGGTGAGGGCAAGGGTGCAGGGCACGGGCTCATCGGAGAGCGGGGGTCGGCGTAGGGCGCGGGCTCGTCAAAGGTGCTCATCACAGGGCGGTGTAGGGTGTGGACTCGTTAGAGGAGCTCAGTGTTGGGCGCGGGCTCGTCAGACGGGCTCGACATAGGGTGTAGCGACAGAAGGGGGTCGATGCAGGGCAGGCTTGTTGGAGGGGCTCAGCGCAAGGTGCAGGCTCGTCGAAGGGGCTCGGCGTACGACGCAGCGGCAGAGGGGGCAGGGGCGCGACGAATAAGGTGATGGCGCTGTGGAAGACGAGGAGAGGGGAGCGGCAACGCGGTCGTGCAAGTTTGTCGGAGGAGCCGGAGAAGCGGTGGTGCTAGGGGCGTCGAGGAGAGGGAGGGTGGTAATGGTGGGACGTCGTATGCGGAAGGCGTCAACGATGGCATCAACGGTACTTAGGAGGAAAAGGAATATGTTAGAAATAAGATGGGAATAAGGTAGGAATAAGATTGAAATAAATGGGAATAAGAAGGAATAGGTCGGTGGCTCTGAACCATGTTGAATCAGAGGAGAAACGGGAGGAAAGTTTTATTATTATTTTTTCATATATAAGTCTTAGGAGTCGTTCCCATTTTATACATGATCTTTATCCTTCTCAAAGGAAGGTGATGACCCATTCTTGGTCATAATCTAAACAAGAAATGGCCATACATGATTAATGCTTAACAAGGGAGGATCATACATGGTTATTGCCTAAACTAGGAAGGATTATAGATAGAAGTTAGGCCAGGCTAGGCTGTCAATAGTACTTGAAAAAACAGGAGTAAGATG
Organism: Areca catechu; assembly: GCA_021397845.1. Lineage (NCBI taxonomy): Eukaryota > Viridiplantae > Streptophyta > Magnoliopsida > Arecales > Arecaceae > Areca > Areca catechu. The sequence continues at coordinate 216,221,428 of CM038039.1, forward strand.
GCACGTTAATAAAGAAGAAATGCCCTCCTACATGCCAGATAATATATGCAAGGAAAAATCAAATTCAATCAGAAATCTAATTACAGGATCAATTCTAAATAGATCCGAACCATAGTATTTCCTAATTTACATAGATTATTATTAAATACGTTAGAATATTATTTATAACAATCTAATCAGAAAATATTAATTATTTGGATTCATGACTTTGTATAGATATCCAAGTATTTTTTGGTGTACAATTATTGTAGGACTAAGCACATACTTGAACTGGTCCTCACAAGTCACAAAAGAACACCAACTAGATAAAAATAAAGTAGCTGTTGAAGCACGAAGGGAGAGTAGCGGTTGTAGGAATGCTAAAAACAGGTAGTGAAAATCCTAAAAAAAAAAAAAAAAAAAAAAAAAAAAACGAAGGTTAGTGAAATTAATGGCCTTGTCGTGGAGGTTAGGAGTTGTTGGTAGATGTGAGAAGTAGACAAATAGCTTGACCTTGCTGGCTTACTTATCAGAGAATTTTAAGGTCCATTTGTTGAAGAGAGAGAAGTGGTAGTAATAATCGAAGTAAATATTAAGTAGGTTGGTAAAATTGTTAAAATATAATAATTGTTTTTGTTAATTTCTAAGTTATGTGTGTTTTAGTTTAGTTGCATGTTGGGCTTATATTTGGACTTATGTTATCGGGGTGGTTTATGTATTAATATATGAATTTTTATAGGATGTGATTGTTTCGTATATAAAAGGCCTTATATATTCAAAGAAAGATGGGGAATCCTAGATTATATTCTCTCCTAATTTCTTATCTCATTTTTCATTTTAGTCTTCTCCCAAATCTCATTAAGTTGGTAAACAAAGTCAATAAAAGTTGTATCAGAGCAAAAAAAATCAACAAGATTATTTGAGTTTAAAGACAACAAGTGAAAAAGAGACCACCATCAAGAAGATCTCCATGGCAAGTTCAAACAATATAGGTATCAACCTTCTATTTTTATTTTTGATAGAGAAAACTATGATTATTGGAGTATCAAGATAAAGACCCTCTTTATTTTACAAGAGATTTAGGATTTGGTGGAGAGTGGGTATAAAGAGTTATCTACTCCAACCAACCAACAAAGGGAGTAAATGAAGAACTACAAAAAGAAGGATGCCAAAGCCTTCTTCTTTATCCAACAAGTGGTATCCAACAAAATTTTTTCAAGAATCATTAGAGCCACCAAATTAAAGGAGGCATGAGACATCTTGCAAAAAAAAATTTCAAGAGAACACCAAGGTGAGAACTACCAAACTGCAAACTCTAAGAAGAGAGTTAGATAATTTGATAATGCAAGAAAATGAGAGCTTAAATGATTACTTCTCTAAAATCATGGAGATTGTTAATCAAATGAAAAGCTATGATGAAACCATCACCGAGCAAAGAATATATGAGAAAAGTTTGATTAGTTTGCCTCCAAAGTTTGATACTATAGTTACTATTATTTAAGAATCTAAAGATTTTTTTACTTTAAGTGTTCATGAGTTGATAGGTTCTCTTAAAGTTCATGAGCAAAAATTGTTTAGATATAGAAAATCATCAATAAAAAGTGCCTTTCAATCTAAGCTTAAGATATTCGACAAAAGTCCTCAAAGAGAATTATCTAGTCATGTACAAGTTAAAGGGGAGTCATTTAGATGTGGAAACCAAAGTAGAGGATGAGGAATAAATATAAAATCAAAAGTAAGAGGAAGGGAAAGAAATAACTCTCCAAGAAGTCAAAATGATGAGAGCATTGTGTAACATATGTAAAAGATCTTCTCATGTTGAAAAGGATTATTCATTTAGGGAGAAATTGGTGCGGGAACCAGGATCATAAAGAGGCTGCATCCAAATTAGAGCTCGTTATGGATTGCTTAGGTATTTGAGTCCTCTCAGTCCTGTAATAGAGTTGAGTCAATTGAGCCCATTTATTTTCATCTTGAGTCCTATGATTTTTTTTTTTTTCATTCGAGTCAAGTCCAAGAGGAGAGCCACTGGTCCCTACTTAAACAAAGATTGAAGATTTCATGTGCCACCTCGACTGGTCCCCACTAAAACAAAGAAGGAAGACATCATGTGCCACCTCCACTGGTCTCCACTCAAGCTATCCCAAGTAAAGGAAAAAACTAAGTGGCGCCCCTACCTTTCTCTCCTTATTTCCTTGAAATTCAAATGGCTGCCCCACCTTCTTCCACCAACTTGGAAGCTTTTCAAATTTCAAAAGAGGCACCCCACTTAGAAATCTTTGACCAAGCATGAAAGGAAAGAGGCGTCCCACTTGGAAATCCTTGACCGCCCAAGCATAAAAGGTGCTCTCCTTTTTTTTCTCCTTATTTTAGGCATGTATTCAAATTTCAAAAAAGGTTTTGGATGATTAATAAGTACCCCCCTCCTCTTATAAGAAATGAAAGAGTTTTTTTTTCTACTTCCCGTGCTATTCGCATTGATGCTCCATGAGGGAGAGGGTGTGAGGCCCAAACCAACCTAGCTCTCTAAGTTCTAAACCCTAATCTCTCTTCCAAGCCCTAGCCGCCAAGAGTTCCTCCTCCAAGCCCTAGCTGTCAAGCATTCCTCCTTCAAGTCTCTAGGCGACAAGCTTCCTCCACACCAAGACTCTTCCATGCCAAGATCCATCTTCCATCGCCATTCCCTACCCCTCTCTATTGAAAGTTTCCTTTCCACTTCATTCTCTGCTTCAATATGTCTCTAACTTTGTTGCTTGCAGGATCCCCTGGGTATCTCGATCCACAAAGGAGGTCCTCCTTGCCTTGGAACCCCTGACCTGAAAGCCGACAAATCCGTCGGAGTAAAGCCTCCTCATCCAAGCGCCAACCCCCTAGAGTGCTAAGAGATCCAGCTACGGAGAAGAGATCATTTCATGGTACAAACCCCCCTAATCTTAGGTCTCACTTATTGAAGAAGGCACTAGTCCTAATCGTAAGTGGTTTTTCAATCCTAGATCCTCTTTCTTTATCATTTGGATGAGTTCAGTCTATGGGATAGTGCTCTTTACTCTTCTTGTAATCAATCCCAGCATATTCTTTACTCCTTTTCGGGAAGAATAAGTCATATAGATCTATATCGTTGCTCATCCGAAATAGCTTTTCCTTTATGCTGATGTTCTTCATGTAATCATCCCACATCATTTTGGTATCAGAGCATGGTTATTAGGACTAGTTCATGCATAGTGCTGAGATTTCTTGCATGCTGAAATTTTGCATATTAAGGATTGATCTTAAAGTTCTCTTCATAGCTTTTCAGATCCTAGTTTTCATTAGCATTTTTCATTAATTTTGCCAGTTCAAAAATAATAAGGTTGAAATCTTCCTCATAGATTTCAGATCTGAAATTTTAAAAACAAAATCTGCATTATTTTCATTCTTTGATCTAAGGTTTCACACCTCCTGAGTGGGTATACGAAAGTATACTATCACGACCCATGGAAGTAATGAGCTACAACTGAACATGATATCCGTAGGTTAAAGGTTTGATGTGCTAATTGCTTGCTCGATGTGTGATTGCAAGACTTGCCTAAGTGATTGCTTGAAATGCATGATTTTCTTTTATTAGCACATTGAACATTTCAAAGTTTTCTGGCACATTACAAAATTGAATTACTTAGATAATTTAGTTTTCATGATAAGTAGAATTTGCTTATGCATTCATATTTAAGATACCTAATGGCAATTATATCTAAGATAAGAGAAGGATTTCATTATCCTTCCTTGGCCCATAAACAACCACCCTCATTTGCATCGATCCCAATCCTAATTAAAATTGAATAGAAACTTAAAGCAGCTAAGGATACCAACAGGTCAAGTTCAAAGTATTATGATGAAACTAGTGCACTTAATCCTTCAGTTATTTCTTAAAATTGGTGTCTAGGCAAGAGGTCCAACGGCAAACGCCTTAAGTGGACTTGTGGTTCTTTAATTAGGTCCCTGTGAGAGCAGGGGGAGCCTCCCACAACTCCATCTCTTACCCATGCAGTGGAAAGGATAATTGTTGAGTTGATTGTAAGTTGAGTTGATTTATTCTACTTGAGCTTCTAGGTCTAGGAAACCCCTAGAACGAGTCTCTGTGCTGCATGACCACTAGATCAAGAACCCCATACCAACATTTCCAAACCCAACCAAGTGTCACCATAGATCCAAATCTTAAAACTTTGTTGAGAATCATGGCTGAATAATGCAAACAACTAAACAATAGGTTTAACCAAATGGAGGAGCGAATCGGGATCCTTGAAGAGACCCGTAAGGCCCGTACTAAACCTGAATCACCTAGACCAACACCCCTTGGTCCCATAACCCATCGCCATGATCCCACCCCTGAACAAGATCATAGACACCCACACCAAGACTTCACTGATTCGAAGGAAAGAGTCCTTAGGAACATTCGCCTTGATGCACCTACTTTTGATGGAAATCTAGACCCTAAGGTGAATGTTGATTGGGAGAATGACATGAATCAATATTTTGAATGGTATGAGATGTCGGAAGAGAGAAAGTTCAAATTCGCTAAACTTAGGTTAGTCCGATAAGCTAGGTTGTGTTGGAAAAATGTTGAGCGTATTTGTCGTCAGAGAAGAGACATGCCCATAGCCACATGGAGAGCCATGAAGATCAAACTTAGAAAAAAGTACCTACCTATATCCTATGAGCAGAGGGGACTCATAATCCATCGACCCAAATCCAATAGGATTAGTACCCCTGGATATAAGCCAAGAACTAGTCAAGTTTCCCTTAGCCGACCCACCCCTACTGTCCCATTTGTTCACAAGGATGACATTGAAAAAAAAATACATATGGCAGACCCAGAATTAGTTGACCAGAAAAATACTCAGACTGGAGATGTATTGGAAAGGTAATTAGAAGAAGAGAACTATGACGAGTATAACACTGCTACTACTAGGGCTTTACTTGAGAAAATACTAGAAGAGAATCAAATTATAGAGCCTAGCCCTGAAATTCAAGAACAAGAGGAAATTAGTAAGGACATGGTTTCTTCAATTCAATACCCTCAAGTGGAATTCGCTCCTTTAGTCCAAGTTAAAGATCTCTTTCTTGAAATTGCTGACTCATCCTTCTATAAAATGGACCTTTTATCGCCTGTAGATATAGATCAATGTCCAAACCTTAAGGTCATCCCCATTAATCAAGGATTATTCTATGAATCCTCTTCTTATTTCCTACCATATCCTAAGGCTTCTAATGCTTCTAGAACTACTCGATTACGCTTTGTTAAGGTTAACGAGTTGCATAAATTCTTTGAGCACGTTAGATTTGCTACCTATTTCTAGAAGACCTTATGGCATTTTTTAGGAGTCAATGTAAAATTTTTATCTACATGTCACCCACCAACCAAGGGTCAAGTACAAAGTTGTAATTAAAGATTTAATAATTTTTTTTTCAATAGGAATGCATAGTTGAATCTATAATTTATTAAGTATTGGTACGAGTCATATGCACAACATGTTAAAAATTTGCATCTAATATGAAACTTAAATACTTATGGCTAATTCCCGAAAAATGAGTTAACGAGTTTGCTGAGGGAGATCACGTGATGATTAGGCTTAGACCTGAACGACTTCCCTTAGGAACCGTGAAAAAGTTACATGCCCGTGGAGCTGGACCTTTCAAAGTATTAAAGAAAGTTGGACCTAATACCTATATGCTCGAGTTACCACCCGAATTTGGCATTAGCTCAATCTTCAACATTTCAGATCTAGTTGAGTATAGGGAGCCAGCAATGATACCTAGTGAGCCATTTGGACCTTACCCAATTCTTGAAAGAGAACCTTCACCCGAGTGTCCACCAATCAATTTACCTGAGTGGTGAGAATGAATTGAACATATTCTGGATGACTAGGTTGTTACTACTCGGAATAGAGATACCAACGCTATTTGGTTCATTGGCAATGTCGACCAGAATATGAGGACTCGTGGATCACTCGAGAGGATCTACAATGCATCGACCCGTACCTATTATAGCAGTACCAGAGTCAGACTGAACCTTACTCGATAGGGTCAAGTTCTTCCCATCCCAGGAGAATTGGTGTGGGCACCAAGATCAGAAAGAGGCTGCACCCAAATCAGAGCTTATTATGGATTGCTTAGGCATTTAAGTCTATCAGTTTTGGGTCCTGTTAGTCCTGTAATAGAGTTGAGTCAATTGAGCCCATTTGTTTTCATCTTAAGTCCTGTAATTTTGTTTTCTTTCATTCGAGTCAAGTCCAAGAGGAGAGCCACTGGTCCCCACTTAAACAAAGATAGAAGATTTCATGCGCCACCTCCACTGGTCCCCACTGAAGCATAGAAGGAAGACATCATGTGCCACCTCCACTGGTCTCCACTCAAGCCGCCCCAAGCAAAGGAAGAAACTAAGTGGTGCCCCCACCTTTCTCTCCTTATTTTCATGAAATTCAAATGGGCGCCCCACCTTCTTCTCTTACCAACTTGAAAGCTTTTCAAATTTTAAAAGAGATGCCCCACATGGAAATCTTTAACCAAGCATGAAAGGAAAGAGGTGCCCTACTTGGAAATCCTTGACCGTCCAAGCATGAAAGGCACTTCCCTTTTCTCTCTCTATATTTTAGGCATGTATTCAAGTTTCAAAAAGGGTCTTGGGTGATTAATAAGTACCCCCCTCCTGTTGTAAGAAATGAATCTTGATGAATGAAAGAGTTTTTTTTCTACTTCATGTGTTATTCGCATTGACACTTCGTGAGGGAGAGGGTGTGAGGCCCAAACTAACCTAGCTCTCTAAGTTCCAAACCCTAATCTCTCTTCCAAGCCCTAGCCACCAAGAGTTCCTCCTCCAAGCCCTAGCCATCAAGCGTTCCTCCTTCAAGTCTCCAGGCGACAAGCTTCCTCCTCACCAAGACTCTTCCATGCCAAGATCCATCTTCCATCGTCATTCCCCACCCCTCTCTACTCAAAGATTCCTTTCTACTTCATTCTCTGCTTCAATAGGTCTTTAACTTTATTTCTTGCAGGATACCCTGAGTATCTCAATCAGTAGAGGAGGTCCTCCTTGCCTTGGAACCCCTGACCTGAAAGCCGACGAATCCGCCGGAGTAAAGCCTCCTCTTCCAGGCACCAACCCCCTCGAGTGTTGAGAGATCCAGCTACAGAGAAGAGATCATTACATGGTACAAACCACCCCTAATCTTAGGTCTGACTTGTTGAAGAAGGCACTAGTCCTAATCGTAAGTGGTTTCTCAACCCTTAGATCCTCTTTCTTTATCATTTGGGTGAGTTCAGTCTGCGGGACAGTGCTCTTTACTCTTCTTGTAATCAATCCCAGCATGTTCTTTACTCCTTTTCGGGAAGAATAAGCCATATAGATCTGAATCGTTGCTCATCCGAAATAGCTTTTCCTTTGCACTGATGTTCTTCATGTAATTATCCCGCATCAAAATCCCTAATGTTATAATTACAAAAATTTTGGCCATATTTAAAAGATTATAGGTACCAAACAAGTAAGCAAGCACACTTCTCCAAAGAAAATAAAGGTGGCCAAAGCACATTCTATGCATATCCAACTGCAGAGAAGTGACAAAGGAATAATGTATAGTACCTTCATAATAGATGTAGTAACCGTATGACCGGTGATATGTCTTTCTTTGTTGACATTGATAATTCTTCAATCTCACAAGTTAAGATAGAAAATGGTGCACTAGTCCAAGTAAGAGGCAAAGGCACAATTGTAATTGATACAAAAAAACAGGAAGTTCATCCATGATGTTCTACTTATTCCAGACTTGAGAAACAAAATCTCCTAAGTATTGGATAATTTACTGAGCGTGGTCACATAGTGCACTTTGGAGATAATAGATGTAAGATATATGATAAAGGAGAAAAAAATAACTTATGACAAATATCAACATCGAGTTTTTCCCTCGTTTTGCATTATATAAAGAATGTTGCATGAAAGACGGAGATGAATGATGAGTCATGGCTATGGTATAAATGGTTTAAGCATTTGAACTTTCAAATCTTGAGAAGTCTACCTCAAAAATATATTGTGTATGGTCTACCGGCAATACAAGACAAGAAAGAAGTTTGTGAAAGATGTGTACTTAGAAAACAATATCGAGAGGCATTAAAACCAAGGTTCCCGGTATCGGTATCGGGTGCCGTACTGGCAGGAGGCCGGTACGGTACGGTACGGTCCATACCGTACCGTACCGGTAGGTGTACCGACCCATTTTTTTAATATTAAAAACATTCTCCCCCCTCCCAAAAATGTATTTAAAATAAAAAAAGACTTGAACCGGGCTGAACCGACCGGTTCGTACCAGTACGGTACGGTACCATACCGTACCAGTACGGAAATCAATTTTTTTTACCGGTCCAAATATCTAACCGTTTAAATGGGCTAAACCGTACTGGCTAGCTGCCGGTACGGTACGGGACGGTACCGTGATCCATGGTTGAAACTATTCACACTGACATATGTTGACCTATAAAAATTTCTCATATCGATAACATCTACTTTATTATCTTTATGAATGACTACTTAAGAATAACAAGGATGTACTCCATGAGACACAAGTCTAAGACATTCACCATCTTCAAGAAGTTCAAAAATCTTGTGAAAAGATAAAGGTTGCATTATATCAAGGTACTAAGAAGTGATTGAGGTGGTGAATATAATCCAAATGAATTTGAAAAGTTTTGTAAAGATATTGGTTTGCAAAGATAATTAACTGTTGGCTATACACTGGAACAAAATGAAGTTATCGAAAGAAAAAATCGTACTATTTTTGAGATAGCTAGATCTATGCTAAAAAACAAAGGTCTTCCAAATTCCGTTTAGATGGAAGCGGTGTACATGATGGTATACTTGATGAATAGATGTCCAACAAAAGCTCTCTGAGATAAGATACTATTTGAAACTTGGTCTATTAGAAAGCCTACGGTGAAGCATTTTAAAGTCTTTGGATGTGTATGCTATGCACATGTTCTAAAGGAGATGAGGCACAAACTTGATGAAGTAAGTAAAAAATATATATTTGTTGGGTGTAATTCCAAATCAAAAGGCTACAGACTTTTTAGCTTGAAGCACAACAAGATGATCATAAAAAGAAATGTTGTTTTTAATGAGAAGGCTATTTGGGATTGGAAGGAAAAGAAAGTTGAAAAAATGTTATACTCTTGATGAAGAAATTCATGATATCCAAAAGAAGAAAATGAGGGTGAAAGTTCACTATAAACTTTTCCAAGTATAAGTCCATCCTTAATTTCAAGCTCAAGCCCATCTCTAAATTCTACTCCTATAAGAATGAAAAGCATAAGTGACATTTATGCCACTTATAATTTTGCATGATTGAGCTCGAAACTTATGATAAAGCTATACATGAAGAAGCATAGAACAAAGCAATGCAATAAAAAATTAAAATAATTAAGAAAAACAAAACTTGAGAGTTAGTAGAGAAACCAAATAATAAAGAAATTATTAGCTTAAAGTAGATACGTGATAGGCCACGATGTTGTTGTTAAGACACCATGGCTATCAGTTTAATTAAACGATTTCTAATAAATGAAAAATAGGTAGATAGAAGCAAGTTGGGTTGAATCCACGGAGAAGGCAGTGCTTATGATGATTTAAAATCTTTGATTTTTATAAAATAAAGAAAAATGATTTGAAATCAGGAGGATGGAAATTAAAAATATAAAAGAAAATAAAAACTTGGTATGTTCAATCTGCTAATCAGATCTTGGCATCTACTTGCAAGAAAGTAAATAATAGGAATTTAAAGTGCATAAAAATAAATATTGCATTAATCAAAAGAGAATTTAATTACAAGAAATTAAAAATAATAGTTAAATAAACTATGAAAAATGATAACAAAGAATCCGAAGTTGATAGTGCAGCCTCGTCGAGAAGTTGATTGATGTCACGTCGCTTCCTTCCATCGTACTACATGAAGTAAACTGGACTTCCTTTTCTTTTTCCTCTTTAGATCTTGATTTTGGAGATAGAACAGGTTTGAAGATGATGTAGGGACATAACTCTCCTCTAAGAAATCTCACTCTTAGAGACCAACCCGCAACCCAAAGCTATACCCTCTACCCTATATCCTGTACCATCCCATATGCACCAAATCTCATTTGATCTTCCTACTTGAGCATGGAAATTGAGGAAGAAACCCAGTTCAACAAGGTTTCTAATTTTTTATCCAATTAGTAATTGAATCAAGCCCAATTCAAAACCAATTCAAAAATAATTTAAGTCAAATCCAAATCCTAATTCGACTAGGATTCAAGTCCAATCCCTAATTATATTGAAAAATCAAATTTAGCTCGAATTGAACCAAGCCTAATTATGTTAAATCTGATTTAATTCAATTAAGACTTGAATAATAAAATCAAATTATAACTATTGCAATCAAGTCCTTCTTATCCTATTTGAATCTAATTTGATTCAAATCCTAATTCTAATCTAATTAAGATTAGTCCAATTTTCAAATGGACTAGAAAACCTAATTTGACTCAAATTGAATAAAACTTAATTAAATTAAATCTGATTTAATTCAAGTAAGACTTAAATGATCAAATCAAATTATAATTATTGCAATTAGGTTCTCCTAATTAATTGCACTAATTTGTAACTCTTACAAATTGATCCTATTCATCAATCATATTGATAATTAGATTTTAATTCAACTAATTGATCAAGTTTAAATCCTTATTATGTATGACCTCATAGATCCCATTATATTTGGTAGTGAGATATATTATGATCTCCATCATAGTATCATTGAAATCCCTTTCAATGGATTTGAACGATTCCTATTTTTCTCAATTAAGAATCATTAATCTGAAAATGATCCAAGCGAGTTCTCATAATCCATTAGTGATGCCCAGCAACATGTTGTGGTAATTTTAATAGAATAGCATATATAGAATTCTTAGGCATGGTTATCGTATGATTCAGTTCTTCCATCATAAGTCACGACAAGATAGAGGTTATTGAAAAACTTGTAAAATCTCATTGTTTGTCATATATAAGATTCCTTTAACTTGAGTTCATAATGTGAAATCCATGAAAATATTTTTCCATCATTCACTCTGTCCTGGATAAGATCTTCTGGACTCAGTCTCATAAATCACATAGGACTACTCTTCATCTACCGAGATTGATAGATTCCATCCAGATATGTACCCTATTCCTATAGTAAATCTACTATAGCCAATATACATTACAAATATCTGAATAGCTAGGAGACCAAGGATATATGTAGTCAAATTATAGCAACCTTACTATGAGTAGCCGAGGTACCGCAGGTTAAAAAACCATTCACACTATTATAATATTGAGAAAGTTACTGACAAGTGAGTAGACATCTAAATAACTTCTTCTATGGCCATGCTTAGTACCATTGTTCTCTAACAATTACTTGCACTCTCGTTTTAGTGTCACCATATTATAAACTTGAGACTCGTCTATCCAAAGGAAAGTGATATGTACAACTATCTTGATGGATTAATCATTGTTCTTGTGATGATCTAATGTGGTGGGGACACCGGAGGCACCAGAATAAGATAGAGGCTTTTCAACCCTCTATGAATTGATCAATAATTTATGAGTCCATCTGTAATAAGGGCTTAGCCTATCTGAGTCCATTTTAGTTGTTATTTGAGTATTTTGAGTTTCAGTTCTGTACTAGTAAGCTCATATTGAGCTAGTTCAGTCTAGTGTTAGTCAGCTCATGTCGAGCTAATTTTATTTTTTTGAGTCCTATTCAACCATATTGAAGACTCAAGACTACATCATACAAGTGAAGACCAAGTCCAACCAGATTGAAGACATAGAAGTATAGCCCAAGTCCAACCCAGCTTGAAGATTTGAAGACCCCAAGAGGAAAATTCAGAAAACCCAGATTCCTTGCAGATGCCCTCCAGATGCCCAGATTTCCTTCCAGATGCCAAAATATATTTATATACCAAGGCATCCATGATTTTAGAGGTTCATCTGCATCCTAGCCCAAAGAAATCAAGCCCAGGCGCCAAGCCCAAGCTCCTAAGAAGCAAGATACCAGAGAATATTCCTGCTACTTGGCTACCAGGCCACCCCAGCTTCCAGAGGCCCAAACCGATGCACCCAAGCCCCTTTGGGCCAGCCTCTTGCTGCTCTTAGAAGCCCAACACGCTCCCCTAGGTGTCCTTGGAGTGTTGGCCAAGTCAAGAGAATTTTTAGGAATTTTTTCTACCTAATATTTCCTTATTTTCTAGCTAGGGTTTGAGAGGGAAAAGGATTCTTATGTAATGTCAATTGTACCCTTACTTGGGGCCCAAGGTTATGGGTCTATTTAAGAGACCCTAGCCTCTTGTATGAGGAGAGATTTTTGATATGAAATAAACCTTGAGTTCTTATATTGCGTTGTGTGATTACCCTGCTGTGTGCATAAAGGGGTTTGAGAGTTCTTCTTCCTGGTGTTTGCAACCATCATCCTGCCGCCAACCATCCTTCCAGCCCCCTCCAAAACTTTCTTTTCTTTGCTATTTTTCTTTATTTTCTTGATCTCCTTTGATTTTTCTAACTCCTGACAGGTTGTTTGCAGGTCCCCGAGTTCCTACGAATCCAATGACTCCAGCCATGCCTCAATCGGACCATCGAGCAGAAAGCCGGGTATCCGTGGGTCTTTAGCTCGATTTTCCAGGCCGCATCCATCGAGGAACGAGAGATCCTTTCGCTGCGATCTTCACCGGGTACTTCACACGTTGTCAGGTACACCCCCTCTACCTCCAGTCTTATTATTGTAGGAGAACTTGCCATAACCGAGGCTTCTCAGCCCCGGTGATCCTTCTTTAGTACTTTTCTAGGTTCTAATCTGCATGCTTGGCTTTAAAAATTCATACAGAATTCTCTACAACTAATTTTGATCTAAAATTCGGGAATTAATCACCTAACCCCACACATAAAACATACAAAAAGAATTGCATGCATAATAGTCCCGCATCATAATGACTAGAAATAATTTAGGAATTAATCTATAATGACATATGCCCCAACTTATCAACTCTTAAGAATATACGCCATCGTCTATTAATTCCTTGGATGATATATATATGGACACATATGTAACATGTTTAGGAAAATAACCTAATTTAAGAATATCAAATACAATATTATGTTCTAGAAAAAAAATTGTGTCTGCAAATTGGCTTCTAGGGTATACATTAATAAGGTTATGTGGATACAAATTTTGCCAATGATCTTGATCAAAGAAGATCAACAACAGGTTATATTTTGTAAAATGAGAATGGTCCAATCAATTGGATGTCTAAGCTTCAAGTAATGATTACTTTGTCAACCATGGAAGCTAAGTACATGACACTAATGAAAGCAAGCAAGGAAGCAGTGTGACTTCAAGGCTTGATAAAAGAGCTTGGTATGAAAATGATTTTTTTGATATTGGTATATGATAGTACGAGTACTATATGTTTGGCAAAGAACCCGATTTATTATAAAATAACCAAACATATTGATGTGGAATATCATTTTATCGAGAAGGTCATTGAAAATATCAAGGTGAGAGTGTTAAAGGTGGACACTCATAAAAATATAGCTAATATATTTACAAATTAGACGATGCAAGTAGAGAAATTAAAATGGGGCCTATCTTTTTTGGGCTTCAAAATGAAAAGAGCATATAGGCACATGGTTGGCACAGAGATGTGGAGCCTAGTAGTTTTGCTATCAATGTAGAGATTATAGGGTTTGGTGATATCAAATTCACTGATTAACTTATTAGGCTTAAGTTAGGTTTGGTTCAAAAACTCATGATGGATTAATTTGGGTTTAGGCTTACTTGATGCATTAGCTAGTTGGGCTAAGGTGAGTTAATAAAGAGAGCTTCTATTGTATTTAGTGTGATTAAGTCAGTTTGTATTCCTCTCTTGTATGTGCTTATTTCTTGGAATAGAGAAGAGAAATAAAGAGAGGGTTTTGGTAGTGGTGAGTTCTCTTTTTTTTTTTTTGTCCAAGCTTCCAAAGTTAATTGAAGGGGTTTCTAGAGCAAGAAGAGTAGTTTTTTTTTTATTGGAAAGTAGTAAGCCCATGTCATGATAATCTCTTTCCAAACTTTTGTAATCTTCCAACTGAAGGTGAAAAGCAACTACACCTAGCATACATTATGCAAGAAACAAGACAGAGAATATGCATTTTAAAATATTTTTAAGACATGCATAGCGGAAGGCTCGGTAGACAGATCTTAACCATCTACCGATCTGCCCGCAACAGGAACTAGTATAATAACCTAGCATGCATATAAACATCAAAGCAAGAGAAAATATAAAAGTACCATACCTTTTACACAAGAGAGAAGCGAAGGAAGTGCTGTGAGAAGGAGGAGGGCGCTCGAGCCACACACGCGTCTGGCCTCTACAGGATGTCTACACCTAGGCTCGACTCTGATTAACTCCCTCGGAGTGCTAGGTCTTCGGGATCCGTGGGCTGAACTTCTTCTTCCAAGAAGACTAGAATGAGAGAAGGAACCCCTTCCCAAACCTCTTTCCCAATACCTAGCTTGATCGCTAGGTGGCTCACACCCAATCCCTAAACCTCTCATAAAGCCCTTCTTCTTCCTCTCTTTTCTTTAATCTCTTGCTGTTCATGTATGTGTAACCCCAGCAGCCACTACAAAGACCTCTATTTATAGGAGCTGCCATAAGAGGGAGAAGAAGGAAGGAGGAGAGATGGAGGGAGAGAAAGGGGGAGAGGATCGAGGTCATTCCTAATGGGTCCAACCCAAAGAGGAAAGTATGACCTTCAAGTCATAAAACCTTGGAGCCAAAACTGGTTTGAATTGGAAATTCAAACCAAGTCAAAACCTGTCCAAAAAAAGCTCTCACGAAATACTTCCAGATTTCTGCTTATCACAGGAAGTGTCAACACTCGAAAATAGCCAAGTGTCGACACTTCACCAAGTGTCGACACCTGCAAAAATCCAAGTGTCGACACTTGGAGCAAAGTCAACCATATTTACTTCAGGTGACGGCAAACAGTTCTCAATCGTTGATTAGCCCAAAAGATCAGATAGAAATCCTCTATGCTGTGTGACCCCATAGGTTCGAACACTAAGCCGGTAGCACTAGAATATTTTCAGTACCAGACAAAATCCTATCTAGCAATGATACCTGATGTCCGGATAGGTCGAAGATGCAGAGCACCTCACAAGAACCTCTGGCATATGGTTGCTGCATAATTCATCCCTTTGACCTCATAATGCTCAGGATGACCTAGGGTTAGACTGCCAACCCTAATATGGTTTATCTAGATCATGTCTCAACCTCACAAGTTCTGTGACTCCTCACAAGAACTACTCTGGCCAAGGTTTTGCTAAATTGAGACACAGTGAGTCATTCACTCTAAACTATTTGGAGAGGTCAATTCCATCTTGATCTACCACCACTCCACAAGTACTTGACTACACCCAGAAACCTTCTGTCACTGGATTAGAAATCCAGGTAGTCTGGCACCAAAGTACAATGAGTTGCTTGCAAGCTGCCATTGTGACCTCAGGTTTGAGGAACACATATACCCATATCCCTTCGCGAGCAACCCTTTGGTAGAAGGGAGCTCCGCAGATGGTCACGTTCAGTGAGATGTCACATATTTCACTTGCATGTCACATCAGTGTCTCCACACTCCTTGGTTAAGAGGACAACCAACAATGTGACATACAATAACCTATACTTGATACATCGTCGTCCTATAACAATGTATCCTTTGGTTGTGAACCAGTTTAAGAACTACTTGATATATCCTCTCTATATCAAACAATGTAGTTCTAAGGACTCCATCATATAAGAATTCATTACAGGAAAATATAAAATGATGGACAGCCAAAAATAAATAACTTTTATTTATTATTAAAAATTCATATACAAATATAAAATAGCACAACCGTCTATAGCCTAGACGATTGGCTTTGGGACACAATTCCCAACACCAACTTGATAATAGAGTTTGATCTTCTCCATACCCGTAGATGTAGCTTGGCTGTGGGTGAATTATGTAATTTCTTATATTGTGTTGTTTTTGTTTATGACTTTCTTTTTGGCTTTCTTATTTTTTAATTTTTTTTCATTCTTGTATATCTTGGCCATGGATGGTTTAGATCCAACATTGGTTTATTAGTGAGTAGTGATTTTATTGTTTGGATTTTACTATTACCCCATCCCCTACAAACCCCATACTTGCATCTCAAAGAGGAACTCAAGAAGCAGGTGGAGGATGGTGTCACGTCCCGAATCTAGCACCGGAATCGGCTACGCGACCGGCCGCACAAACCCTAGATTTTATCCTAGAGATCATGCAAGGCCTAGGTACATGAGAGTCACTTACCTCAAAAAATCTCATTCATCACCAAGCCCGAATATCTGCACAACTCTGTGAAAGAAGAAAGTAGGGTTGTGAGCTTTATAGCCCAATAAGGTCTCCAAACAGTCACCATCAATAGTAATAATTTGAAAATAGCAAGGATATAAAAGCACATATCATGCCATGCAACAAAACAACTCAAGTATCATATACGACAAAACCTTTTGCAAAATCATGTTTCCTTTTCAAGTTCTCAATTTAATCATCCTTCTTTTTCAGGGTTCTGGATTAGCCAGGTCATGCTTCAGCCCAGACTGGCAATCTCAGTGTCATACTTCAGCCTGTGACTGGTAATCTCATTGTCACACTTCAGCCTATGATTGGCAATCTCAAATCGACCATGTACAATCTGCCCATGGCCAAGCCCAAGTTCTAACATTATTCTTGTCATATCCTAATAATCATCATGTCTTTATTATTTTAACCACTTGTATCACCATCCCAAATGATCATAACCTGGCTCTGATACCACTCTGTCATGCCCCGAATCCAGTACCAGAATCGGCTACGCGACCGGCCGCACAAACCCTAGGTTTTATCCTAGAGATCATGCAAGGTCTAGGTACATAAGAGTCACCTCAAAAAATCTCATTCATCACCAAGCCCGAATATCTGTACAACTCTGTGGAAGAAGAAAGTAAGGTTGTGAGCTTTATAGCCTAGTAAGGTCTTAAACAGTTACCATCAATAGTAATAATTTGAAAATAGCAAGGATATAAGAGTACACATCATGCCATGCAACAAAACAACTTAAGTATCACATACGACAAAATCTTTTGTAAAATCATATTTCCTTTACAAGTTTTCAATTTAATCATCCTTCTTCTTGAGGGTTCTAGACTAGCATGGACATGCTTCAGCCCATGACTAGCAATCTCAGTGTCACACTTTAGTCTATGACTGGCAATCTCATTGTCACACTTCAGCCTGTGACTGGCATACTCAAAATCGACCATGTACAATCTGCCCATGGCCAGGCCCACGTACTAAGCCCGCTCTGGTTGTGTAACCACGATCCCGTGGCATGGCTAGTCCAAATACCGTTAACACTTTATCCTTTCACATTATCCTGTCAAATCATATCATGATGTCACACCACATCATGATGTCAAACCATGAAATCTCAAATCTTTCGATGACCGGTATCACGGTCCAAACCATCAAAATATAACTTTCTTGGTAAAATATGGTATATAGGAACATAATTAATAATCTCAAACATACTATCCATCTCGAGAAATCAAATATACGATGCAAAACAAACATGTCTGCCACTGCTCATATGCACGGATCAAATCATATCATGTAAAATAACATATATAACTAGTGATCATGTCCAGAATCCTTACCTTCAAGCGCTAACCCAATATACCCGTTATCTATCTGTACTCAGAGTTCGTCCAACACCTTCCTGCTCAAAAGGCTGTAAATCTTAACTGCACAGATTTTGAGAAAAGGCTTTTCGATCTTCCACTTCAAAATTTATATTTTTTTCTCCCTTCCTTCTACTCTTCTTCCTCTCTCCTCTTTCTTCTCTCTCTCTTTCTATCTTCTCTTCTTCCTCTCTCCTCTTTTTTTTTCTTTTCCTCTCCTTCTCTCTCTTCTGGCTCTCTGTAGGCTCTTCCCTGCTTTCTGTCGACGTCCCCTAATAAAAAGAGAGAGAACCAGTCCAAAATCGCATCAAACTCCTCTAAAAAATTCTCTAAAACCATCAAAAACCTTTCAGGCTGTTAGATCCGAGATCAAAGTCTCAAATCGTGTCCAAATCCAAATCTAGAAGCCCCTGATCAAGCCTAAACTCCTTCGGATCATTCTCAAGTGTTTGATCGAGCGATCGAACGGTCCAGATCACTAGAAAGGCTGTAGACCGTGGTGGACCGCGAGAATCACCTGGGAAACATCGGGGAAATGCTGGGAAACTTCCCAGCGTCTCACTACTATTGGCTGGGTCGAGCCCACGCGCCCGTGCGCGCCGCTTGCATGGGCTTGGGCCGCGCCTCGCACCCCCGCGCAACGGGCCATGCTGCGCCTCACATGCCCGCGCGCGCACCCATCCACGTCGCCCACCCGAGCTCGTCCCCCGTGCATGCACGCCATTGCCTGCACGGTCCCGTCCGCGTCGCCAGCTCCCGCACGCGCCCCGCATGCTCGTCCACGTCGCGCTTCACCTAGGCAGCGCGCATCTCTGGGCCGGGTCCAACCGATGGGCCGGCCATGCCAAAGTTTTTTTTTATTTTTTTCTGGGTTGTTATAGATGGTTTGTTGATTACGTTGACACATGAGGCAATTAGGAGTTGTCCATCTCTTTTTTGTAAGTTATCGATGGTCGGAACATGACCTTGGATTGCAAGCCAAGCAAAGATGATGACCTTTTGTGGCAATGGTGCAATCCAAATGTTCTTATACAGAAGTCCTGGATCACAAATCATCTCAAAGCTATGCTGCTCAGACCCTGTAAGAGGGGATGGCTTTGTAGAGTCAAGGAGAGATCAATAAAAGGCTGAATGAGGTGAGGTTCTAAACTTCTTCGAGTGCTCTTTTCATTGTAATTTTATGGTTCGAGTCAATGAAGAATAACTCTGGAAACTGGTAAAAAAGATTGCTTGCACTAGGCCATCAATCTTATAGAAGCGTATTTTTGCTCCTCACCCAGAACAAAGGTGGTATGTAACGAAAGCTGTCGGTCGAGGATAGTACCCATTCGTCCATTTCTTCTCAAAAAAACAATATATTGGTTGGTGTGTGACAAGATTAAATGTTGCGAAGATTTTGGATTTTGATAACTGTTAGTAGTCTCCAACCATTTGGTCAGCAGGCACGATGAACCTAAATAATATAGTTTAACTAAATTTTTTGAATAAAATTCTGGATTATTATAATTATTATTATATTTGTGGAATGCATTCTAGTTGTATATTTTACATGAAAGAATGATTGATATTTTTAGTGATGTCAACCCTAGATTATGCTTGACATGGATCTCAAAGTACTTCAAACTTTTATTTTAGCTGCCTATCTAGATCGCAAAGTACCCATTGCATAATCCGGTGATTGAAGTCATGGAAGAAGGCGAATTATTCTTTTGTGAGAATGAGATAACCCAAATAGGTTTGGTCATTTGCAGGATACTATGGAAATAGAAAGACAACAAAGTCATTTTGGGGAGAAAAAGAGACCTAAGGATGCGGTTCTTCTTTCAACCTTGTGTCATGCCTCGAACCCAGCATTTAGGTCGGCATGCAACCAACCACACAAATGCAAGAGCTACACCTTAGAGATTATGCAAGGTCTTAAAAATTTATTTAACTTCAATTTCCAAGAACATTGCTATTCACAATAGAATGTTTAATATAAAAAAAATAATATAACTTGTATAATTACTCAAAAATCCGATTAGTATTAATGACTCTCTATCTATTCATCTTTTTACTCACAAATCTAATCCACAACCAAGCTGGAATATCCTGAACAATTCTGAAAATGAAGAAAAATAGGGGATGTGAGCTTTACAACCCAATAAAGATTTTTACACACTTACACCAATATAATGTAATGTAATTTGAAAATAACAATAAATAGTTTTAAATAAAACATAAATCTCAAAATCTTATGTCAGGTAATCAAGATAACTTAATATCAATATATACAAAAATATGCATCAATTAATACCAAACATGCATCTCATTCAAAATGAAACACCACATATATCATTAAATAAAACTTTATTTTTACTTAATTATGGTTCATATCTTATTATCTACATGTCTCATTAACATTATTCAAATCAATCAACCATTATATCTGATATGGCAACATCACTGACGTGGAGTACATGACTGGTCTAGCTGGGCATAGGCGGTGCCACGTGGATTTTCTTTCAAAATTCTTCCGCCAAGTGTTGGGACCTGCTCGCTCTCTCTGCCACTTCGCCAGATGTCGTCTTAGGAGGGTCCATCTCAACCGAAGTGGGCTGCCCATGCTCCTTCGCTAGGTGGCACTCCTTGATGGGTCCACCTCGCCGAAGTTGAGCCAGGTGTTCCTGCTCCTTTGCCAGGTGGTACCCCAAGATGGGTCCATCTCGGCCGGAGTCGAGCCTCTCTCTGCCACTTTGCCAATGTCGACCCAGGAGGGGTCCACCTCGGCCGAAGTGGGCTGCCCCTGCTCCTTCGCCAGATGGCGCTCCTTGATGGGCCCACCTCGTCGAAGTCGAGCCAGGCGTTCCTGCTCCTCTGCTAGGTGGCACCCCAAGACGGGTCCACCTTGGTCAGAGTCGAGCCTCTCTCTGCCACTTCGCCAAGTGTCGACCCAGGAGGGGCCACCTTGACCGAAGTGCGCTGTCCCTGCTCCTTCGCCAGGTGGCACTCCTTGATGGAACCACCTCGTCAAAGTCGAGCCAGGCATTCCTGCTCCTCCGCCAAGTGGCACCCCAAGATGGGTCCACCTCGGTCAGAGTCGAGCCTATCTCTGCCACTTTGCCAGGTATCGACCAAGGAGGGGTCCACCTCAGCCGAAGTGGGCTGCCCCTGCTCCTTCACCAGGTGGTGCTCCTTGATGGGCCCACCTCACCGAAGTCGAGCTAGGCATTCCCGCTCCTCTGCCAGGTGGCACCCCAAGACGGGTCCACCTCGGCCGGAGTCGAGCCTCTCTCTGCGACTTTGCCAGGTGTCGACCCAGGAGGGGTCCACCTCGACCGAAGTGCGATGTCCCTGCTCCTTCACTAGGTGGCGCTTCTTGATGGGCCCACCTCGTCGAAGTCGAGCCAGGCATTCCTGCTCCTCCACCAGGTGGCATCCCAAGATGGGTCCACCTCGACCGGAGTCGAGCCTCTCTCAGCCACTTTGCCAGGTGTCGACCCAGGAGGGATCCACCTCGGCCGAATTGGGCTGCCCATGCTCCTTCGCCAGGTGGCGCTCCTTGATGGGCCCACCTCGTCAAAGTCGAGCCAGGCATTCCTGCTCCTCCGCCAGGTGGCACCCCAAGACGGGTCCACCTCGGTCGGAGTCAAGCCTCTCTCTGCCACTTCGCTAGGTGTCGACCTAGGAGGGATCCACCTCGGCCGAAGTGGGCTGCCCCTGCTTATTCGCCAGGTGGCGTTTCTTGATGGGCCCACCTCGTCGAAGTCGAGCCAGGCATTCCTGCTCATCCGCCAGGTGGCACCCCAAGACGAGTCCACCTCGGTCGGAGTCGAGCCTCTCTTTGCCACTTCGCCAGGTGTCGACTCAAGAGGGATCCACCTCGATTGAAGTGGGCTACCCTTGCTCCTTCGCTAGGTGGCACTCCTCGATGGGCCCACCTCGCCGAAGTTGAGCCAGGCGTTCCTGCTCCTCTGCCAGGTGGCACCACAAGATGGGTCCATCTCGGCCGGAATCGAGCCTCTCTCTGCCACTTCGCCAGGTGTCGACCCAGGAGGGGTCCACCTCGGTCGAAGTGGGCTGCCCCTGCTCCTTCGCTAGGTGGCACTCCTTGATGGGCCCACCTCGTCGAAGTCGAGCCAGGCATTCCTGCTCCTTCGCCAGGCAGCACCCCAAGATGGGCCCACCTCAGCCGGAGGCAAGCCTCTCTATGCCACTTCACTAGGTGTCGACCCAGGAGGGGTCCATCTCGGTCGAAGTGGGCTGCCTCTGCTCCTTCTCCAGGTGGCACTCCTTGATGGACCCACCTCGCCGAAGTCGAGCCTGACGTTCTTGCTCCTCCGCCAGGTGGCACCCCAAGACGGGTCCACCTCGGCCGGAGTTGAGCCTCTCTCTGCCACTTCACCAGGTGTCGACCCAAGAGGGGTCCACCTCGACCGAAGTCAACCCTACTCTGCGAAGCCTCAGGGAGACCAGAGGCTCGAACCTCGAGATCGCTGCCAAAGACGATGCGCGGTGCATCCAGTACGGTCTGTAACGGTGCGCGAAACCTCGTTTACACCAGTTAAGAGGATCCCATGAACAAGGCATTAGATCCTTCCTGAAATTCCCTGGAAAGGAGGTTCGCGATCAACACCCCGAGATAAGGGCTCCTGCGTTTGGCTCAAGATCCGGCCAAGTTTCTCCTTTCGTGACAACATGGCGGGCGAGGCAAGATGGTCACTTAACTCCCAGCCATAGAGGAGCTCGAGGAGGGGTGGATGGAAAGGGCAGAAGGTGGTCCGGTGATATAAGGGGGACGACAGGAGCTGACGGGAGGTAAGCAACCAATAGGGCAGGCACACGCACAGAAGGAGGCAACGACTCTAAGAACCCGGGAAAACTCGTCGAGGCGAGCCTGACGAGTCCAGTCGCCAGGAACTGAGTGCAGGCCCCTCTTGTTCCAACACATTTATCCATCTCCGAATCCCCTGAGCACGGACCCCCAATGGGAATTCGACTCAGTGGATCTATTCCACCTTACCACTCGCTAACTTGACCGTCGAAGTGCCCCCGCCGAAAATCCTGGCCCGGGTCTCTGACCTTGTTTTGTAGGTCCAGGAGCCTTAGGATCCCAAGGTAGCAGAGACCAAGGTCCGATGCTGGCTCAAAGCTACAGGCCACAGCGGTAGGGGCGGTAAAAGATTGGCATGCCAGGAAGGGGGGCAAAACAGCAACCCCTGCACAAGCAAGCCCCTGTGAGCTAGAGAATAGTTCAACCGCGAGCATGGTGGTGACACACGGACGTGAAGCTTCCACCAGCCGGGCGGGGGAAGTTTCCTCTCCTCTGGGCTCGTGTAGCCCAGAAAGGGAACTCCCCGCTCCTCCTCCTCCTCAGCCATCCTCGGCAGACGGTCCCCTTGCCGCTATCGTCCAGCAGTTGCAGATGCTGACCACAGCTGTACGGTAGCTGCAGCATCAGCAACGCTCCCTGGTGGCTCAACCCCAGCCAAGGACCCTCGCGGCCCAAGCCGCAGGCCCCCGTGGAAGCCTGTGCTCTATTCAAGGCAGGCCATCCCATCCACGAGCAATAACCAACCATCGCAGGAGTCATCAGACTCCCGTGAAGAGAGACCACACTGGGTTGGCGAATCATGAGAGTCGATCCCCGGCCGACAACCCTGAAGCCGCCCGGTGTAGCAGGCACAACCGGGGCAAGGCCCCTCGCCGCGACGAGTCGACACCTCTTTCTCCAACGGTCTCGGTGGAAGGTTCCACCGATGACGCCATCAGACACCAAGCCGAGAGGCATCTTGAAGAGCATGAGCGCAAGCTGGCAGAGTTCTCCCATCGTTTCACCAACATGCAGGGCTCTCCTAGCGAGCCAGTGGGCTACAATGCCCGACCACCCTTCTCCCGGGAAGTCCAAGAGGAACCGATTCTGGGTCGGTTCCGTATGCCTCAGGTGGATCCCTACGATGGAACCACCGAGCCCCTAGACCACTTGGAGAGCTACAAGGCTCTCATGAGAGTCCAGGGGGCGACGGACGCTCTCCTATGCATTGCCTTCTCGGCCACCCTCCGGAAGGCTGCTCGAGTTTGGTTCACCTTACTCGAGCCCGAATCTATTAGCTCCTTCCAGCAGCTGGAAGGAAAGTTTGTGGCACACTTCGATGCTTGTCGGAAGGTGCCAAGGGAGGTGGATAGCCTCTTCTCCATCTGCCAGCAAGACCAGGAGCTGTTACGGGACTACGTCACCCACTTCAAGATGGCTGCACTAGAAATCTACAGTCTAGATGAGCCCGTCGCCATGCTGGCACTGAAGCGAGGGCTCAAGACCTCCCGTCTGACGTATTCCCTAGACAAGAAGCCCCCAAGATGTATTCCGAGCTCTTCCTCCACATCCACAAGTACATCAATGCTGAGGAGGCCGACCGTACCAGACGAGAGCTGGATGGGAAGCCTTCGAAGAAGCCTGCTCCAAAGGATGTCCCTGAGACCCGGAGGCCCGGGCCGCCTACAGATTTCCGATCGGGACCAAAGCCAAAGAATGGTCCCGTTCTGGAATGGGCCTTCACTCCCCTCCTTGCTCCAAGAACGAAGATCCTCATGGAGATCGAGGGTGAATGCTACCTTCGTCGACCTCCTCCTCAGAACCCGAGAAATAGTCGCGAAAAGACAAAGTACTACCAATTCCATTGTGACCACGGCCACGACACGGAAGAGTACCGTAATCTAAAGCAGGAGATCGAAGAGCTGATCAAGAGGGGCTACCTCAGGAAGTTCGTAAGGAGCGAAGCCCCGGTGGAGGACTAGCCACTCGCGGCCCTTCCCCCATCCCTGTAATTGACAATCGCCCTACGGAGAAGCCCGTGGGCATGATTTCTTGGGGTATAGGGCGCGCGTCGAAGAGATTCCGGGAGGGAGCTGACCTGGATGATGTACTCCACTTTGAAAAGGGGAATAAAAATGAAAATGATAATGTAAATAATGATGCAGTGGTGGTCGAGATGACCATCGCCAAGCATCCTGTACATCGCATTATGGTTAATAGTGGGAGCTCTACTGACGTGCTTTTTTACGATGCCTTCTCCCGGATGAATTTACCTCATGATCGGCTAAAGCCGGTGCACACCCCTCTAGTGGGCTTCACCGGAGATTCCGTAGGGGTCGAGGGAGAGATCACTCTCTTTGTTACCACCGGAGACCCATTCTGGCAGAACACAGTCTTGATGACCTTCACTGTCGTCCGGCTCCCATCACCTTATAATGCTATCCTGGGCCGTCCGGGGATCAATCAACTTGATGCAGTCATTTCTACCAAAAGGTTCCTGGTACAGTTCCCTACCGCCTTCGGGACGGGAGTGATGAGGGGGGCAACTCAGCCCGTCCCACATTGCTTACAGGCTATGCCGGGGGTCCGAAATGTCGAGCTCAGCTCTGACGTCGACGACCTCGACCAGAGGGTGCAAGATCCTAGGAGAGGTCCCGTTGAGCGTTTACTAACGTACCCCCTCGGCTCAGACCCTCAGAAGATAGTGCAGATAGGAGCCTAACTCTCGAAAGACGAGCGGGCTTGCTTACTAGATTTCTTTCGGGCAAACGTAGATGTATTCGCCTGGTCCGCTACGGATATGCCAGGTATTCCCTCGGACGTCATCACCCACCAATTGAACATCGATCCGAGGTGCTGCCCGATCCGCCAGAAGAAGAGAAGCTTCACCGCAGAAAGGTAGAGGGTAATCAATGAAGAGGTCGAGAAGCTCCTCATCGTCGACTTCATACGAGAGGTGCAGTACCCTAGCTGGCTGGCAAACGTGGTGATGGTGAAGAAGAATAATGGCAAGTGGAGGATCTGTGTGGATTACACCGATCTTAACCGAGCTTGTCCGAAGGATAGCTTCCCACTTCCTAAGATCGACCAGCTCGTGGACATCACCTCGAGACACCGTATCCTCTCTTTCATGGATGCCTTCTCCGGGTACAATCCTTCTCCGGATGCACCCGAAGGATGAAGAGCACATCGCCTTCATCACGGATCGCGGGACCTACTACTACAAGATGATGCCATTCGGTCTCAAGAACGCCGGTGCCACGTACCAACGTCTGGTCAACAAGGTCTTCAAAGACCAAATTGACCGCAACATGCAGGTGTACGTGGACGACATGCTGGTGATGAGCAAGCCGACCTCGGATCATGTTGATGACCTGACAGAGACCTTCCGTAACCTTTGTCTCCACCAGATGAGGCTGAACCCAATGAAGTGTGCTTTTGGCGTATCGGCAGGGAAGTTCCTTGGCTTCATGGTGACCCAAAGGGGGATAGAAGCCAACCCGGGAAAGGTTCAGGTGATCCTAGACATGGAGTAGCCCACCTCCAAGAAGCAAGTGCAGCGACTCACCGACAGGATAACTGCCTTGAGTCGGTTTATCTCAAGATCCGTGGACCGTTGCCAGCCCTTCTTCAAGGCGCTGAGGAAGATGCACGACTTCGCTTGGACGAATGAGTGCCAGGAGGCGTTTGAGAAGCTGAAGAAGACACTGGCATCACCGCCACTACTCTCCTGGTCGAAGGAGGGAGAAGAGCTCCTCCTGTACATGGCAGTCACTCCGGAGGCAGTCAGCTCGGTCTTGATCCGAACGGACGACAAAGGGATCCAGAGGCCGGTGTATTACACGAACAAACTTCTCCGCGATGCGGAGCTCAGGTACTCTCGATCAGAGAAATTGATTTTTGCACTAATTGTGTCCACCCAGCGCCTTGGCCTTATTTCCAAGCATACCCCATAACGGTCCTGACGGATCAATCACCGAAATCAGTGCTCAGCCGACCCGATATGTCCAGACGCCTGGCAAAGTGGGCACTGAAGCTCAGCGAGTTCAACATCGCCTACCGGTCGAGGTCAGCCATGAAGGTGTAGGTACTCGCTGATTTTTTAGTTGAGTGTGCAAGCATGGTCGAAGGGCCGGAAGAGAGCCTCCAAAGTCGACGACCAGAGCCTGGACCGGAGGAGGACATCTGGGTCATTCATGTGGACGGAGCCTCTAACTCTGGCAGAAGTGGAGCTGGACTTATCCTCGCCAACAGCGAGGGAGTCGTCGCCGAATGCGCACTCCACTTCTAGTTCACCGCCACCAATAACCAGGCGGAGTACGAAGCGCTCCTTGCAGGACTAAGAGTCTCTCGTGAGCTGGGTGTGAACAGCCTAAGGGTCTTCACCAACTCGCAACTGGTAGCCGGGCAGGTTTCGGGAGAATATGAGGTACGTGACCCCCAAATAGCGAAGTACCTAGAGTTGGTGCAATCGAGCGTGGCGGGTTTCAGGTGCTTCAGCGTCTCCCACATTCCGCATGGGGAAAATGCTCGTGCAGATGCCCTCTATCGCCTGGCAACTCTGCGGGACTCATCGTTGGGCCACGCCTACATCGAGCATCTTCAAGCCCCGAGCTATGAGACACCCAGGGAGGTCCAGTAGGTCACCCCGGAGCCCAGCTGGATGGACAAGTATGTCGAATACATTACCAACGGCACCCTACTAGAGGATCACATTGTAGCTGGCCTCATTAAAAGAAAGGCCATGAGATTCGTGTTGATGGACGGATTGCTATACCGGAGGTCTTACTCTTACCCACTTCTCAAATGCTTGAGACCCACTGAAGCTGCACTCGTACTCCAGGAGATCCATGAAGGCCTCTATGAGAACCATGTGGGGGGCAGGACTCTGGCGTACAAGGCTCTCCGTCAAGGCTATTTATGGGAGACGATGAGGGAGGACGTAGCTAATTTTGTCAGGAGGTGTGATTGATGTCAGCGTCACGCTGTTGTGCAGCGCCAACCAACTGCGTTGCTCTCCCAGCTCTTCGCTTCCTGGCCATTTGCTCAATAGGGTATGGATCTCCTCGGGCCTTTTTCCCCTGCACCCGGGCAACGAAAGTTCTTGATTATGGCCATTGACTACTTCACGAAGTGGGTCAAGGCCAAGCTGTTAGCCCGGATCACAGAGGTGAACGTCAGCAAATTCCTTTGGAAATCAATTATATACCACTTCGGCCTCCCCCACACCATCATCACCGACAATGGACGTCAGTTTGACTGTCGGGGGTTCGAGGAGTGCTACAGCGACCTTGGCATTCATCATCGTTTCACCTCGATGGCGCATCCTCGGACCAATGGAGAAGCCAAGGTGACAAACAGGACCATCCTGCAAGGGCTTCAGACTAGACTGGACCAGGCCAAAGGGAGATGGGTGGAGGAGCTCCCTAGCATCCTATGGGCGTACCATACAATCCCAAGGATGGCCATGGACGAGATCCCCTTCAACCTCGTCTTCGGTGCGGAAGTGGTCATTCCAGTAGAACTCTACCTGCCGACCCTGCGCGTAGAGCAATACGATGAGGCTAAGAACCCAGCACGGCTGCTGCTGAACCTTGATCTCCTTGAGGAAACAAGGGATAGGTCCCGAGTTTGGATGGCGGCCTACCGGCAACGGGTGGCCAGGTACTACAACTCCAGGGTGAGGCCGAAGTCCTTTCACCCGGGAGATCTAGTGCTGCACCGCGCTGAGGCATCCCAGCCACGAGATTGCGGCAAGCTCTATCCAAATTGAAAGGGCCCTTACAGGGTAGCTGAAGTGCTTCCCCACGGTGCTTATTACCTAGAGGAGCTCGGCGGAGCTCGGTTTCCGCGGACTTGGAATGCCGCGAACTTGAGGATGTATTACCAATAATGTAAGACTCTCTAAACGCCAATAATAAGATCCTTTTTGTATGCAATGCTTGTTTTTGTCTCGTAGGACCGTCGCCACCCAGTTTTAAATTTGGCAAATGAAGGCAAGGCGAGAGGCCCACAAGCGGCTTGCCAAAATGTGGAGTCTGGGGCCTCAGTCCAAAAGATCTCGCGAAAGCTTACCAATCTGCAAAAATCCTGGAGTCCAGTCCGGAGTGCTGCACAGAATTCAATTCCAGTGTGCAGCCCCGGAGTTCAGTCCGGAGGACGTTCTGGAGACTTGAGTCCTGGTTCCACTAGATCCCGGAGTTCAGCCCAGAAGATCGCACAAGGCTCAGCTACTGTCTGCGGTCCCGGGGTTCAATCCGGAAGTTCACACAGAACCTAGTTCCAGTGCAAAGTCCCGGACCTCGGTCTGGAAGGTGGAGCGAAACTCAGTTCCTCCACGGGACCGTGGAGTTCAGCCCGAAATGCCACATGGGACTCAGTTCCTATGGCCGGCATCGGGGTTCAGTCCGGAGGATGCCCCAAACACTTAAATCTCCGACATGCACGATTCAGATTGCAAACAAAAGCAAAGAAAAAGAAAAGGGGGAAACAAAGTAGAGCACTAAAAATGATCCTTTATTCCTAGTGCAAAAGTTTCTTACAAAACGAGGGCCCTGACAAACCGGGAGACCCAAGGAAACAAAAGGAAACCTACACTAGAAACAAAGAAGAAACCATTCACTTCGTCGCCGCCACATCCTCCCTCGGCTGGCAGGCATCTTCGCTGTCGGCTGCATCCTCAGAAGGCTGCACGGAGGTCACCGTACCCTCGGAAGGTTGCCCGGGAGCCTCCACCTCGG
This sequence comes from Areca catechu, assembly GCA_021397845.1. Classification (NCBI taxonomy): domain Eukaryota; kingdom Viridiplantae; phylum Streptophyta; class Magnoliopsida; order Arecales; family Arecaceae; genus Areca; species Areca catechu. Next base: position 216,250,738 of record CM038039.1, read on the forward strand.
CACCCTCTGCTGCTGGCACTCCCCCATTGGGTTGCTCCTTTCGACCGCCCAGGACGACCCCGCTCAGGTCCAGCTCGGGGAAGAAGGAACTCACCTTCTCCCGGCACATCTGGAAGCCCTTGAGAAAAGAGTCGATCGCAACCTCGTGCATCTCCCCTTTGTATTCGTCGGAGGCCCGGAACTTTGGCACGGCCTCCTAAGTCTCCTTCTGGGAAGCTTCCAGTAACCCGTTGATGTAGGAGTTCTTGTCTTTGGCCGCGCCTAGCTCCTTAAGGACCTCCTCGACCCGATGCTTCAGTGACTGGGACTAAGCCCTCAGGCAGGAAATCTTGGCCGCATCATTCTCGGCGCGGCACTGGCTCGAGATCCTCTCCTTAGACAGAGAGGTCTCAAGCACCCTGATGTACCCCTCGGCACGACCCAGGTCCTCTCGGAGGGTCTGGTTACTTTCCCGCAGCTCACGACCCTTCTCCATCAGGTCCTTCACGTCGACCGCGAGCATTCCCAGCTTCTTCTCCTTCTTGGCGTCCTTCCTTGCCGAGCTGGAGAGGAAGTTCCTCAGCAGCAAAACATCGGTCCCGATCTGTATTGGGGAGAAGGGGCGATATGTTAAAAGGATCTAACTAGAACATTAAAGAAAAAGAGCTCAAGAGCTTACCATGAAAAAAAGCGGGAGGATCCCAAGTAGCGCCTCCGCGTAGTCCCGGACATCCCTCAGGCGGCTGTCCCGGGGCAGAGATGCGTACTCCATCATTTTTTCCACGAGCCCTTGGTCGCAGATCATGGAGGAGCTGGCACTGAGCCCCGCCGGTGGAGGATACAGATCGGGAGGGGGCTGAGCAGTCGTCCCTCCGCTAGGCATGGTGGCCATCGGTGGGGCCATCGAGACCTTGGTAGCCACCATGGGGATGATTGGCGCGGTGACCAGCGTGGGCATCACTGGGGAAGGCGCCGGTCTCCCCTCTTCTTCAGCCCCATCAAGCTCGACGATGGGTGCATTGGACGCACGAGGCTGGGGTGGCCTAGGAGTAGGGCCCATCGCCCTGGGCCCAGCTGGAGCTGGGGTGGAATTGGGCCCCTGGCCCGTCTCAGTGCGGGCCTTCTTCGGTGGAGCCTCCTAGGCCCCTTCAATGGTGCCCTCCATTAGGCTCTCGATAGAGAACTTCATCCCTGCAGGAAGAAAATGGTTAGGTCATTCAAAAAAGAAGAAGGAAGTAGGAAAAGAAGAAAAAGAGGAGGGAGACCCGGGATCTCACCCATCTCCCAGATCGGACTGACTCCCACATCGTACAAGTTATGCTCTGAAAGCAAAACCTTGAGAGCAGGGACCACGTCGGCCAGAACTGGGCGTAGACCTCCTGGTCTGTCGGCTCAACCTGAGAATTTCGGTTCGGGGATTGGTCTGGCTCACTCCAGACCCAGTCGATGTCCTGAACCGAGGCAAAGAAAAAGCAATTCTTCCACCCCTTGATTGATGTGGAGAGGTTGAACCGAACACACCTAGGCCGGGGAGAAAGATACCACCAGCCATCATCGGAAGAATAGCGTTTCAAGGTGAAGAGGGCCCTGAATAGCAAGAAGCGGGCGACGAACCCGTGGAAATGACAAAAAATAATGAAGGCGAAGATGACCCGGATGGCATTAGGAGCCAATTGGACTGGGACCAAGCAGAAATGGCAGAGAAAGGAAAGAAAGAATGGATGAAGGGGAAAACGAAGACCCCAGCAAGGAAGTCCTCGTAGAAAGCCACCCTCCCAGGACCGCTCCAGGTTGCTCGATCCCTCGACCCTGGGAGGGAAAGCTGGATTGAATTCAAGACCCCAAACATGTCTCAGATCCAGGAAAGGTCATCTCCGGTCATCGTCGAGACATAATCGGAGGGATCGAAAGAAGAAGTCTCTACCACTGGAGGAGGAAGGGCAGAGACGGGAAGTGCAGAAGCAATAGGAGGGGCCCTAGGACCCTTAGGAGGCCCGATGTACACTGGACCTGGCTGTAGTTGCCTCCAGATCTCAAGTGAAATCTCCTCCCCTCGGAGGAGGAAGACGATGGAGTCATTGCCCGGGAAGCACTGGCCTCGTTCGGGTTGGAAGAGATACGATGGCGATGAGCCATCAGGGAAGAAGAGATGAAAAGAGATTGGTTCAGGATGGTGAAGGATCGGGAGGTTGAAGAAGAAAAGAAGGTGCATCGCAGGCACTCACCAGGAGGTTTGTAGCGAAGAAATGGCGACACAAGGATGAAGAAGGACTGTTGCAACCTCCGGCGAGGTGTGAGAAAGCCAAGAGACCTCGTTTCCGGAAAGTCCCCCCTATTTTAAAACTTAATCAACAGCGACCGTGCGTCTCTTTTTGGCCTGAGCCATCAAATGAGCGCCACGTGGAGCTACGCCCGACAACAATGCTTCGATTCGCTGGAAACTGCCTCGGGTTCGGAACAGCGTATTAATAACCTATCGGGCGCGCGACGTGGCGGTCTCCAACTGGGTCTCAGGCACGATGGGCGTAGCAGCGATAATCAATGCAATTATGGCATGGGTTTTTGTCTTTCCATGTCATCTTCGCATTAAATCCCCATGCCCCCATCGCGGTGCTTCGATGGGACTTGAGGATGGGGGGAAACTGATATGGCAGCATCACTGACGTGGAGTACATGACTGGTCCAGCTGGGCAAAGGCGGTGCCACATGGATTTTCTTTCAAAATTCTTCTGCCAGGTGTTGGGACCGGCTCGCTCTCTCTGCCGCTTCGCCAGGTATCGCCCCAAGAGGGGTCCACCTAGGCCAAAGTGGGCTACCCCTTCTCCTTCGCCAAGTGGCACTCCTTGATGGGCCCACCTCGTTGAAGTCAAGCTAGGCGTTCCTGCTCCCCCGCCAGGTGGCACCCCAAGATGGGTCCACCTCGACCGGAGTCGAGCCTCTCTCTGCCACTTCGCCAGGTATCGACCCAGGAGGGATCCATCTCGGCTGAAGTGGGCTGCCCCTGCTCCTTCGCCAGGTGGCGCTCCTTGATGGGCCCACCTCACCAAAGTCGAGCCAGGTGTTTCTGCTCATTCGTCGGGTGGCACCCCAAGACGGGTCCACCTCGGCCGGAGTCGAGCCTCTCTCTGCCACTTCGCCAGGTGTCGACCCAGGAGGGGTCCACCTCGACCAAAGTGGGTTGCCCATGCTCCTTTGCCAGGTGGTGCTCCTTGATGGGCCCACCTCGTCGAAGTCGAGCCAGGCGTTCCTGCTGCTCCGTCTGGTGGCACCCCAAGACGGGTCCACCTCGACCGAAGTCGAGCCTCTTTCTGCCACTTCGCCAGGTGTCGACCCAGGAGGGGTCCACCTCGGTCGAAGTGGGCTGCCCCTACTCCTTCGCCAGGTGGCACTCCTTGATGGGCCCACCTCGTCGAAGTCGAGCCAGGCGTTCCTGCTCCTCTGCCATGTGGCACCCCAAGACGGGTCCACCTCGGTCGGAGTCGAGCCTCTCTCTGTCACTTCGCCAGGTATCGACCCAGGAGGGGTCCACCTCGGTCGAAGTGGGCTGCCCCTGCTCCTTCACCAGGTGGCGCTCCTTGATGGGCCCACCTCGCCGAAGTCGAGCCAGGCATTCCTGCTCCTCCGCCAGGTGGCACCCCAAGACGGGTCCACCTCGATCGGAGTCGAGCCTCTCTCTGCCACTTCGCCAAGTATCGACCCAGGAGGGGTCCACCTCGGCCGAAGTGGGCTGCCCCTGCTCCTTCGCCAGGTGGCGCTCCTTGATGGGCCCACCTCACCGAAGTCGAGTCAGGCGTTCCTGCTCCGCCAAGTGGCACCCCAAGACGGGTCCACCTTAGCCGGAGTCGAGCCTCTCTGCCACTTCGCCAGGTATCGACCCAGGAGGGGTCCACCTCGGTTGAAGTGGGCTGCCCCTGCTCCTTTACCAGGTGGCGCTCCTTGATGGGCCCACCTTGCCGAAGTCGAGCCAGGCGTTCCTGCTCCTCCGCCAGGTGGCACCCCAAGACCGGTCCACCTCGACCGGAGTCGAGCCTCTCTCTGCCACTTCGCTAGGTGTCGACCCAGGAGGGATCCACCTCGACCGAAGTGGGCTGCCCTTGCTCCTTCGCCAGGTGGCGCTCCTTGATGGGCCCACCTCGCCGAAGTCGAGCCAGGCGTTCTTGCTTCTCCGCCAGGTGGCACCCTAAGACGGGTCCACCTCGGCCGAAGGCGAGCCTCTCTCGGCTACTTTGCCAGGTGTCGACCTAGGAGGGGTCCACCTCGGTCAAAGTGGGCTGCCCCTGCTCCTTCGCCAGGTGGCGCTCCTTGATGGTCCCACCTCACCGAAGTCGAGCCTGGCATTCCTCTGCTCCTCCACCAGGTGGCACCCCAAGACGGGTCCACCTCGACTGCAGTCGAGCCTCTCTCTGCCACTTCACCAGGTGTCGATCCAGGAGTGGTCCACCTCGATCGAAGTCAGCCCTACTCTGTGAAGCCTCGGGGAGACCGGAGGCTCGAACCCCGAGATCACTACCAAAGACGACGCGCAGCGTGCCCAGTACGGTCTATAACGATGTGCGAAACCTTGTTTACACCAGTTAAGAAGACCCCATGACCGAGGCATCAGATCCTTCCTGAAATTTCCTGGAAAGGAGGTCCGCGGTCAACACCCCGAGATAACGGCTCCCGCGTTTATCTCAAGATCCGGCCAAGTTTCTCCTTTCATGACAACATGGCGGGCGAGGCAAGATGGTCACTTAACTCCCAGCCATAGAGGAGCTCGAGGAGGGGTGGACGGAAAGGGCAGAAGGTGGTCCGGTGATATAAGGGGGATGACGGGAGTGGACGGGAGGTAAGCAACCAAGAGGGCAGGCACACGCACAGAAGGAGGCAACGACTCTAAGAACCTTGGAAAACTCGTCGAGGATAGCCGGACGACTCCAGTCACCGGGAACTGTGTGCAGGCCCCTCTTGTTCCAACACATTTTTCCATCTCCGAATCCCCTGAGCACGAACCCCCAACGGGAATCTGACTCAGTGGATATGTTCCACCTTACCGTTCGCTAACTTGACCATCGGAGTGCCCCCGCCAGAAACCCCGGCCCGGGTCTCTGACCTTGTTTTGCAGGTCCAGGAGCCTTAGGATCCCAAGGTAGTGGAGACCAAGGTCCGGTGCCAGCTCAAAGCTACAGGCCACGGCGATAGGGGCGGCAACAATATCTTTAAGAGTTTTGGACTAATCATAATCATGCTCCTGCTTGTGACTAACAAACTCAAGTTTCTATCATGTATCTGCCCGTATGTAGGCCATCCTCAATATATATACCATATATCTGCCCGTGACTAGTCCACATCCTCAATATATATGTCACGTATTTGCTCGCGACTAGGCTACATTCTCGATATATATGCCACGTATTTGTTCCCAGCTAGTTCCATCCTTAATATATATGCCACGTATCTGCTCATGGCTAGGCCACATCCTCAATATATATGCTACGTATCTATCCATGACCAAGTCATTCTCTGTTTAACGTGGCTAGTTCAAACACCCATTTCTTGATTATTAATTTTACCAAATCTCAAACATGATAATAAAATACTGTGTCAAATTATGTTCTTTTAAGATTTTTAATAACTGGTATCATGATCCAAATCATTCAAAAAAATAATCAAATTTGATATAATTATATTATACAAAAAATATAAATAATTATATCGACAATCACAAATGTCTTTATGAGAAATCAAAATTATATAGTGCATAAATAATCGTACAAGCCAATGCTCACATCCAAGAATCAAAATCATGCAGTGTAAAAATATATATGTAAATTGGTGATTGTATCCAAAAATTCTTATCTCTACTGGTAATAAATTTAATATGTCAGATACCAATCTATACCTAAATCCTTGATTTAAGAGCTAAAGAACTCTCTAATATCCTCCTGTGTAAAAAATATTTTTCTATATAATTAATCTTAATATTAATAAATAAATTTCATGATGTAACGATTATCAATCTAAAATCCTTTATCAAGATTCATCAAGATTTACCCATCAATTCCTTGATTCCATCCTTCACAACCTCCTTAATTTTTAGGAGAGAGATTTTTTAGAGAGAGAAAGTGGAGAGAGAAATTAGAGAGGAGAGGAAAGAAATTTTTTCTTTCTATTTTTTTCTTCCTTTTCTTTTTTTTTTCTTTTCTTTTCTTTTTCTTTTCTCTTCTTCTTTTTCCGTTTGGCCATAAGAGGGGACCTATGCTCCCGGTTCATCCCTCCAAAACTTGGAGGTTCTTACCAGGAGGAGGTGGTTGTGGCTGGGGTCCATTGTGGCATGGCCACCAGTCCCAGTATGGCATTCGGCGACAACCAACGTCATTAGAATCAAGGAGAAAAGAAGGAAAATCGAGGATTTGACCTTTTACAAGTAATGTGGCGATTGCCGATCAAAATTAAGGCTTCCAAGGATCGAGAAATATGGAAAAAGAAATTTACTAGGGATTCTTGGTCTTGCACCTAGTTTTTCAGTGAGTCCTTGGCCGTGAATCCAATGGCCACGATAAAGATCATCGAAACCAAAAAAAAGGAAAATAAGGAGAGAAACGGTGGAAGGAGAAGGGTTCTTTGGTGGTGGGTGTTCGTGGAAGGGATAGAATCCCTTTTTACTATCAGAAAGCCTCGGATCTAACTCGATGTGGATTCCATTTAGGAAAAGGAGAAGACTCCATAAGGAGTCTTCTTTCTTTTCTTTTCTTTTTTTGTATGTTTTAGGCCAAATAGGCTGGCCCAAAAGGGTTGGGTTTTACACCTTAAACCTCTTCAAGGATTGGACATGCTCAGGATACGCTCAAGCTCTTAAGGCCCATGACAGGATGTGGAGTTGCTCCAATTCTCTGCTGCCACAACCAGCTCTTCTTGCTTACCATTCTCTTCTTCTTCTTTTTTATTTCCTATAATCTTATAAATATATTTTTTTTAATAAATCAAGTGGGCTGTGCCTTCCTCTTCACTTTTAAAAAAAAAAAAATCAGAAAAAAATTAATAGCCTTTGCAAGCTATTTTTTTTGTAGACAGAAAGAGGAGCAAAGCTTAATATATTAAGGGAAAGATTACAGACCTAGAGCACACCTAAGTGTAGATATAGTGTTATAGGTGCACATCCAGTAACAAAGGAGAGAACTACATGCTAAATCACAAGAGAATATATAAGAAGACTCTTGAAAAGCCAAGAGAACAAACAACAGCCAAACAATACTTCCTGTTCAGCCTATCTTGCGTAGCAATCTCCAGCTACAACACCATCAAATTAAAATCAGCTTTGCATATGAAGCAATCAAACTCTCTATGGCCCAACATCTTTGTTCGAAATGGCAGCTAGGGGCACCCAAAATGCAATACACACCCTCTTGGAACATGTAGCAGACCACTGTCTTAATGCGATACCAAAGCCATACTTAATTAGTGTAGAGCACTGCAGAAAATTTACCACCAGTCATTAGCGAAACAAATGGATCGGGTCATAAATAATTCTGATCCGATCCGGTTCTTTGATCAAGTCCTTATATTAGATCCAAATCCAATCTACTAGAAAATTGGGTCTGGTCGGATCAGGTCCACTATCAAAATTTTCAACCCAACGGATCATTCGGATTGAATCGGATCCATAAATAATCCGGTTCTAATTTTAAAAATTTGGATCTAAATATGATCTGGATAAAATATAAACAACTATATTTTAATTATTACATAGCTAACTATTATTAACCATAAAATAGATAACAAACAATATTATTTTTAAAATAAATTAAGATATAAAAATAATTATAACTCTATCTCTATATTAAAAATAAGTTCCATACAAGTTTTAAATTATAATTTAAAGGTCCAAATAGATATGATCCTAACAGTTGTTCGAGTCGGATCAGGTTCAAATTCAATAAATCCAGATCCGACCCGGAAAATAGAACGGGTCTAATTTTAGGACCCGATCCGGATCCATGGATCCATAAAAATAAGTTGAATCGGGTCGGATTGGATCACAGGTCAACCCGATCCATTTACAGCCTTATTAGTTATCAAGTCACTGTATAAATGCTCTTCCTGGCATAAAATAGCATTGGCAATTAGTACATTAAGGTCACATAAGAATAGCTCATCCCATTCTAATTAACAGCCTAGCACACCATTAAGTAATTTGTTGCTCCAGTTATCCAAGCACATATAATCTGTTGTAAATACAAGGCCTCCCAGAATATAATGGTATGGAATACATGATGCACATGAAGGAACAATTATTCTGCCGAATAACCGAAAAAGAGAGACCCTAAGCACCAATCAAGGACATAGATAGAGCATTAACAGGCTAATTTCAATTATAAGACTAAGGCGCTGTGAATCATTCATTTTGCTAACCATGATGAAAAAAAAAAAAAAAAAAAAAAAAACCCTAGTCTATCAGCCTGCAAAATAAAAATTAAAATTTGAAGAATTAGAGTATTTTCATTTCCTCTTAAAATTAGGATGAAATTGAGACTCTTTCTTCCCATTCTCATTTCAAAAACTAACTCCAACAACAAAACATGCCCTCAATTTGGTTATTTTTAGTACATCAGTGATGGTTCTTCCCTTGAACTAACAAGAGGGACATCAATTTAAGTAAGTGATTCTTGCCTACAAGAAATTATATCTTAAACCATGCGCGCAACATAGCAGTGCACCACTACAAATCACACCCACTTATTTTAATCGGCCTTATTCATCAAGCACTCGTCTCAGTGAACCGCCACAAGAATGACTAGTAATAATTGGCATGGTGCATTGCCACGTGGCATGTGGTATGGGATCTAATTTCTCCTTGCCTAAGGATAGATCTGGTGGTCCTAAACATGTGCATGGATGCAATCTTTCCGGGCTAAAGGCACCTCCTCAGATGACTAAACTAGTCTACCACTTCAAACTCGGTATTTTCAGGATTTTTTTTTTTTTTTTTTGGTAAATAAAGGGGATGGGAGGATAAATTCTGATGTAGCTATCCCTGCAGCCCCCCGTTCTATCAGGTAATGTTCGATACAAGATTCACGTAGTTTTTTCCAGTTTTTTAATTTTTTGGTAAATGAAAGGGATGAGGAAATAAATTCTAGTATAGCTACCCCTGTAGGCTCCCGTCCCGCCAGGTAATATTCGATACAAGATGCTCAGATTCACTCGGTTTTTCCCATCTAAAAGTTAAGTATGTCAACCTGACACTACTAAGACATAAAAGTTAAGTATGTCAACCTGACACTACTAAGACATACAAGATGCTCAGATTCACTCAGTTTTCCCCACCTACAGGTTGAGTAGGTCAACCTGACACTACTAAGACATACAAGATGCTCAGATTCACTCAGTTTTCCCCACCTACAGGTTGAGTAGGTCAACCTGACACTACTAAGACATACAAGATGCTCAGATTTACTCAGTTTTCCCCACCTACAGGTTGAGTAGGTCAACCTGACACTACTAAGATGCCGGAGACCCTGACCTCTCACTCACATCAGCGGTCATGGATCCCAGGAAAATTCTAGATTTAATCGAGTCATCGCTGGGATTATGTCTCGAACCCATAATCTGTTGATAGTGAGACAAGACCTCTATCAACCGAGCTACCATCTTAGCGATGATAATTTCCTGATCAGGACCATAATGTAGGCCAGTTTCCTCCATCTAGCAGGTCAAATAGGATATGTTATGTTTCAAACTACACAAATTGACCAATGCTTGAACAATTATATCTCAAAACCATTTCTTCTAGCTTTTTCAAATGTAAATATTTGAGATAAAATAGTATGATATTCTCGAGGAGAGAATGCTTAGTTTTCAAGGTCAGATTTTCTCCTGAAAAATGGTTTACAAAGTTGAATTTCCCCTCTCTTTTTTTGGTTCATCAAAAAAAAAAAAAAAAAGTTGAATTTCCCCTCTGTTTTTCTTTTCTCGTTCTTCTGTTTGTAATTGGGAATTGATCAAAATACAAAGCTTGTAAGAATGCAAAGCTGACGCTACAACGGGACCCTAAATCTTCAAGAGTTTTATTTCGACTTTTTTGAAAAGCATTGGAAGTTCCCGCTTATCCATCGACATTTTTTGAAAGCATCGACATCTTCCGATGCTTATAAGCGTCGCCGGAATTCAAGAATTTAACAATGCTTATAAGCGTCGCCGCCCGCAAACTCGCCGATGCTTTTAGAAAGCGTCGGCATCTTCCGATGCTTAGAAGCGTAGCCAGAAAAAGCGTTGGCAGGTTTTCATTTCCCTCCCAACCTAAAAGCGTCGGCATCTTCCGATGCTTAGAAGCGTCGCCAGAAAAAGCATCGGCAGGTTTTCATTTCCCCCCCAACCTAAAAGCGTCGGCATCTTCCGATGCTTAGAAGCGTCGCCAGAAAAAGCGTCGGCAGGTTTTCATTTCCCCCCCAACCCGAGCCCTAGTTTTCATTCGCCTCAGCCGCCGCCGCTCGAACCCCGTCTTTCTTCCTACTCCCTCTCCCTGCTCCTTCATCTCTGGCAGTTACTTTCGGTCCCTCGCCGCCGAAGCTCGATCTTCGGCGCCTTCGTTGATGCACGTCGCAACGCATCGATTTAGAACCTTAAATCCACTATTCTAAAAGAGTAGAATAGCGGGAGTAAGGGTCGAACCCACAGAGACTTTGAGATTATTCCGAAAAAGACCTTTTCAATACTAACAGAAAAGTACAAAAATAGATAATAATAAAACTGTAAATACAAAAGATAAAATCTCGAAACTCCAACTGGTTACTTGTTAGATAGGCTGGCACTCCACTTCTCTGAGATTTGTACGTTCTGATCCAGATATAACCTATTCTTGGCGATGACGACCTGTACCTATTCGATCACGATTCGTTCTCCTGGAATATAGATTAGTCAAAAATCAGACATATATAAATTAATAAAATCCTTTTTATAAATAATTTATTTCAAAAGTACAAACCGTTCCTATCGTGAATACAGCTTATCCCAAGAATATAAACTATATCTAATAATGATCCATAAAAATATTGACAAGAAATTTCTTTTATTTCATAGAAGAGTGTAAAAGATAAAAAATAAAATAAAATTTTCTGTGCCAAGCACTACAGTGAAATTTCGAGAAAATGATCTAGCCAGACATCAGCTTCGCACAAGAATTAGAAGTGGAATGAGGCAAAGTCTCCCTCTAATCCTCCTCCCGGATGGCAAAGGCAGTGGCAGGTGGGCTTTTCCGGGCACGAGAGAATGCATGGACAGCAATGGTGATGACTCCGGCCGGCAGCTATGGCAGCAGGCGAGGCGGCACAGGTGGCTTGGCGGCGGGCACGGACGGTGATGGCTTCGCGGCGAGGGGGGTGGGTGGCGGCTTCTGGGGCTGGGAGCGGGTGGCTTGTGGCGAGGAGAAGAGGCCGGCGGCTTGAGCGGACGGCTGGCGGCTTCTGGTTGGATTCCCGGTGACTTCATGTTGGCAGCAATGGCTGAATGGGGCGGTGAGGAAAATGAAGCGCAGCAGCCCCATCTCCGGTGTTTTTCTGGCCATTGAAGGCTCTCCCACCGGTGGTGAGGTCGGCAGCGGCTTGGGCAGCGCCGGGGGAAGCTTTCAGGCGAGTTCCGGAGCAAATGAAGCACTGTGGTCCATGGCTCTGCCCGTGGATCGGCAGCAATGGCTGCAGGTGGACCAGGCGCTGATCTATGGACCAAACTGTTGGTCTTGGGTGAACCGGTTGAAAGGTTATAGGGGTTGCTCCAAAAATCTTGCAGCTTTGAAGTTCGTGCTAATTTTTTCTAAATTCCATTTCGGGCCCATTCGAAACCCGAATGGCATGTCGTTTACATCGTTGGACTCCTAAAATCAATCTCTACACGTTTATGGAGTCAATTCCTGTAAAGTATCACAAAAAATATCAATTTTAATCAAATAAAGTTGGGTTAATTTTTATTATTCTAATATCTAACACACCCCCAACTTGAACTTTACTCGTCCTCGAGTAAAGGAAATGAATGAGTTTTGTGTACTAAGATAGTCCATGAAATGAAAATCATCTTACTAACCCTAAAATCAGAGGATACCCAGTTAGACCATTAAAAACGTACTTCATTAGATTACCAATTCCACGCGTTTAGTGGTAGAGTGAAGTCCATAGAAATTCTAAGAGTTGTTCTTTTCCTAACTTTCTATCTCACTCTCTAAATCTTCCAACTTACTTTGGTTTGGGTGTAATATTTATTTAGTCCCCTTCTTTTTCTTTTTCTTTTTTTTTTTTAGATAAAATGTAAAGTCAGTGCAATGTCCTGACACCTTGCTTTCTAGTTAACCCATATGGCGAGCTTTAAGCCAATAACTCCCAAACCAGTTGGCTTTAGGGCATTAGGTGTAAAACACCCCTCGGGCTTACTGACTCGAGTCAAAAAGGCTAAGTCAAGACTGACTCTACAAAAGGTTTCTTTACATCCCCACCTTTTGACGCGAACAACAATGCTTACTTAGATGAAGGAGCTCGGTTACTCAGTGAGAGATGCTAAAAACCTTTATTAAACTCAAAAATTTTTTAACTGGGGACTTTTTATGATGCCTATACCAAAATAAGTAAAATTCATTATCAAGATCAATAGGCCGAAAGGTCTGGAATTACTTTTCTAAAATTTTCTGGACTACATTCTACCATTTATAGGGTTTCCTTGATAAATCTTTCCTCAGTATTTCTAAAATTTTCTAAATCGTTAATCACTCCTCATTTAGCGAGCATTGATTATTTTCAATTCGAAACAAAATTTTGTACACAAAAACCAATTAAGATTTTACTCGAGGATTAGATTAATTTAATTAGATTACCCCCCAACTTAATTTTCATTGTCCCCAATGGAAGAGGATACTAATAACGTAATGGAAAGATACAACCTGGTAGGGTATGGAATTGGATGCCCTTTTATCGCCATGTTCCCGCAATCTTCTTTTATTACTCCATTTATTCTAAAAACAAAGAACTTGAAGTTAAAACTAAAAATATGAACTAAAAGTAAGAACTAAGGAAATAGCTGGGCTGCCTCCCAGGAGCGCTAAGTTTAATGTCTTCAGCCAGACACTAAGAGGGAGCGTTTCTGATATTGAACTTAGGTACATCCCTTAAGAAAATTTTTAGAAGACAGGCCAATCAGGAGGCCTTATCAACATGGTAGAAAACCGTTCTAGAGTATTCTACGATGACGATTATCCTTAATCCAGAGAATATAGGAGGTAAGTGTGCTAGACCAAGATTGAGAAATTTTGGAACAATTTTGTTGAAGATTAGGAAGGGATTGTGTGTGTTGGGTCGAGAGTGGGGGTGGAGGCTTGCAAATTTTTCTATTGCTAGAAAGGTCTACCCTAATCCCATTCTCGGGTATGATATGGCTTGACATCATCCCATCCTGATGGCAATCAGGCATCTTTAGATCACCAACTATTAGATCTTCCTGATTAAAGATGAGTGGTAGGGTGTCAGTAGGTGTGACAGGAAGCGGTGTCAATTCTAAATCTAGTGGTGATTCTAACGGAGGAGCTATTGGAGGGCTAGGTGTTGGCTCAACTTGTTCCATCAAAAGTGTGAAAAGTGGATCATCCCTCCCTATGAGATCTTCATCTTCATTAAAATCATCTACCTCACACTGAGCTATAAAGGGATCTAATGAGTTCTGGGGATAACTAGGAGGATGGCTTCCCTTACTATATTATTTTGTTGTAGTTCCTGGGGAGCCTCAATGAATTCTATCATATCATCAAAAGGAGTCATCGGTGAGTAAGATGATGATGGAAGTAGGTCATCCCACCAGTTTGGTTTCTCTGCCTCAATCGAATCATATACATTAAACTCATCGATAGATTGCTGCTGAGACATGATCGGTTATTGATATTGGCCAAATCTATCGGCTTCTAGGTTAGTCTGAGGAAGAAGTGAGTTCTGACTAATTTTAAGTAAGTTTTGACTAATTTCAATCTGGTCTAGTGCTTGTAAAACCTTTTCTTGACAAGATAGGCTATAAGGAGAAGGAGAAGGTTGACAATCTGAATAGGGCGGATCGTAATAAGAAGCATTTACGAATGAAAGTCTTTGGGATACCAGGGCAAAGACTGGGTGTGGTTGCCACGAAAAATCTAACTGAGCCCCCCAACCAGGGTTGTAAGCATCAAGATTTTCTCCTGGTCTACATGCTATATGAGTTTGATCTGGATAAAGGTGGTCATACCTAGACTCAGGAAATTGGTACATGGTTGGGTATTTTATTTTTTTATTTATTTTAAAAAGAGAAGGGGGAAGGAAAGAAAAGATCTAAAGGAAAATTTTCTAAGAGAGTCCTAAGCTAGAGAGAAGAAAGTTAATTTAATTATTTTTTTTTTCTTTTTTCAAAGAAGTGAAACAAATCAAAATCACTATCCTAGGGTTAACCTGGATCTAGACAGCTCCTAACTGATCCAAGATTACCTTCGAGCACTCCAAGCCCAAGATCAATTAACTGACTTGGCCAGGTAAGTGTAAGGTTGGTGAAGGTTCCCTTATCGCTTGCCTTAAACACCAATTAAAAATTGGCCAGGTAAGCGGAACCAACTCACTCCCTTCGGGCTCTTGTCCCTGAACCACTTTTCTTAGACACCAAGCAATTAATGATCTAAACCCGGTCCAACTCTAGGATTCCCTTGTCCTATTGAGCTCGAAATTCCTAGGGTTGACGTCTAATTAATTTTAGAATTAAAGGCTTGGGTCTATGCAAATGCTGGGTTGATGGTTTGTGGGCTAAGGAAGGGTATTGATCTCTCCACCTTATCTGATTAATGGGTTGTGCCCTTAAGTTGATTATGGAATTATGAAATGCAACAACTAAGGTATCCAAAATAAAAGTTATAAACAAACAAAATTAAACTAAAGCTTTTTTTTTTTAAATTTTGATGATTAAGTCTCTGATCCTAATAAATTATGAAATGTCTGGGTAAATTTTTTTGGATTTTGTAAAAAATAAATTTATCTAAGTGAATCTAAAAATGAAAAACAAAAAGCATAAAATTTTTTTGTTCAACCTTTTTGAACCCTAGGACAACCATTCAACATAACCTCCCAGTTATGCCAGGGCAATCTTATGTTAGGGCACTCAAGATTGGAAATTTAGTTTTTTTAATTTTTTTTAATTTTCAAATTTTGAATTTTGAAATTTGAGTTTTTTTTTGAAATTTTAATTTAAATTTTGAAATTTTAATTTAAATTTTGAAATTTGAAATTTTTTTGATTTTTGATTTTTTTTTGTTCAGAATAATGCCAAAAGTCCTTGGCAACTGCGCCAAAAATCTGATGCGCATCGCAATGCACCAATTTACAACCTTAAATCCACTACTCTAAAAGAGTAGAATAGCGGGAGTAAGGGTCGAACCCACAGAGACTTTGGGGTTATTCCGAAAAAGAACTTTTCAATACTAACAGAAAAGTACAAAAACAGATAATAATAAAACTGTAAATACAAAAGATAAAATCTCAAAACTCCAACTGGTTATTTGTTAGGTGGGCTGGCACTCCACTTCTCTGAGATTTGTACGTTCCGATCCAGATATAACATATTCTTAGCGATGACAACCCATACCTATTCGATCACGGCCCGTTCTCCTGGAATATAGATTAGTTAAAAATCAGACACATGCAAATTAATAAAATCCTTTTTAGAAATAATTTATTCCAAGAGTATAAACTGTTCCTATCATGAATACAGCTTGTCCCAAGAATATAAACTATGTCTAATAATGATCCATAAAAATATTGACAAGAAATTCTTTTATTTCATATAAAAGGAGTACAAAAGATAAAAAATAAAATAAAACTCCCTATGCCAAGCACTATAGTGGAATCCCGAGAAGATGATCTAGCCAGACATCAGTTTCGCATAAAAGAAATACGAGAATTAGAAGTAGAATGAGGCGAAGTCTCCCTCTAATCCTCCTCCCGGATGGCAAAGGCAGTGGCAGGTGGGCTTTTCCGAGCATGAGAGAATGCATGGACAGCAGTGGTGATGACTCCGGCCGGCAGCTATGGCAGCAGGCGAGGCAGTGCAGGTGGCTTGGCTGCAGGCACGGATGGTGATGGCTTCACGGCGAGGGGGGTGGGTGGTGGCTTCTGGGGCTGGGAGCGGGCGGCTTGTGGCGAGGAGAAGAGGCCGACGGCTTAAGCGGACGGCTGGCGGCTTCTGATCAGATTCTCGGCGACTTCACAGTGGCAGCAACAGCTGAATGGGGCGGTGAGGAAAATGAAGCATAGCAGCACCATCTCTAGCATTTTTCCGGCCATTGGAGGCTCTCCGGGCGTCGGTGAGGTCGGCGGCAGCTTGGGCAGCATCGGGGGAAGCATTCCGGCGAGTTCCGGAGCAAATGAAGCACTGTGGTCCATGGCTCTGCCCGTGGACCGGCAACAATGGCTGCAGGTGGACCAGGCACTGATCTATGGACCAAACTGTTGGTCTTGGGTGAACCGGTTGAATGGTTTTAGGGGCTGCTCCAAAAATCATGCAGCTTTGAAGTTCGTGCTAAATTTTTCTAAATTCCATTTTGGGCCCATTCGAAATCCGAATTGCATACCGTTTGCATCGTTGGACTCCTAAAATCAATCTCTACACGTTTATGAAGTCAATTCCTATAAAGTATCACAAAAAGTATCAATTTTAATCAAATAAAGTTGGGTTAATTTTTATTATTCGAATATCTAACATTCGTCTCCGTCGCATTGCACCTAAACCCACCCAGCTTCACTCGTCCGGTTATCTATAAGTATTTTTCTTAATTTCCTTGGGTTATTATTTTTTTTTTTTGCCATTTTAGGATATATTCAAGTAGGGTATATATGTAGTTAAATGATTGTCCTGTTCAAAGTAGTTCTAACAAATATATCTATGGATATCTTGCGAATTTATTGTAGTGTGATAAGTATAACGTTGGCATTTCTTTGAGTAAGAATTACTTGGATGATTAGTTTGATTGATAGATGGTAGAAATGTAACTGAAGATAGTCAAGCATGGTAAAGTGGAGTGTGAAGAACACTAAGCGGTTGATTTAATATTTGATTTTTTTTTTTTTGAGGAATTGATTTGGTGCTTGATGTATGAAGCAGTCTGACTTTTATAGTTTTTTTATGATAATCTTGAGTTAAGTATAGGCATCTATGGTTTTCCTTTTCTTTTTGTGTCGAAGGCATGAAGGCCTAAAATGAAACCTTTAATTGTTTAATATATAATATGTCATCAACCATGGTTACATGTAATGTGGAAGGTTAGCATATGGATGCTCCGAAGTATGAAGTATCACATTGATAATGACACTATAATGCCTTGGTATGTCTTGCAATAGATAGAAGGGACACTACATGCTGAGTGGGGTGGAAAGAAGTGGTTCACAATATGGGTGCAACATTGATCTAGGTTTGGGATTCCTTGACAGTCATTTCCTAGATAAATATTTTATAACAGTTTTGTTAGACCTGGATCAAATATTCACCCAGCCAAGGGTTTGAGTCATTGGGTCATCAGCTGAACCATTGCTCAACTATTAGAGCATTTATATACTTAAAAATTAAATAATTATAATAATCACACAAATACACATTAGGTTAAATACGATAGATTAGCCTCATGTAAAAAAACTCATACAAGGCCTTTTAAGATGCCATTTGATTATTTCAATAGCAACACCATTTAACAATTATATTAACTCATGTTGGCATCGAAAAGAGGCCCTACTCCAGTACCTTAATTGGTTCCCATGGTTGAGCAATTAAACCATCGGTTTTCAATGATGGTGTGGAAGGGATAATCTTTCTGCCATGTTGAGGGTTAAGAATCTCCCTCTTTTTCTTCCCTCGTCTCCCTCAGCAAGAGTGCTAATGGTTATGTCAGTGTAATTCCCAAAATTGAAATTTTGTTCGTGCAAACAACCCGTCCTTTGAACCGATTGTGAAGGAATAGCCTGAATGTTCATGTCACAGCATAGTAGCTATAATCGACCAAGAAGTACTTGAAAAACAATTTAACTCCAATGATGCAGGTGCGATTAGCCCATCGAATAGCCTGAATGTTCGTGTCACAGCATGCATTTGAGTTCTGTTCTAATTGCCGATAACTATAAAATGGTTACACATAAGATCAGCACTTATTTGAAGAAGGATAATTAGCTTCAAATAAAGAATTACATTATCCCAGGCTACGTAATTTGCAGTCGTGTCACACCCTGACCCCATATCCGAGCCGAATGCGCAACAGACAGCCGTATGTCCTTGGATTCATTCTTTCCTCAGACATACAAGGCCTGTACCAAACCGCTATCAACAAAAATCATTCAACCAGTATTGCCTAGGTTTGCCGGTAAATATATTCTTTATCTTTTTTCTTTGTCCGTCTACTCTATTGTATGTTATAATTCTTTATGCTCCTTTAATTGCTAGGAAATGATCACCATCTCTAGTTCTTTAGATAATTTATTCAAAATTTATATGTTATTAAATTCCTTGCTTTCTTGTGGCATAGTTTTTTTTTTAAATCAAATGCATGCATATTCTTGTTGGCTGACTTATGAACAATAATTATAGGGATTCAATAATCGATTCATGCGGTATGCTTGCAGGCTTGCTTGCAGCTCCTTAGGGTACAAGGACTATTATCAAGCTTCCATCCATCATTGTTTTAGTTGGGAATTAGGTCAAGATATTACCATGCTTGGAGCTATCAAGTTATTTTAGGGTCATTGAACTAATATTAGGATCTATCTAAAGTCTGAGAACCAATTTGATGTCCGGTCTAATGGGGATGGTGACCTAATAGAATCTAGTTCTAGATTCAATCTCATTTTTGTTGAGATGGGTATGGGCCAAGTTGCTAGAATATCCATATCTTCAGTACATTTAAGTTGGCCATATATTTTGCCAAACTGGAAACTATATGTACATGCACGAAAATAGTACGTGCTTCATGTATTAGTTTGTCAGACAGTATGTAAGGTTATCCCTATCCATGCATAGCCCAAATATATTCCATGCGAACAAAGTAGCACCTCAGGTTTTGTACTTCACTATATTATTCTGTTCTTACATTAGGTTTGAGTTTATGATTTTCAAAAAGTCATCTTGATTCTTCTAAAGTCATATATTATACTAGTCCAAGTACAGGAGCCAGGGTTCAAGCTTAAATAACTTGATAATTGCAAAACCACTAAGAAAAATATGCTTTATCTGTTTTGTTGTCTTTTCTTATCAGGTGCTTGACTGCTTGGAGATTAAAGAAACTCTGTAATAAATCACTAAATTGGTTTAAGGTTTGTATATGGAGGCTATGATGATTATGCGATGTATGTTTGGCTGATTCAACTGTTTCTAATGGCAACAATCTTGGATGGCCTTCTTTTGTAGGCAACCGATTGTAGTCGTTTTGATTTAGTTGCAGATTAAATAGTATATAACTGAGCCTCCTCCTTATTTTTTATTATTTAGTATTCTTCTTCTTAGTAGATTATTTCTGTTTATTTATAAATTTTTTGGTATATACCTACATCTTATTGAACTTGTTATGCATTAAGGTTAGTTTCATTATTGCAAATCTTTGATTTCAATACCATTTGTAGCTTTGTTACGATCAATTATGATTTTTTAGATATTTTTTAAAAAACTTGCATTGCATTGAAACATAGACCTGTCAATTAATTAAAGTACATACTCTACAGGATCCGTACAATTATTTAATTTTTGTACGGATGGGAGAAATATGTACAGTGGTCAATTGAATGTCCAGTTTGGACAGTTTGAGAATTACAAATAATTTGATAGGTGCTTACAGTAACCAAACGGTACGGATAGAGTTCTAGATATATTTTGGATAGCATTTCTTTTTAGTTCTCCTCATACATATTTATTTGTATGGGGAGAACTAAGGGGAAATGCTGCCGAAATTTTTCTAGAACTTCTATTGCGTATCCTTTGGTTACTGTAAATGACCTATATAATTAATGCAATTCTTGAATGGGATAGGACCTCTTTACCTATTAGTTGGTGATAGGGTACATTTAATAATACTGTAATTGATCTATTGAATAAACTTATTTTAAATTTATTTTATTCTTATAAATATTTGTTTATTTCAGTTAGTTTTATCTTACAATGGATAAGAGTTGGATAACTAAACCGAGGAATAGCAAAGAATATCTGGATGGAGTACAGAATTTCATTAAATTTGGTATGGAGAGAAGTAGTATCAATGGGAAGATTTTATGTTCATGCCGAAATTGTATAAATTCCAGTTCTCTATATCCAAATATTGTTGAAGAACATTTAATATGGAATGGTTTTTTAAGAGGTTATACTGAGTGATTTTTCATAGAGAGTCAAGGTTACAATCTACATGTAACCAAACCTCTAACATAGAACATACACCTGATTTTGGATCCAGTAACCAACAGAAAAATCTTGCAAGAGATGATGATATCAGGGGTTTGCTCAGAGATGCTTTTGAATATTGTGCTCAACATCCTGGAGATTACAGTGGAGGACAAGTTGCAGCTGGGTTACCTGAGGATCCTATATTTACTGAATCTATACATGATGGAGAGCCGATACCCCTAACTAATGTTGGAACATATCGTTATCAGAAGCTGATAAGAGATGCAGATCAAGAATTATATGCCAGTTGCAAGAACTTTTCAAAAATTTCTTTTCTTGTGCATTTGTTTCATATAAAATACTTGAATGGATGGTCTAGCAAGAGTTTTACTATGCTGCTCAAGTTGTTAAAGGATGCATTTCCTGAAGGTACTAGTTTATCAACATCTTGTTATGAAGCCAAAAAACTAGTAAAGGAATTGGATCTTGGATACAAAAAATTCATAGCTGTCCAAATGATTGTATATTATATCGGGGAGAACATGCCGATCAAGAGTCGTGCCATGTGTATGGATGTTCATGATGGACGAAGCAAAAAAAAATGAGAGTGAGGGATTAGATGAATTGGATGCAACACAAATTAAACAAAAGCCGGCGAAGGTATTATGCTATTTTCCTCTTGTACCTAGATTGAAAAGGATCTATGCATCATCAAAGATAGCTTCGTCAATGAGATGGCATGATAAAAGCTGTACAAAAGATGGAATGCTGAGACACCCAGTGGATAGTTTAGCATGGAAAGCATTTGATGATAGACATCCTGATTTTGCATCTGATGCTCGTAATGTCAGGCTGGGTTTAGCCAGTGATGGGTTCAATCCATTTCGAACCTTAAGTTTTGTCTATAGCACTTGGCCAGTTGTACTGATTCCTTATAATTTGCCACCATGGATATGCATGAAACAGTCTTCACTTATTTTATCAATGATCATTCCAGGTGATAAGGGTCCAGGCAATGATATTGATGTTTTCTTACAACCTTTAATAGATGAATTGAAACAATTGTGGGAGGGTATCAGTGCAATTGATGCTTCGAATGGCCAAACATTCAATCTGCGAGCAGCTCTATTATGGACTGTTAACGATTTTCCTGCATATGCTAATTTATCTGGCTAGAGCACTAAGGGACGAGTTGCATGTCCTTCTTGTGGTGAATCAACCCATTCAATTTGGTTAAAATATGGAGAAAATTCTGTTATATGGGACATCATCGATGGTTGGAGGCAAATCATCCATTTCGATTTCAGAAGGATTTATTTGATGGTACTATAGAGTTGGGATCTGCTTCAATTCTACCTTCTGATTCTGATATTCATAGATAAATGCTTGGTATCAAACACAGTTACGGCAAGATGACAAAGTCCTTTAAAAAGCGAGGAAGAGATGATGTTGAGACTTCGATACAAGAAGTATCGGAGGAAGTCAAAACTTGTACCTTAGATATGGCAGTGTTCGAGGATTCGGATAATTTCTTTGAAGTTGAAAATGATGATGATATAATCACAGCATCTACCCATCAGCATACTAAACAATTATGGAAGAAAAGAAGCATATTCTTTGACTTACCTTATTGGGAGCATAATATACTCCGGCATAATCTTGATGTTATGCATATAGAAAAGAATGTTTGTGATAATTTGATTGGAACAATATTAAATCTTGATGGAAAGGCTAAAGATAACATGGAGGCGCATCTTGATTTAAAAGAAATGGACATCCGGCATGAACTTCATCCACAAGTGCTTGCAAATGATAGAACTTATATCCCTCATGCATGTTATACAATGTCTAGTCGAGAAAAAGATCTCTTCCTGACAGTTTTAAAGAATATCAAAGTTTCTGATGGATATGCCTCAAATATTTCATGATGTGTGAATCTGAAAGAGTGCAAAATTTCAAATCTTAAAAGTCATGATGGACATATATTAATGCAAGATATTCTTCCATTAACTTTAAGGTCGTCAATGCCAAAACAAGTTATTACGGTTGTTTTTCAGTTATCATCATTCTTCAAGGCATTATGTTCTAAGGTCTTGATCCTCAGGAGCTTGATCAGTTGCAGTCTCAAGTCGTACTTACATTATGTCAGATGGAAAAGATTTCTCCTCCTGAATTTTTTACGATTATGGTTCATCTACTCATTCACCTAGCTTCGAAAGCTAAACTTGGTAGACCAGTATAGTATAGATGGATGTACCCTATCGAGAGGTAATGCTGTAAAACTTAAATTTTATAATTTATATATCTTTTTCATTATTTAATGTGATATTAATATTAATAAATATCATACTTTTTGAAAGTATCTTATACGTTTGAAGGATTATGTACAAAACAAAGCCCATCCTGAGGGCTCAATAGCAGAGGGATATATTGCTGAAGAGTGTTTAACATTTTATTTAAGATATCTCGAAGGTGTAGAGACTGTATTCAATCGACCTCAACGTCATGGTGATACTATGGAGAATACAGATCTATACAAATTTGCATCATCCGGAAGATTTATAGGAAAGCTGAAAGTATTGTTCTTGACCATAAATCCTTGTCACAAGCACACCGTTATGTATTGCTATATAGTGACATAATATCTGATTATCGCAGGTTAGTCTATCTACACATGGATAATACTAAATATTAGACATGTTGTCAAACTTATATTTGACTATCATACAGTGAATTTTTAGCTGTACAAAGACAAGCCAATCATTTCACTCATCCTAATCCAAGGATTGAACAAAGATGGTTGATTGAGTTATTCCCTAAATGGCTTACCAATCAGGTTAGTATATATAAGTCGTGTAATAATTTTATATACATTTAATATCGAATAAGTGATCGATAATTGATATTATATTTTCTAGGTAACGGTACTGATGGAGAAAAATAGTTCAGCAGAACTAATAGCACTTGCCAGAGATCCAAATTATATTGTGAACAAATATAATGGTTTTATTATAAATGGTTTTAAATTTCATACAAAGGAGTGCGAGAAACTTAAAGAAACTCAGAACGGTGGTGTTATGGTAGAAGCAGATGAAAAATCTTATTATGGTATACTTAAAGATATTTTGGAGTTGGATTATTATGAAAATTTTAAAGTTATATTATTTCGATACGATTGGATGATATAAATACACCGAGAGGTTTGAAAAAGGACTCAAACGGATTCATACTTGTCAATTTTTCAAGATTGATACATACGGGTGTGTTATTGAAGGATGATCCATTTATCTTTTCATCTCAAGCTCGACAAGTTTTTTATGTACAAGACTCGAAAGATAAAGAATGGGCTACTGTTATTAAGACAAAATCCAGAGACTTGTATGACATGGAAAAAATGGTAGAAGAAGATGATGATGATACTTACACTCAGTGTATGCCTTATAATATTGTGCCGGATGATCATATAAATGATACAACCATTTTGGTTATGTTGGATTCCGAGGAAGGTACAACTGGTTGATTATGACAAGTAAGTAGTTTATAAGATGGTTTATATTTTTGCATTAATGATTATGTTATCTTTTAAATTGCAATTCATTTTCGTTATAATTTGATTATAATGTTGACTGACTTGTTTTTAAATAATGCAAGTTAGGTACACCATGCCTCGAAGAAAGCGATTAGCAGATGTACAGTTTCAGTTTTTCTAAATCGAGGCTGGTACTTCTTCAGCACAGTAGCCCGAGGGCAGTCGATCAGTTTCATATCGGTCTGATGTCAGTCCCTCTATTTCTGTACATCAGGCCAATGCTACTACCTCTACACCTCAGGACGACACCATTCCCTCCGAGTTCGCACATCACGATCCTCCTATGGATCATCCTGATGACGAGCCTATCGTCGATGACATACAGATACAGGGTACGTAATTTAATAATTCTATCTCATTTCAATTCATGCATATGTAATAGTTTTGATATACAATGTTCTGTATTTTTTTTTGTAGATGGATCCGGGAGACTCAGGCGTAGGCGAGGACCCACACTAGTCCGTGATGTGTGGCAGTTATCGAGGGCGAGAGGATAGTGATAGAGTGCAACAAGCTATGGCAGCCTATTAAGAAAGCTGCTAGCTTGTTGACTAGCTTTCTGGGGACAGTAGCACGCCAAGGTCAGCATGTCCCCGAATTATTCGAAGTGGAATGACATGCTTCCTGCTTATAAAGTAGAGATGCTTCAAATTATACAGGTAAAAAAATTGATATATTATTTTATATCTTAGATTTTTAACAATTGAATTGCTTATTTCATTTAATACATATTTTATTGTTTATTTAAATTGTAGAGCAAGTTCATTCTCCCTCCAGATACTTCTGATTTTGTGCTTAAGTCTCTCAATCACAAGTGGAAAGAATATAGAACGAAGTTGAAGGGAGACTACATGTGAGAGGATAGGATAGAGGAGCATGTTGCAACTACCTATCCTCCTGATGTTCACCCTCATCAGTGGAGAGAGCTGGTACACTATTGGTTCTCCGAGAGGGTACAGGTTGTGTAGCATCATCAAATACTTCGAAATTTATTAATTTTCACTCGTCATAATTATATTTATACAATATACAACATAGTTTTAATTTTATTTTGTAGACATATTCTGCTATTGGTAGAGTTGCACAAGCAGCTCAGACTGTTCCTCACACAGCGGGGTCCAAGAGTTATGCATGGCTCAGGCATGAGTTTGCATGTTTCTCATCCTATAATACTTTTAGTATACTTATAGTTTTAACATCATGTATCATGCATGTGCCATGTATCATGGTACAGGGGTATAAGATGTGTTATTTTAGATTTTTTTGTAATATTTATTCTTTATATAGGATGATCAGCAGGGGAGGGAGCCTGGTGAGGTGGAGTTCTATCGGATGACTCACGTTCACCAGGATGGCAGTTTTGTTCGGGAGGAGTCCAGAGATATATATGTATGTTTTTTTATTTATATTATATTATGATTTATATTTTTATTTTTATTAAGTAGTGATATATGTGTTTTTTATAAAATATAGAATATGGCTACCTTTATGATCTCCGAGTGTGCTGGCGATGGTTCATCATCTACTCAGAGCAGTCGCATCGAGGTCGAGGTATTCTTGGAGTTGATGGGACCAGAGCATCCTGGACGAGTGAGGAGTTATGGGATTGAAGTTACCCCTACTCAGTTATCTGAGGTGAGTAGATATACTCGGGATACTAGAGAGAGTCATGATCAGTTACATGTTCGTCAGCTCCAGGAGGAGATAGCAGAGCTCTAATAGACACGTGATGCAGACAGAGCAGAGATGCAGACCATTAGGTCTCAGCTAGAGCATGTTACATCTATGCTGCATATGTTCATGTCATCTCAGGTAAGTAATTATTTATTAATTTTATATGTATCTAATTCTTTATAATATATAAAATGTATGTATCATAATTCCTGATGTATATCTTGTAGGTTCCTGGTGCATCTGCGAGTCGCAGACCTGATGATCACCAGCCTCCCGCGGATCAATGATGCTAGTTATTTTTTTATTATTTTTGTATGTCTTTTTGTTTATTTGAACTTGGATTGGCACTTATATATATATATATATAAATCTTTATTATTGGTTTGTGTTTGTGTTTCTATATGTTGGATGTGATACAGGTTTGAATGTTTTTATTTGTTTATGTATGTTGGATGTGATACAGGTTTGAATGTTTTTATTTGTTTGTGTATGTTAGATGTGATACAAGTTTGAAGAATTTCATTTTGATGATGTATACAGGTTGTATTGTATGTATATAGGTATAGCTATCTGTTTTATTTTTTTTAAAAAAAAAAATTCTGCCGATGCTTTAAAGTGTCGCTAGAGTTAAGTAAGTCTAGCGACACTTTTAAAGCGTCGCTAGGGTTCAAATTTAGCGATGCTTTAAAGTATCGCTAATGTTTAAATTTAGCGATGCTTTAAAGCATTGCTAGACTTAAAACTGGCGATGCTTTAAAGCGTCGCTAAATTTGAATCCTAGCGATGCTTTAAAGTATCGCCAAGTCAAACCTAGCGATGCTTTAAAGCGTCGCTAGACTTAACTCTAGCAACGCTTTAAAGCATCGAAAAATGCCGACGCTTTTAAAAAGCGTCGGCAGGTGGCATCCTCATGCTTGCATAGGCGACGCTTTGAAAAGCATCGGGAGGTCTCTTGGCGATGCTTAAAAGCGTCGGTAAAGGCCAAAAAAAGCATCGCTAAAGTCCTGTTTCACTGTAGTGTGATGAGAGCAAATTGTGAACTCTGTAATTCCTATTCAGAAGGAATTTCTAAATCTTCACCCTTGTACCTTCTCCAAATGCTTGTTCCATATTCATTTCCAACCTTTAGATATATAACTCCACAAAAATAATATTTTCTTATGTTTTGCATAACAATCCTTGGCCAGATTAGGATGAGGCCCAACAAAATATATGCAATGATCCCGTCATCATACAATAGCAAGATATAAAAGCTCCCATCATCATAACCACAAAAATATATGCAATGATCCACATCTAATCAATCAAATCTCAAACTCACAACGAAGGAATCAAATCGCTTGTATCAATACCTCAATACCTATAAGAAACTATATAATGATTCGTTCAGTTGACAAATCAACTGCTCCTTATTTTTTTCGACACAACTTTCAAGTTGCACCATATAAATCTCCTGCTCCAGGTTACCATACAAGAATATCGTCTTTACATCCATTTGCTCGAGCTCCAAATCTATGACTGCCGCGATCACCAAGGCAACCAGAATAGTAGTTGAACGAACCATTGGTGAGAAGATCTCATCAAAGTCAATTCCTGCCTTCTTAGCATAACCCTTCACTACAAACATGCTTTAAACCTCTCCATATTTCTATATGTATCCTTCTTTACCTTATAAACCCACTGACATCTGATCAGACTCCTCCCCTTCAGTAAAATTGTAAGTTTTTAAGTATTATTCTTCCGAAATGACTCTATTTCCTCTTTCATATACAATGCCACTTTCCAATATTGGTAGACTCACAAGTATCCTTATATGAAGTTGGCTCATCATCCTTCGTCAAAGTAATATAAACACAAATATAGTTAATAGAAGAAATGAAAAAAGTGACATAGCCATCATACCTTTGAAAGGTCTAATGACCCTTCTAGGCCTCTCAGACTCCGTTGGTGGCTCTTCCAGTAAGATAGCATCTTTAGATGATTACAAAGACTCCGTGCCCGGTTCATCATCAATTTGTGCTTGCTCTATTTGTACCTCATCTCATGCATCAAAGAACTCAATAGAAACACTGACATCGTCATCTTGCTTTTCCTTGGTGCCTTAAAGGATTCTTCATTGAATGTGATATCTCGACTAATAGTAATTTTGTGGGTAGTAGGGTTCCACAATCTATATCCCTTCACTTCTTTAGCATAGTTGAAAAGATATACCTTCGAGTGTTTTTATCCAATTTTATCCTCTTCTCTTTTGGAATTCATCCATAAGTATCGTATCCAAAGACATGAAGATAGGAATAATTTATGGGCTTGCCACTTTATATTTTCTCTAGAATTTCTAATTCAAGTGATTTTGTCGATGCTCGATTGATCAAGTAACAGATCATGCTCTCAGTCTCTGCCCAAAATTTTTTATCAAGTTTTACAAAACTCAACTTGAACTCTCTCCATGAGTATTCTATTTAACTTCTCAGCAACACCATTTTGTTATGGTGTACCGAGAACTGTGAGGTATTGCCAAATTTTATGCTTGCCATAAAACTTTTCAAATTTCTTAGAGCAATATTTTCCTCCATTATCAAAACGTAGGTACTTGATCTTCAAATCCTTTTCATTTTTTACAAGAGTCTTGAATTTCTTGAAGGTCTCAAAAATGTTAGATTTTTGCTTTAGAATATATATCCAAGCTTTCCAAGAATAGTCATTAACAAAGAAGACGAAGTAGGAACACCCGCTCAATGATATATCAGGCAACTTGTAAGTATCTAAATAAATTAATTCAAAAAATTCATTACTTTTGATGAAGAAAAAGTCTTCTTTGCTTACCATAGATTCAATCTTCATAAAATTTCAGTGGTACTGACTTGTACCCCCGAAAAAACTCCTTATTTAATAATACTTGTAGCTCGCACTCACTCATATGTTCCAAACAACGATGCTAAGCCATCTTCACACTTACTATTGCCACTTCTCCCATCTAATTCTCGCCCGCCAATTTATAAAGACCATCTATAAACATCCCTTCATCACCACCAAGCATCTTTGGTACACCTTTAGTTGATCTTTCTCTTCGACAAACTTTAAGCCTTGCTTACAAAACTTTTCAAGTGATAATAGACTCTTGCGAAGTGTAAGAACATGTCGAATATTAAAAACCATCCGAACTATGCTATCAAATATCTTGATCTGAATATCTCCCACTCTAATCACAGGATATGTTGTATTATTGTCCAAATAAATAACTCCACCATCTCATGGTTTGTATGTATGAAACCACTTTCTAAAAGGAGTTATGTGAAAAGATGTACCCGAATCTAAAATTCAGTAATGTGCAAGTCCTAATATCTCCAATGTTGTCAATGCATCTCCGTCTTTTGAAGTGGTTGAACCAACTTTACCTTTTGCTACATTGCCTTAGAAGTTTCCCGATTTAGATTTTGTATCAATTTTTTTAACCTGGCAATCTTTTTTTATGTGCCCTAGTTTTTTATAATTCCAGCATTTCATCTTTTTCTTGTCCTTGAATTTAGATCTTGCCTTCCCTCGATTACCATGTCCCTTCTCGATAGGTCTTTCCTGTGCTACCATCGCTTCTTCCGAAGAGCTTTCTTGGCTAGATTTCTACCCCATCTCTTCTATTAACAATGATGCAACAACTAACTCCATCTTGAGGATTTGACGTGACTCAAGTTCATGATGAGATTATCCTAAGATTCTGACATAGAACAAAGTAGAATGCTAGCCTTCTCTTCTTCTTTAATTCTCATATCTAGGGCCGCAAGCTTGCTCACAATAAAATTAAATATATTCAAGTACTCTTGAACTGATGCCCCATCTTTTATCTTTAGATTGTATAATTACCATCTTAAATTTTATTCATCAAAGACTTCCCTTCATCGAGGTTCTTCATTTTTTTTCAAATCCCTTTTGCAATAGTCCCAGCCTTGATATTAAATAATATTGAATCATCCAATGCCAAATATAGGTTTATTATTGTTAGCTTATCTTTTTTTCTCATATTGCACATCCGACATCTCTTATGATTTATATTCTTTTCCTTGTCCTTAATCAATACCATCTAGATCAAACCTCGGTATCGCATACTTTATTGTTGTTAACTTGCCCGCCATTATTTCGAATCAAATCACTATAAAAGAATCTTCTTGCTCTGATACCAAACTAAAAGGACTGGTTGAGAGATAATCGAGCATACCTTAATCCACGCGGCACACAAGCACAGTGGAAACATGATTATTTTGTAGAGATAATAAATTTGAATAAATCGTAGAATACAAAAGAGATAATCCAGCAATGTAGAAGTAGAAGAAAAAGAAATCACATCAGATATACGTAGTATGACCTATCAATTCTTGGCCGACGTTCATGGACAAGACCTTCTTGACATTCTTCTATTCAATCCACAGCATAAAAGATACAAAATTGGAGAAGAAAATATAAGAAACTCTCTCTACAAGGTTTCTCATAATAAAACCCTCTTTGGATCCTCTCTCCCTCTCTCAAGCTTGGGGCTTCCCAAAATCATTATCTCGATCTTTGTTGAATTAGAGGCTGAGAGAGAGTCCCTAATGTCATCAAAAATAGACCTGGAAACCAAGATAAAAAAAAAAGACTCTTTGTTTAACTAATAAGGCTAAAAACCAAAAAAAATAGAGTCCCCACGGTCCCCGCACGTGCTCGTCCAACCCACTCATGTCACATCACATGAAATAAGGCAAACGACATGGCTTCAACCATCATCAGAGGAAAGTATTTATCAATGCTTTTAAGCATCGCAATCGTGACTGTTATTTACCGATGCTTTTAAACATCATTACTTATCGACACTTTTTATAGCTTTGCTCCACCTCCCTGTGCTTCATCCTAGTATTGCAAAAAAAAGGTTGTCTATTTTCTATTTTCTTGTAGTGAAAGGAGATGTAAGTTCTATTTTTGTGATTCTTTCATCTTCTAATCTTTTTTTAAAAAAAATTCGAGAAGCGGGCTGAATGAAATCATTCTTGTCCTTGATCGAATCAATTTTATAGCTCATTTATTTCAAAACAAACCGTAACCAACATAACAAAATTGACCAATCAGAGCTCACCAAAAGCCTGCCATCAAGCCTTCATCTTAGCCAACCAATTCTCACTACATGATCAATTTAGAGGCACATTGAGATGCTCGAATCTCCCCCACTCAACTAAATGGCTTGCATAATCATAACATGTGTTGAAGAATCATATAAATGATATGTTCTAGATGTATGAACTATTATCCAAAATAGCTGCCTCTCACATCCTAAAATCCCATGGCAATAGACTCTAGCCCTCACTTATATATAAACTGCTCCATGAAAATCCTCCAGGTAAGTTAAGCTAAGTCGAATTGGGCCAAGCCGAGTTGATTGAAGTCAATCTAAGACTGAACTTACTATGCT
Organism: Areca catechu; assembly: GCA_021397845.1. Lineage (NCBI taxonomy): Eukaryota > Viridiplantae > Streptophyta > Magnoliopsida > Arecales > Arecaceae > Areca > Areca catechu. Next base: position 216,281,784 of record CM038039.1, read on the forward strand.
CTCTACCTATCACTCAAAGCCTCTTATGTTTCTTTAAGACTTATATGATTGAAAAAGTCTTTATGCACCGCGTGCGGACCAGTAAATCGAACATGGCCTACACCACATAGCATGACAGAATGGGAGCTGAGCGTGACTAGCATTAATTATCATTCAGCTTTTATTTAAAATTTTTGTCCAGATCAAAATACCCTTCCCTCCAGTCCCTTGAACTAGGATGTCGTAGCTTTTGAACTAGGATATCATAGCTTTTGAACTAGGGTGTCGTAATACTGTTTCAGGTTTTAATTTTATTTTCTGCATGGTTATCATTTTTGAACTAGGGTGTCGTAGGTTTTGAAATAGGGTGTCGTAGATTTTGAACTAGGATATCATAATACTATTTCAGGTCATTTTTGAACTAGGATGTCATAAGTTTTGAACTAGGATATCGTGGATTTTGAACTAGAATGTCATAATACTATTTCAGGTCATTTTTGAACTAGGATGTCGTAGGTTTTGAACTAGGATATCGTAGGTTTTGAACTAAGGTGTGGTAATACTGTTTCAAGTCATTTTTGAACTAGGATGTAGTAGGTTTTAAACTAGGATATCGTAGGTTTTGAACTAGGATGTCGTAATACTGTTTCAGGTCATTTTTGAACTAGGGTGTCGTAGCTTTTGAACTAAGGTATCGTAATACTATTTCAGGTCATTTTTTAAACTAGGATGTCGTAGATTTTAAACTGGGATGTCGTAGCTTTTGAACTAGGATGTCATAGAGATATTTTGGTCTGGACAAAAATTTTAATTGATGCTAATCATCTCAGCACCTGTCCCATCATGTCACAATGAATATATTTGGACCAATAGGAGCGTGCGGTGCAGGCCACACTGGATTTGCTGCACTGCACGCAGTGCACAAAGAATTACTCTATATGATTTAAGCATCGAAAGATCACGTATCGAACACTCTCTAGCAATTGGGCTTTCTTTGTCTATGATATTTTAGGACTAATCTCATTGTTGGAGCGAAGATTTGGCCATCATCATCCATTTTTGAAGGTACATCAAGGTCTTCGACCAGCTTGATGGATGCAATTTATATAAAAATATTTGGATCTTAATTGTATAAAAATTTGATGTAATTGTTATTAATTTAGTAGCATTTGCAATCTATTTATGCTTAATTATTTTATTTGTTTCAGGTATGCATGCTAAGAGAGTATCGGAAGCAAAATATATCAAGAAATAAAAGGGAGGCTACCAAATTAATTTACATAGAAAAAGTCAAGGCCCAACCCAAAAGAAAATAGGAAGGTGCATCCAGATGGGCCAAATGTTCATGAACTACATTGCAAGCAACTACAAATGGGCCGTTAAACGAACTATGGACCTAAACTTGGTGAGATTCACACTAGCCGACTGCCACTTATCTATCCATCAGCCTGTGGCCTTGTAACGGAGAAAAGAAGGGGAGGACTGGCATAACAAAAATAGGTGGATAGCCTTCGGAAGAGAGGGGGGAGCGAGATTTGTGGAACAAAAGAAGTGAAAAAAAGAAACAAAGACGCATGGAGAAAAAGAAGAAACGTGAAGAAAAAAAAGTGGACATGAGCGGGTGAAGAGAATGTGCAGAAGAGAAAAAGGCAGCGCAACAAAGGAGAAAAAGTAACGTGCAGCCAGAGGAAAGAAAAAAAAATGCACGGAAGCAAGAAATAAAGGAGGGATGCGCGGAAGGAAGTGAAGACGCTCGGACTCTCGGACGCAGGGAAAGAAGAAGAACGCGCGGACCGGATGTAGGAAGTGGAAAAATCCAATGCAGGATGAGAGAAGAAATCAAAGATTGCATGGACGCAGGGAAAAAATAGGAGGTCGCATGATTTTATTTGATTTGTATTCTTGCTACTTTTATATGGTTTTCAATCTAAATATGTGCAACTAATTTCTTCTTAGCTTTAGGGTTTTCAATCCAAATATGTGCAACTAATTTCTTCTTAGCTAAGACTTAGGGATTTAACTGATGTGGTCATTATGGATTTCAATTGTTAGTTTGATTTCCTTCTTTTACTTGAAATTTCTTTTATGATCGTAAAACTTTAGCTAGTTGATCTTACTTATCTCCAGAGGTTCCATTTACCGATATTTATAGGCATGGAGCTTAACAGAATTTAGTTAAATTGGTTTTTGACAGTTAGTTCCATTGGAAACTAACTCGTGCTTGTAATAATGGTAGTTGGTTATTCCGGTATAATAACTACTTTTTTTTCTTGTAATCTTTATTTCTCTTACAGTGGGTCGGCCATTATACACTAGTCGTCCTTTAGATACTTGTCATTCGGTCGGCATTGTGAACTAACTCATGCTTGTAATAATGATAATTGGTTATTCTGGTAAAATAACTACCTCTTTTCTTGTAATCTTTATTTTTCTTACAGTGGGTTAACCATTATACGCTAGTCGGCCTTTAGGTACTTGTCATTCAGTCGGCCTCTATAAACTGATCAGCATTTATGTGTTAGTCGGCCTTTATGAGCCGGTCGGCATTTATGGACTGGTCAGTCACTGTTTCATCTGCTTTATCTCTTCCTTAGGGCCTAATATGGCCTTTCCTTGGGCTCAATATGGCCGGGTCATCTGGTTTGTCCCAACATTTGCCCCTCAACTCCTGAGTTTAAGGAGTTTTTATTACCTTGAACGATGGAAGTTAATGAGGGATGATGTTTGTTATTATTATTATTATTATATATATATATTTATATATATATATATTATATGTATATATATATTTTTTGAAGTATGGAAAGATATCTCCTAATGATGGCATATCATGGTTATAGTCGGTGGTATTAAGGCATCGATCTTCGAGCGTAACGCCCCTGCCAGGTACCGAGCCATCATTGGTGAGAGAGTTATTATTCGAATCCCGAGGTCATGCCGGCGTTTTCACCGCTGGCCTTTGATAAGATGTCTAATTTCGGGGCAAGATCAAGGTCGTTGAGGATGTACGAACTTTTGACCGGAGCCGTCACCATCTTCTATCCATTGGGCTTTCGCGGATCGACACAAACACTTGGTTTTCCTCCCATCGCATTAATCTCATCGCATCGGCTTCCTCCCGTTGAGTCGCATCTGTCTGTTAGGGTTCGAACACGTGGCACGATCAGAAGCAATTTTCATGGCTCGAGGAAGAAATCAAAGCCGTTGTCCGTTTCTATATAAACAGCATTCATCCCGTAAAGCTGGATCTTTCTTTTTTACTTTGATTTATGGCCGTCGGGGAGGGTTTTCTTCGTCTTTGTTCCAGTCTTCTATCTTCCTTCCTGTTCTTCTCAAGACCTTCCATCTTTTCCATGTCTGGTCCTAATCCTTTCTCTTTATCAATGGCTAGTAGGCCTTTAGGTGTCCTTGCTGCCGGCGGGTCTTCCACCGGTAGAGGCGATGATGAGATCTCTGGTGGTTGTGCTCCTGGTGGAATGAGGGGTTCCCGTTACTAGGAAGAACTAAAACCCGAATCCCTTAGGAGCACCATCACAGAATCTAGGTTAGCCTCCCTGCGGAAGTATTATAAAATTTCGTAGGATTTACTTACCTTTGTCCCTCTTTCCGGTGAAGGATACATAAGTCTCCTCCCGGGACTATAGCTATGTATGAAGAACAGCTGAAGGCTAGTCTTTGTTTCCCTCTCTATCCTTTCTTTGTTCGACTTTTTAATCTCTACCATACACTTCCGGCACAATTGACTCCAAATAGTATTCGGATAACATGTACCTTCCTTGTCCTTTGTCATGACCTTAAGATAGCGCCTAGAACTTCTTTGTTTAGTTCTTTTTTTATTTTGAAAAAGGATTTCCATGGCCAGGGGTGGTGGGTCATCGGCCCTCGTCCTGGTCGAAAATTCTTTAGGGGGCTTCCATCGGTCATTCATGGATGGAAGCCTAGTTTCTTCTTCCTTTTATCTGACCAGCCCTGGGGTTTCAATATTGAGTGGAGAGAACCTCGTTTGACCCCTAACGCTGAGAAGAAGGTCATATCGATCGACAAGGAGGACTTCGAGAAACTCTCCGAAGTCGAAGTTCTTCTGATGAGAGAACTATTGAGCGAGGAGGGTTTCTTCCTTATCGAAATTAGTACTTCTCCTTCTTTAGGTATGTCCATCGATTTTCAACTTTCCTTTTGTTTATTTTTCTTCAGCTAACAACTTTCAATGTTTCTTTTACTTGCAGATAACAAGATGAAACCCGATGCCCGTAAGCTCCGAAAAACAGTCAAGAAAAGGACAGCAATGGAGTCTTCCGAAGGATAAGGGGGCACAAAAAGAGCTCGTTCATCAACCACCCTTTCTGGCATTCCTCCAAGAATTCTAGCTAGGAGGAATGCCTCCATAGTTGTGCAGTTGGCTTCATATGAGGATGACATTCCTCTATCTGAACGTCATCCAAAAAGGGCTTCGATCGATCGCACGTCGGAGCCACCTGTGGTACCTCTGGAGCAGCTGAAAGGACCATCGTTGGCTAAACCTTCTTTGGGACCTAGTCGATAGGATAAAGACAAAGGCTCTAGCAATTGAGATATGCCCGAGCCGCTAGCAAAACCCGAACTACAAGAAGAAGATGAGTTTGTGAACTTCAATGTCTATGCCAATGACACCAGGCTAGACAACCCTATATTGGCTAGGGTAATGTTGAAGGTAGCCATCCTCCATAGGGATTGGGAGGTGACTAAAGGCCATCATCTGGAGGACATCTTCACCTCCATTTATCCAAATACTTTACAGGTATAAAAAATTTTCATTCCATGTTCTTCCTTTATGAATTCTAACATTATTGCTAACCTTATTGATTTTTTTCTTGGCAGTTTATCCACGAGATCTTCCTGATAGAGGAAAGCACTCGTGGATTTTTCGATCTCAGCAAGGGTCTTCGTGATCAATTGGAGATGGCCAAAGTTGAAAAGGATGTGGCCGAAGAACTCAAGACGGCCATGGAACTTAAATTAGATCAAAGTGTCACTGCCGACCTTTCATTGGAGAAGGCGTTGAAAGCAGCCCAGGCGAAGGCAGCTAAATTGGAGGCTAAATTGAAAAAGAAGAAGAAGAAGTTGTGCTTGGCAAAAGTACTAATAAAAGAGAGCCTCCAGAAGTCTGACGAAGCCCTGGCCCAAATGACCGAAGTGGAACAGAAAGCCAATGCACTAGAGCAGAGGGCTGAGTCAGTGAAATGAAGGGCAAAACTGGCTAATCAAAAAGCCCTTCAAGTCGTCGAAGAGTATAGGAAGTCTAAAGCCTTCAATGAGGAAATGAATGAAGCCGGCATGGAAAGCTACAACATCAGCTTCAAGGATTGCCTAAACATGGTGAAAAGGCTATATCTAGATTTGGACACCTCCAAGATTGCTATGGACGATACCGACAAGGAGGAATCAGATGAACAGATCGAGGATGTTCTTATTTCCACTATGGACAGTTCTAGCAATCCCATCTCAGAGGAAGCTGATCCCATCCCTGTCCCCGAAGTGGCTGATGAAGATCAGCCTTGATGTACTTTTTGTTTGTTATCATGTAAATCACATCTTTTCATATGAATGAAATCCCTTTTTTTCATAATTGTGTTCTTAAATGGGTGCGTTTTGAAAATTTTCTAAGTATAGACTTGTTAGCTTTTTCATACCTTGTGCTTATTCTTGGATAGCTTTTGCTAAGTGTTGTGCTATTGGAATAATGGTTCCATGGTACAAAAATTATTTTAAGGGGCGTCAATGTTCTCTTTGGAAAACATTATGGCCTAGCTAGTCTGATTAGCTCCTCTCAGATATACCGATGAGGTGGTGGGCTAGACCATCTCCATTCATCGGATGTGAGTCGATGGGCTAGACCAACTCTTCAGTTATTGGATACACTAACTGAGTCGGCTAGTTAGGCCTACTCCTATTTATCGGATATATCGACTAAGTCGGCTGGTAGGCCTACCCTTCATTTAGAAAAAAAGTTGAACATGAAGAAGATGAGGAGCTTTTTATTGATAATGTTTGCAAAGATTCTCTACATTCCAAGGTCGGGCCATCTAGTAACCATCCAGGCTTTCGATCCGGTAAGTTCTAGGTCGTATCACTTCGGTGATTCGGTAGGGGCCTTCCCAATTGGGGACAAGTTTTCCTTGCTCTGTAGGTCGAGATACTTCGGCTCTTCGCAATATAAGATCTTCAGTCAGAAGGTTCTGGCTTTGACTCGTGAGTTGTAGTATCGAGCAACTTTTTATCAGCATGATACCATTCTTAGCTATGCCTGGAGTCTTATGCCCTCAAGTAAGTCCAAATCAGCTCTTCTTCAATGCGAATTATCTAGTTTTTCAAAGTAATCAGTCCTTCTAGATCGGAGAATAATTTTCACCGGTATCATGGCTTCGCTCCCGTAAGTTAGGTTGAATAGTGATTCTCTTATTGTAGATCGTGGAGTCATCTGGCATGCCCAGAGAATGAAGTTAAGCTCTTCGACCCAAAGTTCTTTCATTTCATTTAGTTGAGTCTTCAAGCTAAGGAGAATTATTCGATTGGTCACCTCAGCCTCATCGTTGGCTTGAGGGTGTCCGATGAAGGTCAACTTATGGAGAATATGATATTGAGCAGCTCTGTTTCCTCCGGAGGGTTTCTGGTGATGGAAGTTTCAGCCCGGCTCCTTTGGGGTCGGACGTACTTGTGTAGATATCCCCACCTGATCAAGTCTTCGATCGCGTCCTTCAGCTGGAGGCAATCCTTTGTACTGTGCCCATGGTCACAGTGGAATCGACAGTACTTGTCATTGTTCCTTGATGCGAAGGGGCTCCTCATCGGGCAAGACCTTTGTAGGAAGGTCACTTTCTCTATCTCCATAAGGATTTTCTCCCTCGGGAGGGAGAGAGGTGTGTAAGTCTCAAACCTCCTGGGAAAGTCATTCGACTTAGGGTTGCGGCGTCGGGCCGAGTTAGTGCCATCGCTGGAAGGTCGGACTTTAGGAGCCCTATCACTCCTCCTCTTGGGAGCCGACCTCCCTTCAGCCTGGCATCGGCTTGCCGCTTGTTCTTTTGCCATGGCGTACTTTTGAACCCGGGCCAGTAGTTCGGAGTAGCTTGTCGAAAACTTTTTATCCAGTGAGAAAGTGAGCCTGGATGATCGTAGCCCCCTCTTAAAGGCCGACATAGCTACATGCTCGTTGAGGACTGGGATCTCCATGGTCGCCGAATTAAATCGGGCCATGTAATCCCAGAGGGTTTCTCCTTCTTTCTGCTGCACGAGAAAGAGGCAATCCGTGTTCATCGGTGTCCGGCTATAGGTCCTGAAATGGGACAAAAAAAGTTTTTCCAGCTAGGAGAAGGAATGGATCGTACCTGGTTGGATGGCGGAGAACCACAATCGAGCCGCCTTCTTGAGTGTCGCGGGGAAGGCGAGGCAGCGGAGGACGTCGGAGGTGCCATGTATCATCATGTGGGCCTTATAAATGCCCAGATGATCCAGAGGGTCGGTGGTGCCATCGTAGGCGTCCACCTGGGGGATCTTGAAGTGACGGGAGATAGCTTCCCCCATAATTCTGGCGGAGAATGGCGGGCGAGAGTCATACGCCAGCGCTTCTCCTTTTTACCGGTCGACCAGTTCGGCAATTTGCTCCTCCATGCGTTGGAGCTTGCTGATATAGTCCCTCGGGTCTCCATCATGTCGCTAGTCATCGTCGGAGACCGAATCTGCTGAAGAGTACAAGATAGACCTCACTCTCTTTCCGTCGGCATAAGTCCTCTACGACCTCCGGGGCTCCGGGGTTGTGTGGGATCGGAGTCGAGGGACTCCTTGCTGTCGACTTCCCTCAGCAGCAGGTCGATGACTGGTTCTGGACGCCACGAGCAACCGCTGTCCGTCGTTGGCCGCTTCTTGGAGGTTCTGAACCGCGGCGACAAGAGTGTCGATGCGATTCAGAAGGGTTTGAAACTATTGTTGTCCCAGGGTGATGGTAGGCTGGACGGCGTCGTTCTCCCTGAGAGGTTCTTCCGAGCTTGTCTGGAAGCGGCCTCTCCTATTGGAGGTATTTTAAGCTCTTCCTTTCACCATCATTTTGTCTAGCGATGGATCCCTCCTTTTGAGAAAGAACACAAGGGCGGAGGTTGCACCCCTTCCTCTAGCGCCAATCTATTGCCGCTGGATCTCCCGGACCAGGCTCTCTCGATCGGGCTGGCTGGAGTGTGTCTCCTGGTTCCTGCAAAAAAGATCTCACGAGCCGGTGGTGTTCCGGCAGGGGACACTCCGATGTCTAAGTCAGTGAGAGACTTGGAGCAACAGAATAAAGGGATCGCAAAGAGATAGCTCGTGGGGAAGGAAGAGCCTGCTTATCTCGGGATCCTCCTTTTACCTTATATAGACGTGGAACTTTACCGAAATCTATTAGTGACTAGGCTATAAATGACCGATTTACTCTTAGAGGAATCTTGATAGTGGCCAGGTGGCGCCAGGATGGAGTGACGTCATGGGATATACAGAGTAGTGGCGCTGAGATGTTAGGAATCTGTTGTAACAGAATTCTGATACCAGCTGGAATGGACCTCTAGGACCTCCGGGCCATCCTTGGTGCAGCCGTTTGGATCGATATGGATCTGGCTGAAATGGGTTGGTCGAATCCCTGATGGGTCAGTCGGGCTTCTGATGGGTCGATCAGGCCTCTGGTAGGTCGGTCAGACCTGGCTGAAGAGTCGTCGGCTCCAATTTAGTTCGAAGGGAGGCCGGTTGTGTATAATAAAAAGAGATTGCAATATGTATTAAAAAATTGATCAATGTGTTTCACCGAACGATGTAGTATATACTGATAAACATAATATTCCAAAAATTATGTATCAATTTATTTGGAAGTGTATAATGAATTGCTTGATAACTAATTTGTTAAGTATATATTACTTGGCTATATAATATATATTTTAAAATTATATATTAACTTATTTAGGTATATATTTTGATTTATTCAATAATTAATTTATTATATATTATATAATCATATAATATACAAATATATAAATAATACATAACAAAAATGAAAAAGAAAAAAATGTTGATTTTTTTAATATTATAGGATTAACAATTCGGTTAGTAAAAAAAATTTTGATTTAAAGTTTATTCTTTAAAATTGGTATCAAGGAAACAAGCCTGCCCAACATGATTTTTGCTCACCAAACACATGCTTAATACCAGCCACTTTTTGGACGCTTCGCATGCAAAATAAGACCAGAAAGCATACTTTCTATTACAAGTCGAGCGTAGGTACCTCGACACGTCAACTTGGTCAGAAGCTTTCTTAGACAGGTCCAACGGCACTCCAAAATAGAAGCTCTAATTGACAGGGAGGGAGACCCTGCGTCCAATGGCACTCAAAAATATAAGCTTTATTAGACAGGGAGGGAGAACCCTGCGCCCAATGGCACTCCAAAATAGAAGCTTTCTTTGACAGCGAGGGAGAACCCTGCGCCCAATCGCACTCCAAAATAGAAGCTTTCTTTGACAGCGAGGGAGACCCTTGCGTCCAATTGCACTCCAAACTAGAATCTCAATTACTAGCATGATGCCACCAATTTTTTAGAAGGAAAATAAAAAAGCAGCAACAAGAAAATGAAAAAAGAATCCAATCCCTCGATAGCATTTGGAGTACCCATCTAAATCTTAAGTCTCTCATATGTCAAACTTATCCAAATAATCCCATCCTGAACATTAAAAATAAACACAGCCATTTTTCATATAAAAAAAAGAAACACAGCCAGCAGAATTGCAATCTATTTGCTTGTTTATAAAGCAAGGTGATGTTGCTGAGACATCAAAGCAATCAGCAAGCCTGCAAATTAATAGGTCATTTATTAGTTCTCTGAGGTGGTCATAACCTGAAAATTCAGACTGCTTGTACGTGAGGTTACAAGAACACAGACAATTTATGAAAAATTACAGCTTGATACAAGTTCGATAACAGAAAAACTGATAGACCGATCAGTGCAGTGCAATCATGCTAAGGCACCAAATACAACATATATGATTACTAGAGACATACCCAGAAAGTACCATATTGACATTTTAAGGTATAGAGACAGCTCTAGCTGCCCCAGTCTATTCTCGAAGAGGGGGGCCAATAAAAAAAACAGGAGCATGTTACATGTCAGCTCGTGAAGGTGATGTTGTAGCTCATCATCATTGAAGCAGAAAGATGTGAGAGTTGGTTACCAACAGATCTGAATCCTTCATCTGCCTCTTTTCTCTCTAAAGCATCTAAAACCCTGAAAATTAGAAGGATAAAATGGGTAAGTTACTCATGCTTAACAGGAACATTTGCTTATGAACCCTAAACATATCAGCTAGAAAGAGAACAGAACACAGTATATAAAACTGATATTCTTGCATTCTATGCTTCTTCTTCTTCTTTTTAATTTAAAAAACAAAAAACATTAAAAAAAAATGCACTCACTGTACGTTGACCAACAAGAGAAACAAGTAGAAAAATGGTTAATAACCAGAGCGAATATCATTCCTTAGCATGAAATTAGAATATCCAAATTTGGCAGTTCATCAAAGACAATAATAAGATAGAATATCAACAAATGGTAAGAAAGTTTCAACCTCTATTTCTAGGCAGATGAGCGGAATAGGCCATTCAACTTAGGCTACCCCTTCCAAGTTCCAACCCTGATGAAGGGGAAGTTGATGCTAGATAATATGGTATAACCATGGAGATACTTTACCAGCAGGCTACCTGGTAGCTTCATTAAGTTTTGATGAAAACGGGCCCTCACAGTGCTGTGTGTTCAACACTAACACTGTCAACGAGGAGGTCATTGAAAAGAAATTCCAAAGAACACTGATACAACTAAATCTTCGTATAGACAAAATCAAGCATTGTTTTGTGAAGACCATTAACATATTTTAAGAAGGAAACATAGTAGTGCAAGAATTTATGACTGGTAAAGGTAAAGCTAAGGATGATGAATTATAATAGCATGTAGGGGGATTAGTCTTTCAGGAGCTTGTTTGGATATTCCTACAGGCTTGAGATGAAAATCCTGCGAAAATTGGGCATGCCATCTGGCTCACATCTTTTAACAGCCTGCCCAAATCCCAGTCCAAATACTAGCCCCTTTGGGCTGCAGGAAGCAAAAAAAATAAAAAAACCCATGGAGTTTTTTTTGTCTTTTGATAGGATTTAGGCCAGGAGGTGTTTGGTTGATAAAGCCTTGCTTAAATGGGCATCCCAATCCACAAATCCCACAAGATTTTCAGCCCAATCCTACAGGAAAAATCCAAATAGATCCTAAGTATCATCCCCTATCCATTTAATGATATGTGTTACTATGGTAAAACTTGAAAGTTGAATAAATTATAACTCACAAGATATTCTGTTATTCCACTCAACTAGGGCTAAAATATATGTAGCAAATTCTTTTTTATGCCAAACTTTTGGATCACACAGTTCATTCTGCATAATCTTCAATTACAAAACTGTGATTGTGTGAAGAATTACATGCATTTCAAGGAATGAAAGAAGTCAGTAGAGCCTAAGATTTCTTTTCCTGCACAAGTAAAACCTATATAACCCAATGTCAGCAGTTCAATAATCAACTCCAAGGAAAATCATAACACCATAAACCCCCTCCCAAGAAAAAAAATAAAAAGAAACACAGTAAAAAGCGACAAATTTAATAATATACAGCATATAAATTAAATTTCAACCCGATGGCCTCAAAAGGGATCACATACTACCAAGCCCTCAGCATATGGAAATTAACAATCAACCCCCAACAGATTTCTCATACAATTCCACATCCCATCTCCTTCACCTTCATCCAATCTTCTGCTCACCATGGGGGAACAAATGAAACAACCATTTAAAATTCCACAGTATCACAGAGTGCTCGCTAACCTACAGACTGTTGCCATATAACATAAAGATGGAAACTTTCCATCTGCACGAGAAGCTAATTGTTCATTCTTAAGCTAGTAACAGAATCATCAAAAAAGAAAAAGTTATAATTTACCTTTGGGAGTGGATCTTTTTGGGCAGCTTGTTCTGAGATCAGAAGGAATTCATCTCCAGGCAAAGATTCTTCCTTTTCACGAGCAACTTTGCCGCGGTCATGTATGGCTCTTCAAAGGCATTGGAGACCCAGCATCCATCAGCGGACCCAATACCACCACCACTGCCACCGGGTGTCTCGCTGGGCCGAATGGCCACCAGTGTTGCTCCTTCGAGGACCACCCCACCGGGCAGTTCCAGGTGGTGGGCGTACCAGAGACGCATGCTGAGGGCCGGCAAGAGCGTCCTCGGGCACGTTCCCGACGGTGAGACCGGCTTCACCCGCAGATCCTGCAGCTGCCCCTTGTTCATGGTTAGCACCCCCTGTCCATTGGCGTCTGTGAGATCCAAGCTCTCCAGCGTCTCGTGGTCGGCGATGATCTGCTGCAGGTGGTAATGGCGGGTGGAGGCGGCGATGAGGGACCTGATTGTCCACACCACCCTAAGCTTCAAGCTTCTATTGGTGTAGAAGGACGCCTGGATGCTCCCGCTGTCATCTCCCCCGCAGGCATCCTGGAAGCTAGGGTTGGGCTCATGGTTGGAAGATTTTGGGGATAGGACAGAGAAGGCGCCGAGGACGACGCAGTTGTCGAGGGTGGAGCCGAAGTCGGCCTTCCACTTGAGGAAATTGCAGTCTTCGACACCGACCTCGCCAGCGGGGAGCTCTATCCGTAGGTGGCGGATCTCCTTAAAGTTCTTCAGGACCACGGTCGGGAAGAGGTGGGAGACCTCAGAGGAGGAGGAGGAGGAGGTAGACGAAGAGGAGCCCGAGGACCTCCGGGAAGAGACCGAGGCGGCAGGCGAGAGGATTTGGCCGAGGGACTGGAGGGGCTTGACCAGGCGGGCGAGATGAGGGAAGACGCCGCGGCCCCTGTCGGGCCCGGCGCCTCCGCCGCCGCATCCGGCGGGGGAGGACGGGGCAGGCTTGTTGGAGATTACGCGATCGACGTGCACGACGACGTAGTCGACGAGGGCGACAAGGGAGTTGAACCGGCGGCAGACGACGCAGCACCGGCCGAGGGCCTTGACATCCCCGATCCGGTTGAAGACGTCGAGGAGCAACGCATCCTGCAGCCGGTCGAAATGATCGATCCCCTCCACCTCCTCCTCCGCCGCCCGATCGCCGCGCCACGACGGCGACCCCTCCAGATCCAACTCTCCCCACATGGCTGACGACGCCATTGGATTCCAGTACTTCGTTCAACACCAATAAATATCAAAGCAAGGAGAGAAAAGAAGAGAGTAGAAACCCTAGAATGGCAACACTTCCAAGGATCCATGGACAAAATCCGATTTTTTTAAAATTTTCTTTGGTCGGGGAAGGCGGGGCCAGGAGAAACCCTAACCCTAACTCCAAAGAAGTGCGGAGAAAAGGAGGAAGGGATTGGGGGATTTCTACAGCACAAATTTTGGAGCGAGAAGGAAGTGGTGAAGGGGACGAGATTGAGAGATGGCTTAATGCAGTGGTGACGAAGAAGACCAGAGACAAAAAAATAAAAGGGGAGGTAGGGAGGAGAGCAACCCTAAACCTAATTTTAATTATTTAATTGTTTTTAATATTATTTATGTTATTTAAAATTAAAAAAAAAGGGGGGAAAAAAAAAAAGAATTCGGAGAACTTCGGCAGGCTAGAAGGACCGATAGGTTAGCGGGAAACGGAAGGGATGCACCCTTTCTCCTTCTCCGTGGCTTTATTACTCTTTTATTTATTTTTCTTTTTATTTGGATCGGATTTTGTCGGCCTTTTTCTTAACTTTATTTTATTATTTGCGTTTTGTTTGGTGTAGAGGACGGAATCCGCCGGTGGTGGGTTGAGCGACGAGTTTTTCTTTTTCTTTTTCTTTTTTTTTTTTTCTTTTTTTTTTTTATTATTATTAATGAACCAGGGGGAGTTGGATCCGGAGGTGGCTATCCCAAGATGGTCCCCAATCCAAAAAATATTCGATACACGACGTATATTAATTTTTTTATAGCTGTTTTTCATCCGAAAATATACACGGCGCATATTAATTTTTTCACGATCAGGAACTTCATAATTATTTTATTATTTTTTATTTTATTTTTGAATTATTTTTATTTTTTATTTTATTTTCGGATTTTTTCGTCAAAATATGTCTAAACCAAGACTTTCCCATCCGAAGGTATATACGGCGTATATTAATTTTTTCACGGTCATTAAATAGGGACTCCATGATTATTTTATTATTTTTTTAAATTTTATTTTTGAACTATTTTTTATTTTTTATTTTATTTTCGGACTTTCTTGTCGTCTAAACCAAGACTCGCATCCCTGCCAACTGATTGTAAGACGAGCATCCTCTTTGGCAACCATGATTTTGTTATATTTTTATAATTTATTTTTTATAATTTGATTCCTAAATTTTAATTTATGGGCATGGTTTAATGCAGTTCTCGTAAATTTTAGCTAATTTTTTTGAAATCCAAAAATCGCGTGTCTTCTCCTTAGCGCCATGGCAACACATTCTTGTACATGATAAATTTTTTTATGATATGATTTTTTTAAAAAATTATTATTTATAAGTTGAAATAATGATCACCTACTATCTTGATAATTTTGATGGTCTTAATTATATATTTAATTATATATTTTATTTTATTAATTTTTTTAAATAAAATTAACTGAGTTTTTATAAATTAATTTTTATTTTTTTAATATAAATAATTCTGTACCATTAAATATTATTAATATTGTAAAAATTAAGGGGACTTTCATGTTTTTTAAAAAATTATTTTAACAAAAATTTAGCATCTTAGATCGGACATTTTCTAAAGGGATAGGGGCCTACAGGATAGCTACACCGGGTTTATCTCCTATCCCTTTTCTGTATCAAAAAAATATTTTATTTTTAATTTTTATCTACTTGAAGAGTAAGCATCTTTTAATAAATTTATATTTTAATAATAATAAAATTATCTATATTTTTAATAATAATAAAATTATCTATTAATTTTTAAAATTTCTTGCCAATGATACAACATGACTAGGATAGATATACTAGCATAATAGAAGTTTAAGGACATGTATACCCTGGAAGAACAAATATTTTCATTCTTGTAAATAGAAAAAAATATACCCAAGTTATAAAAATCAACTCTATTTTTCTGTAAAATATTTCAAATATCTGGCCGCCGCCCCGCCAACCCCCCCCCCTCTCTCTCTATATATATATATAAATATATATAAATATATTAAAAGAGTAAACCTCAAGACACTTGGTTCATTATCAGTGACAATGAATGCCTGCTTGCCTAACGCATCGTCTTTTGAATACACTCAATTGCCCAACGACTCTTTTTTGTTCATAAGCATCATTTGTATCACATCAAACAAAGTAGGCCCTTCTTCACATGACAATTAGTTTGGATGTTGTTGTAATCAAGTCCATTTAGCTTATCCCTTTCTATGACTTTTTGGTATCTTTTGGATTGTCTAACATGGTTCTTTCCTTACCATTTCCCTTTTTTTTTTTTAGTTGTTGGTCCTTCAAAGGGACTAAACATGGGTTAGCCATATTACATTTGATGGTGAATTATTGTGCAAGTTGTATTTTTTGCTCATCCATGAGGGTCATTAATGCAAGTAACCTAACTTTTATGGAGAAATCACACCATTATACGTAAATTTATTTGCTACAGTGATAACAATTAGTTATTGTAATTATTATTATTTATAATAGCCACTAAAGTACATGATTTAGAAAAGAGAGAGAAAGGAATTTGCAACTGGGACAAATTTAAAAAAGGAAAAGTCTTGAAGTTGGGGCCGACATTGGGTAGGAGATGCAACTGGGATGAGATGCGTCATCATTGTATCTCTTCTTAAAAAGTATGTTATTTGATGACAAATTCAATCCCAAAAATCCGTTCTTTTATGAATAAAGAATTTATTTTTATTTTTTGAACCGATAATATTTAAATAAAAAAATAATTTATCTATATTTTATATATATATATATAAGTAATTTCAAAATTTATTATTATTTTTTATATTATTATTTTTTTAGATAAGTTATTAAAATTTATCTATATTTTTCCTGATATTTTTATGAGATTTAAAATTTAGAAATAGTGAACAACTAAGTTACCGGGAATTAAATGAGGAGATATTGAAAATTAAGAGAAGAGCATTTTAGAAATAAAATTGAATATTTATAATAAAAAATAATTTAGCCACGTTCCTGATGAATAAAGTTTTTTCATTAATTCATGAATAAATACTATTCAAGAAAAGTAACTTATCCATCTTGAAAAATACAAGAATATAGATAAATCGATCAATAAAAAAAGTTGACAAACTTTTTTATGATATTTATTTAAAAAAAGCTTTAATACTCAAATTATATATCAATATTTAGTTTCTCTTAAAAAAATAAATAAAACATAAAAAAAAAAAAAACAAAGTCTATACATCCCATGCTAACTTTATCAAATTCAAAATTTTACTCAAGCTTGCGGGAGTTGCTACATTTTCCAGCAAAGACCAAGTTTAATTTAGGCTTGATTTATTTTTAACTTGGCAGTGACCCTCTCTATATAGACCAATTACGATTGTTTTTTTCCTTCTAAGTTTCCCATCAATTAGTATAGATGAGTCTAACCTTTTGACAAGTGCCAATTCTTGATTTCAGCTTCAGCAGGTGGGATCATGTTTGGATTGGATTCAGCTCGGGACCAGTTTAATCTGGATCCACTAATAGCATTAATGATCCAAACACCTGATAACATCAATGCCCTCTAAAAATTTTTAAGTAATATATTCTTTGAAATAACTCCATCTCAAACCAACACTGGCAGATGGCTCATGCTGACAAAGAATGAAAACTTGATAGGGATTGACGACAAACACTAATTAAAATCTTATTTTTAATTGACAGGTGAAAATAGAGTATGGTGCTTACCAATTGATTAGTTCAAAATTAGAATCTCTTGGACCAAGCATAGTGGCCAGCCTTTGAGAAAGCCAGGTGGTCATTCCTGCCAAGACTATTCTCAATCATCTTCAATTGAAAGCACCTGATAATATTCCAAAACATCAAACGGCATAAAATGGCTTTCCAAAAGGAAAATATGGCTGGAGAAAAGATAGCATGCGTTGGCGCTGATGGTATATTGTACTGAACCTTAATGAAGCTAGACCATTGGGTTGATGGTCCTGTTGCAACATTTAATTGAGGAGCAGAAGTTGTTTCATTGGGTCGCAGGCTTGGACACTGGCAACAAAAAAAAAAAGACAAAAAATGTCTGGAAATCCATTCAATTGGCTGAAGCGGTCCTTAAACATACAATAACAAATGCCATCATGAGATCACTAGGATACCAAACTATATTATATTGTTGATGAGTGAGGAGGCAATTCTCTCATCCTCATCAATAAGAGACTATCAGAATATAGACTTGGTGACAATTCCTTCCCCCTAGAGAACACATGCGGCTACATGGTATCATGATTAACAGATATTGACAATTTTCAAATTAGGTGAATTGTTATTTGTTAATGTGTATTAGTCCTCATGCTCCCATTGTTTTCAGATGATAGAGAGAGGTCCATATAACTCTAGCATCAAGATTTTTTAAAAAAAGAGTGAAAAAAAATGATGAACCTCTGTGATAAGGATTAAGAAAAATTCTCAACTTGACAAAATAAAAGAGGTGGAGTACATTAATAGATTGCAAATGCAAGGGATAAATTTCTGCAAGCAAATGGAACCATGAAAATGGTGGAGCTATCAAAGTATCATTCAACTATTTTTTAGCTCACATAAGATGAGAAGTGGGATAGAATGTTTGTAACATTCTACTTGTCCATCTCTCTCTCTCTCTCTCTCTCTCTCTCTCTCACAAAACAAAACGAAGTTAGTTGTCCATATTGGTGGTGTCGTACATTTGCCGCCCACATCTATCACATGCTTGCTCGACCGGTGGGCTTTCTAGTTTAGGCTTATGGTTCTGCATCTTTGGCAAATCAATCTCAAACACATCGTTCAACGCCTTTGATGCTTCACCGAGCAAGTCCAAACTGGAAAAAAAAAGATCAAAGATAGATGAAAGATAAATAAAATGCTTAACTTCAGAATGTAGGTTTAACTCAGCCTTGCAGAACAGATATGGTTGTTGTCATCAACAAGTAGTGCATTTACAAATTTAACATGATCTCCTTTCATAATACAACTGGATAGCGCTAGAAAATCGAATTAAAAAAAACCTCACAAAATTCAGCACCATTGTCAACTGTCAACTAAGTAGTGATTTTTTTTTTAAAAAAAATAAGGGGTATAAAGAAAAGAAAAAAGAAAAAAAAGGCAGATACCAATGAATTCAACAGAAAAAAAATTGGAGGAAAATATATTCTCCAAAGAGGGTGATGGTTTACCAGAAACCCACAAATTATATAGCATATAATGAACTCATGGATTTGAATCCTTGTCGGAAGACAAATATTATGTGTCACCGCACATACAGCATATAGGCATGGCAGATCGACATGCCTAAGAAAATGCAAAATTTCAGGGGAAATCATTTATCGGTAGGTAACGGTGGTTAGCAGTTGAATCTGCTCCTCCACGACCTGTTGGGTGTAGAGTCCAATCCACCCAAACCCGGTTCAATTTGGACCCGGGAAGACCCAGAAATAACCCAAAATCCAGTCCAGATAACAGACAAAATAAAAGGGGCCCGTGCACCTTGGGCTCGGTCCGGCCTACTAATAAATGAGTCCATTAGTGGCATGCTACGTCATCACAAAATGCAGGACTTAATAGTGGTAATAATTATCATCACTAATTGTTTGAGTATCAGTAATGGCATTTGTTGATGCTGAATCCCTGCCGGCCGGATGGAGTGGCTCGCCCGCTAGTTCACCGTCGCCCGGTTACCTACAAAAGAGATCCTTGACCAGAAATCTTCCGGCAGGGGACACTCCGATGCCAAAGTCAAAAAGGAACTCAGGCAGTAGAATGGAGAGTATGAAAACAGAGAGGAAATGAGAATTTGAATTTCTTGAATGAACTTCACCCACCTCGAGTGTCCCCTCTTACCAATATTTATAGCTCCAACGTAACTACTTACGGTTATAGGAGTTGGCAAATGCAACCTCCATATAGCTGTAAGTAGTGGCTGTCGGAAAATCAGTTATCTTGGAGTTTATCTAGTTTGAGGTTTTCGACCATGTGGATGGTTGCAACAACCGAAACAGATTTCAACTGTTTCGGGATTAAAGAAGCCCACATGTTCAATGCTAGAATAGATCCGAAGTGAGCTTAACATTCTCTTTAGTAGCGCTCCTAAAGAAAATGTTAGCCATGGACTTCATAGGAGTTTCTTTGAAAATAATATAAAAAAAACAGATAAACACTTACAGTCCTGAATATAAGATAATACACTCTTTGGAGTATACTGAAGGAATAGAGCCGAAGAGGTTTAACTGGAAGGCTTGGTCTTCGAACCGAGACAACAATACGAAGCCACAGTCATGTTAATAAGTTTGGCCTTCTTTGGACTAAGATAGAGATACGAAGCTGAAGAAATAAAATATACTAGGCTCACTCTTCAGATAGAGATACGAAGCCGAAGGTATAAGGACATTAGGCATGGTCTTTGGATAATGATATGAAGCCGAAGACATAGAATTAATAAACTTGGCTTCTGGACCAAATTAAGGATACAAAGTCATAAACATAAAGACATTAGGCATAGTCTTTGGACCAAGATAAAGATACGAAGCCGAAGACATAAAATTAATAAACTTGGCTTCTTGACCAAATTAAAGATACAAAGTCATAAACATAAAGACATTAGGCATAGTCTTTGGACCAAGATAAAGATACAAAGCCGAAGACATAGAATTAATAAACTTGGCTTTTGGACCAAATTAAGGATACAAAGTCATAAACATAAAGACATTAGGCATGGTCTTCAGACCAAGATAAAGATACGAAGCCGAAAACATAGAATATCCTTTTGTAGATCAGAATCTTCATCAAGCCCAGTAGACATTTTCCATTATATATTGATTTGACCAATAAACCAAAAATTGAAATTGGTTCAAAGAATGATCCAGTAATTAATTGAAATAAAAACGGGATATCATAACAGCTGTCCCCTACTTCCAAGTTCGAAATGATTTAATTTCAAAAAATGGGAGTACTTGAAATTTGTCGTTTAGCGGTAACTGACATACCACGATGGCGTTAAATCCTGGCACATCTTTTCGTAATAATTGCATGGTGGTGCGAGAGACGTGGAGAAGACACGTGTCATCGTCTCATTCGCCGTTTCAAAAGAAATGTTTCGAATCTGGAAAATTCTGAAAAATCTTTTTAGAAAAGAGTTTTTAATTTATCAAGCCAGGACACTTGGCAATCATCTGGAAGTTAATCACAGTTGAGAAGTCATCATAGCCACTCATGTCACTTTACGCGGATCGCAGCCTCCGCTTCATTAATGGGTGATTTTCAGAAAATCGCACCCACGGTCGGGGCTGTTGATACGGCGTACGACCGTGGAGATTTCCGAAGCATCTCGAAACCCCGCAATCTCAGTTATAAAAGGAAGGAGAGTTCCAGAAGGGAAGCTTTCCCTGCATCTGTGCTCCATCTTCCTTTCATCCCGTGCTATAGTCCGCCATTTTTATTCTTTCAGAGGTTAGAGGCCCTTCCTCCCGTTCTCCTTTCTTCTTCATTACAATGTCAGATTCCGCTAGGAGCTCTTCTCCTAATAGAGGTTCACCGGGGGTGAAACCAATAGGGAACCACCGGAAAAGGAAACTGATAGAAGTTCGCCGGGAAGTGGGAATGGTAGGGGTTCGCTGGGAGGTGAAACCAGTAGGAGGGAAAACTCCGGTAGGAAGAGAAGCCCGGAAAGATCGCCTGATTCCGTCGCCGGTCCTTTTTCACTTGCCAAAATAGAAGAGGTTAGGCGATATTTTCATATTCCACGAACCTTCAAATTAATCCTCCCAAAACCTGAAGAAAGGATAGATAATCCTCCTATACATTCCATTGCTATATACGAAGACCACCTCAAGGCTGATCTTCGGCTTCCACTTCACCCTTTCTTCATAAAAATTTTTAACCTTTACCAAATAGTTCTGGCTCAATTAATCCCTAATAGCTTTAGGAACATTTGTGGGTTCCTAGTTCTTTGCAAGCTTAGGAATATAGAGCCGAAGACATCCTTGTTCACCTCTTTGTTCATGCTGAAAAGAGATTTTCATGGTAAAGGGTGGTGGGTCATAGGTCCTCGGCCGGACCGAAGACTAATAAAAGGAACCCTTAGTGCCATACATGGGTGGAAATCATGTTTCTTTTTTATGTATTATACCATGTGGGGTTTTAATACTAAATGGAAAACTCCGCGTTTGGACGCAAACGCTGAAAAAAGGGTTCTGAGAGCCGATCAGGACTTCGAAACTCTGTCAGAGCCGGAAATTCCTTCATTTAAGGAATTGCTGAAGGAAGAAAATCTTTACCGAGCCCATATCAGTGAAGTCCCAGTATTAGGTATAGAGACAATAGTCTTCGGATTTTCCTTCTCTTCGTCCTTTTTTTTTTATATATGTATATGATGAAATCCTTTGACTGCATGTGCACCAATGAAGCCACAACTTGACAAAATTCGACAGGCTTCAAGGAAGAGGGCGGTGCCTGCCCTAGCAACATCTGAAGTTCGAAAGAAAAGAAGAGCCGAAGAGGGCTCGAACACTCCGATGAGGCCTATATCGGATGAAGAGATACTGCCCACCACCTTGCCAAGTCCACCTGAGGTTTCTAGGAGTCCATCTCCGAGGAGATCCCCACCAAAGAGTCCACATCCGATGCCTCCTTCGGGCCAACGTGACACGGCTTTTGACAGGGAGTCTTTATTTGCAGCTCCGAGGGGGAAAGGAAAAGAAAGAGCAAAATACCGATCTAAAGACGATCCCAGGTGGAATGGTTCTTCAGAAGGAGGTTGCAATATAGACTTCACTATCTTTTCCGATGCAGAGGGCCTGGAGAACCCAGAATTGGCTAGGGAGTTGATGAAGTGCACGCTTCTACCCAAAGATTGGGACAACACCAAGTCCCGATGCATTGAAGATGTCTCTGACTCGGTGTTCTCATCCGCACTGAAGGTAAGCATCGAAATTCTATATTATGCAGGGTATAGAACTTGTTACTAACCTTTCTGTTTGCTAATGCAGATGATGCACGATATCACCCTTATGGAGGAAAGCATCTTCGACTTTAGAGACAACTATAAAAGAATGAAGGAAAGGGTGAAGGCAACGGAGGCCAAAAAGACAAAGGCCGAAGAACAAAGGCAAGCTACAGAGGAAAAGCTTGCCCAAAGCAACGCCTTGGTTCAGAGCTTGAAAGCTGATGAGGAGAAGATCCAATCAAAAAGCTTTGAACAAGAAGTGAGACTTAAGAAGAGAGAACAAAATTCGTTCACTGGAAGCTCCTCTTAAAGAGGAAGCTCCTCTTAAAGAAGCTCATCAGAAGTTCGAGGATGCAAAGAAATACGAAGAGGCTGCCGAAGAAAATCGTAATCTGAGAAATCAGCTGGGAAGGGCGATAGAAGATTACAAGGCATCTCCAGCTTTTGAGGCCGAAATGGTTGAAGCCGAGACCCATAGTTATAAAGGAGGCTTCAATGATGGGGTGGAGGTGCAAAAGCTTTACCCAGATTTGGACATTTCGGGGATTCAACTGTTCGATCATGAAGGTCCGAATGAGCCCGAATCATAAAAGGATCCTGAAGCACCAACAACAGCTGAAGAGGTGGCGGGTCCGATTGATCTTACTCAAGCCGAAGACGCCCTGATAAAGGATAACTTGTAACTTTTTTCTTTTTCCCTCTTTGAAATGTAAACATCTCATTAATGAAGATCTACTTTCGTAAGATGTTTCTTTATGAATGTGTGAATGGAAATTGTTCCAAATAAAAAGGTCTTCGGATTATAACATAATTGAAATTTTCGAAGTATATCACAATACTAAGTTCTCGGGCTTAGAATAACCTTTTAAGAGATAGAACTCCCAAATCTGATCTAAGATTATATTGAATACAAATACTAAAATAATAATGAAATTTTAAGACACCAAGTCTCCAAAATATACTAAGTCTTCGGACTTAAATAATTCCGTAAAATTGAGATGATAGAATATCAAGTCTTCAGACTGGAAAATATACTAAGTCTTCGGACTTAGAAATAATTTCACATAATTGCGAAGAATACCAAATCTTTAAACAAGAGCCAAAGTCTTCGGATTTGAGAGAATTCCATATAATTAAGACAAGAAAGAATTTTTTAAATGAGAATACCAAGTCTTTGGAATGGAAAATATACTAAGTCTTCGGACTTAGAAATAATTTCAAATAATTGAGATGAGAAAGAATGTCATCTTTAAATGAGAATACCAAGTCTTCGGATTTGATAACACACTAAGTCTTCGAACTTGGGATAATTCCGTAGAATTGAGATAAGAGAATACCAAGTTTCTAGATAAGGAAGCCAAGTCTTCGGATTCGAAGATTCACTAAGTCTTCAGACTTAGAAGAATTCCAGATTTGAGACTAGATAGAATCTCTAGATAAAGATACCAAGTCTTCGGACTTGAGAATTCTCTAAGTCTTCTGATTTAGGATAAAATAGACCGTGTGGGTCACCTGCATCTCCATTATAAATGAAAGGTTGATTAACCATTGGCATTTTTACGGGATAGATCGCTTGGATCACTCTCTTGACTTTTGATCAAAGATTAAGATAGGCTGATCGGGCTCACCTCTGCATTTCATAGAGTAGATCATGAAGATCATTCTCATACCTTTTAGAAATGGAATTAAGACAGGTTGATCATGCCCACCTCGGCACTTCGCGAGGTAGATC
This sequence comes from Areca catechu, assembly GCA_021397845.1. Lineage (NCBI taxonomy): Eukaryota > Viridiplantae > Streptophyta > Magnoliopsida > Arecales > Arecaceae > Areca > Areca catechu. Next base: position 216,305,708 of record CM038039.1, read on the forward strand.
ACGGAGATCATCCTCGTGCCTTTTCGATTAAGATGGACTGGTTAAGCCAACTCGGCACTTCGTAGGGTAGATCACGGAGATCATCCTCGTGCCTTTAAGAAAAGGAAAATTAAGATAGGCTAGTTAAGCTTACCTTGGCACTTTATAAGATAGATCACGGAGATCATCCTTATGCCTTTAAGAAATAGAATTAAGGCAGAATAGTTAAATCTATCTTGATGACCTTGAATAAAACCTTTATTGATAATACTTGCAGAGGTTTTGCACATTCCAAGGCCGAGATAGTAGAATACCTTCTAAGATTTCCAACCGATAAGTTCTGGGTCGAATGACCTCTTTGATTCGGTATGGTCCTTCCCATGTAGGGGAGAGTTTATCTTGTTCGGTTGGTTTAGATACTTCAGACTTTCGCAGAACCAGATCCTCAAGACGAAAGATCCATTCTTTCATGCGAGTTGTAGTACTTTGCAACTTTCTGCTGATATGCTATCATTTTCAACTGTGCCTGAAGTCATGTACCTTGTAGCAAATCTAGGTCAACTCTTCGACGTTCAGAATTTTCGGGCTCTTTGTAGTGATCAATCCGTAGAGATTGCAAAGAGACCTCTATAGGAAGGACTGCTTCAGTACCATAAGATAGATGAAATGGAGATTCACCAGTAGCTATTCTGGGAGTAGTTCGATATGCCCAAAGAATTGAGTTTAACTCATCCACCCATGACCCTTTAGCATCATTCAATCTTGTTTTAAGACCATGAAGAATAGTCCTGTTCGTCATTTCAGCTTCTCCATTGCATTGAGGGTGCCCCACCGAAATAAGCTTGTAAAGAATATGATACTGAGTGCAAAAATCTTTGAATTTTGGATTATCAAATTGCCTTCCGTTGTCAGTTATTATGGAATAAAGGATTCCAAAACGGAAGATGATAAAATTTCTCACAAAATTTTCAACATTTGCCTCAGTGATCTATGCCAACACTTCGGCTTCTACCCACTTTGTGAAATAGTCAATAGCCACTATAAGAAATTTCCGCTGCCCAGAAGCTGGAGGAAACGGACCAAGAATGTCCATTCCCCATTGTGAAAAAGGCCAGCGGGCTGTCAATGGAGTTAACTGATTTGCATGCCGTCTTTGTACATTGGAGTATCGCTGACAGTGATCACATCTTCGGACGAACTCTGCATAATCTTTTTGGATAGTTGGCCAATAATAACCTTGACAGATTATTTTGTATGCCAAAGATCTGCCCCCCAAATGAACTCCACATATTCCTTCATGCACTTCTCTGAGTGCATAATCTGCATCGGATGGCCCTAAGCATTTCAGCAAAGGCTACATGAAAGACCTCTTATATATGTTTCATTCAGGATCACATACTAAAAGGCCATCCAACGAAGTCGTTTAGCTTCGAGCTTGTCTTCGGGCAAGGTTCCCTCTCTTAGGAACTTGAGAATAGGATCCATCTATGAAGGTTCATGCTCAACTTGACATACTTCAATTGTGGGTTCTGATATACTGGGGTCTTCAAGATATTCCATATATGTCTTCCCAAGTGAATCGGGTGCCGTGGTTGCAAGTCTTAAAAGAGCATCTGTCCGAGAATTTTCTGTCCTTGGTAAATGAACAATCTCAAAATGTTCCAAACCAGATGTCATGCTTCGGACTTTCTCCAAGTATTGGATCATATTTGGATTCCGAGCTTCAAAATCACCTTTCACTTGATTCACCACCAGCTGTGAATCAGTAAAAATTTTGAGCCTTTTAATATCTAACTTTTGGGAGATTCTAAGTCCAGCAATGAGTGCTTCATACTCTGCCTGATTATTTGAAGCTTGAAAAGAAAATCGAAAAGCATATTCAATAACTTGCCCATTCGGACCAGCCAGAATTAAACCTGCACCGCAGCCATTGGCGTTTGAAGCACCATCTACATGTAGCATCCAAATAAACTCCAGACTATCTTCAGTACCTTCTTCTTCGGCTCTTGGCTGGTCCTCTTCGGATCCCCATGTGCATTCAGCTATAAAATCAGTCAAAATTTGTGCTTTCATTGCTGATCAAGGCTGATAGTCAATATCAAATTTTCCTAACTTAACAGCCTACTTAGCTATCCTTCCTGAAGTATCAAGACAACGAAGAATGGCTTTCAAAGGCTGATCCATTAAAACCACAATAGAATGGACTTGAAAATAAGGCCGAATACGCTTCGCCGCAACCACTAGAGAAAAGATAATCTTTTGCACTTTGGGATATCGGACTTCTGCTTCATGTAACACTTTACTAGTGTAGTAGATCGGCTTCTGTGAATGATTGGCATCTCTTCGTACCAGAACCGAACTAACTGCTTCATCTATGGCTGATAGATATAAGTAAAGTATTTCTCCTTCACAAGGCTTTGAGAGCAATGGAGGATTTTCTAAATATTCCTTCAGCTTGTCAAAGGCAATTTTACAATCTTCTGTCCACTCAAAATTTTGAGTCTGGCAAAGAACCTTGAAAAAGGATAAACACCTTTCTGCAGAGCGGAAGATAAATCAGCTTAGAGAAGCAACTCTTCCTGTTAACCTCTGAACTTCCTTCTTACAAGTGGGATGCCTCATTATCCGAAGTGCCTGGATTTTTTCTGGGTTGACTTCAATTCCTTGCTTGATGAACAAGTATCCCAGGAATTTCCCAAGAGTTACACCGAAGACACATTTGATTGGATTTAACCTCATCCGATGATGTCTGAGAGTATCAAAAGACTCTCTTAGATCTGTAATGTGATCAGACTTATGAAGACTTTTTACAATCATATCGTCGATATAAGATTCTATATTTCTCCCAATCTGATTCTTGAAGCCTTTGTTGATGAGCCTTTAGAAAATTGCCCCAGCATTCTTCAAACCAAACAGCATTACTTTATAATAATAAAGCCCTTTTCTCCGTTACAAAAGCAATTTTCTCTTCGTCTTTAGGATCCATTCGGATCTGGTTATAACCTGAGAACGCATCCATAAAACTCAACAACTGATGACCAGCCATAGCGTCAACTAACTAATCAGTTTTTGGCAAAGAAAAACTATCCTTTGGACATGCATTATTGAGATCTGTATAATTTATGCAAATTCTCCATTTGCCATTTGATTTCTTCACCATGACTACATTTGCCAACCAATTCGGATATTGGACTTCTCTTATGAATTTAGCTTCAAGTAGCTTATTAACTTCTTCATCAATAACCTTCTGCCTTTCAGGAGCAAAATTTCTCTTCTTTTGTCGAACAGGCTTATGGCTAGGAGAGACTTCCAAGCGATACGTGATTACATCAGGTAAAATTCCAGGCATATCCGAAGCTGTCCAAGCAAAAATATCAGCATTATCTCGAAGAAAGAAAATTAATTTTATCTTTGACTCTTCATCAAGTAGGCTGCCAATTTGTAAAAGCTTGGTTGGGTCGTCTTCGGATAATGGTACAAAAAGTATTTTCTCCACTGGTTCTCCTGAGTCTTCGGATTCGTCTCTTGGATCCTGCTGGTCAAGTGTTAAAGGCTTGGCTTATTGTTTGTTTTGAATCATCAAACACTGGTGAGCGATCCTTTGATCTTCCCTTACTTCTCCAATGCCTGTCCTGGTAGGAAACCGAACCAACAGGTGGTATATTGAGACTATGGCTCTGAACTTATTCAATGCTGGACATCCCAAGATTGCATTATAAGCTGAAGATGTTCTAGCCACAATAAAATTTTTCTTTATATGTTGATTTGACCAATAAACCAAAAATTGAAATTGGTTCAAAGAATGACCCAGTAATTAATTGAAATAAAAACGGGATATCATAACAGCATTCAATCACCACACATAACATGATCTTTTATGGCGATGAGGCATAAGTCGCCACTATAACTATTAGTGGCGGTCATTTTACTCAGCCATTATGGTTGCCACTAATAGTTTTAGTAGTGATATTTAGGCCATTTAGTGATGGCTTTTGATGCCAATGAAAGGCTAAAATCTTGTAATTAAAGATGGATCACTCACACATGTTAGCAACTGAAAGGGTTCATTGGTCAAATTCTTCTCCTATCACATTCATCAAAATGAATATTCAAGATTAGGCACCATTAGAATGTAGGGGACTTCAATTCAAATGTGACCACAAATTCAAGGAGCTTCAATACATATAACAGAAAACAAACAGGATCTTAAGTGTAAAAATCATTTAGTGAACCATAGTGGTGAGGACACAAGAGCCTAGAAGAGGAAGCAAACCTTTTTCAATTCAATTTGGATCACCAATGAGTAAGTCCATGTGTTCTTCACAAAGAATACTCGAGTCCCAGTTATTTTGAGTTTGAAATTAGGTCAAATTGAGTTGTAATTTGATCAAATTGAGTGTAATTTGGTCAATTAAGGTTGTTAAGTTACCATTTGAGTCCATTGAGTCCATCAATTGGTTTAAGAGTCTTGTAAATAACATTAATTTGCTTTGTTTGGTGAATTGTCCAATTTGAGTCCTATAATTAGTGCTTGAATAAGTCAAGGGATATCATAAGTACCCAAGATCCAAGTCATCATTACCTTGGTGGATCAATTCTAGGTCAAAAAAGGATTATCCAAATTTTTCATCCAGACATTCGGACATCCAGACATCCAGACATTGGGACATCCAGACATTGGGATATCCAGACATTGGGACATCCGGACATTCGGACATCCGGACATTTGGACATCAAGACAAGAAGACAATTTGAATGTCATCCTTATCCAAGAGAGGCGCCCATCCCATTTATTTTCATCGCCCATTTGAGATTTCAAGGAGGCGCTAATTGGGAGGAGTAAAGCAGGACTCTGCTTCTTATCTGGCGCCCCCCCTCATTCCCTCTTGTCGCCCACCCATGATTCATTCGAAATTTAAATGAGAGGAAGAGTCCAAGATAAATGGAGGTTCATCTTAAATTCAAAGGGAGAGATATCTTCATCCTAATTCAAATTCAAGAAAGGATTTTAATTCAAGCATTCAAAGGCCTTCTTATCTCATGTTGCCGATCAAGAAGGATTAAAAAATCAGATTGAGAAGGATTTGCGCCAAATGAGAAGAAGATTAGCGCCCCATCTCCATACTGTCGCACATTTTTTCATGAAATCGCCCAAGCCATGAAAAAAGGGATTTAAATTTCAAATTCAAGGAAGAAGCCAAGAAGCCAAGGAATATTTAAATTTAAATATAATTTAAATTCAAAAGAGTTTTATGATATCTTCATGTATGAAGAACCCTATAAATAGGATCCCATATCCCTAGTAATTGAATTAATTATTGATTCATGAAATGAAATGCTGCAATTTTTCTTCTACAAAGCTGGGTTAGGCTTTAGTGATTTTCTCTAAGGGCGGGGAGGTCCTTGAGAGCTCAAGATGGTGAGGTCCTTGAGTGGAGATTCTGCGGATTCGACAAGCTGCTACCGATCTTCTTCAAGCTCTACGCATCCAACCTTTCAGTTTTTTTCCATTTTGAACCGATTTACTTCATTCTTAAAGTTTTGTTTGCTGGCTTCTCTGCAGATCCCAGGTGTTCAAGGACTTTAGAGGACAGATCCTTTGCTTCCAAACCGAGATCTGATGGTAGATCTGAAATCTGGAGTCCCGATCTTTATCCTGCTGTGAGATCTGAGCAACCAAGCAGCCGATCTATCCGGAGTCAAAGAGAATCTCCATTGGGATAAGCAACCAATCCTTTCTCATTAGATTTGATAGTTGAAGCATGGAATAGCCTAATCTTAGATGGTTTCCTAGCCGCCGAGTCCTTATTCTTTATAGCTTGCGGATCAGATTGCGGGTAAGTAGTTAGTTACTTTCTTTAATTTCTTTAGTCTGCTATGTTTAGTTGCTTACTGCTATGATCATTGCTCTTTAAAACATCTTAGACTAAAATTAGATCATCTTACATCATATCGCATCGTTCCGCATCATCTTATTGGTATCAGAGCCTTAGGTTAGATTAGAGTTTCATGCTTATTGAATTCTTTTTAAGTACTCAGATCGGGTGCTTCACCATGGCCGTCCGGTCATAGAAAAATGTAGGGCTGCAAAACCCTCACATCCCATTTAAAGGGGATTTCCTATGGCGTGTAGGGGTGCCGCTGTGAATTGACCCCTGAAGAAGAAAACAGAGAGAAATTGAATCTTTAGGAATAATTTTCTGCATCCCATCCATTCCAGTACATGGTCCCTATATCAACCTGGGTTAGGGCTTCGGCCGTAAGCTCCTCCACACCACCTTTAGCCTGGGGCTCGACCCCGCTATCGGCCAAATGCTCTTCTTCCTCCGCTGGCTCCCCAAGCTCGGCGCCCAACAAGTCAAGCTCCGGAAAAAGTCCGGCCACCTTCTTCAAGCAGTCGTCATAACCTTCTCTGTAGAAGATCAACGCCGCCTCTTTAACCTCTTCAGTGAAATCGATGGCGGCCTTGTACTTCGCTACGGTGTCCCGGACCAGCCTCGCCACCAGCTCCTTGGCTTCCTCAAGCTGGGCCGCCAACTTCGCTGCAACCGCCCGCTCGGCCTGGGCCCTACCGTCGGCCTCAGCAAATCGTTCTTCCTCTCTTAACCGGCGGGTAAGGGAGTTTACCTTTACCTTCCTCCTCTTCAGCCTAGCTTCCTGATCGGCTAGCTGGTTCTGCATCTCCTTTGATGCTTCCTTCGACGACTCGGCCTCCGCCTGGACGGCTGACAGCCTTTCTTTCGCGGACTTCAAGGATGCCTCCGTGGCTGCTTGAATCGCCTCCAGCTCCTGCACCCTCTTAGCCGAGGTCTTGGCCGCATGCAATATCCGACTCATGCCGTCGTCCATCAAAGAGATGCCATGAAGAAGCTGTGAGCAGAAAGACAAGTCAGCACTATGCAAGATAATTGGAAGAAAAGGAAAAATGCAAGATAGGTGTTTTACCCTCATGAGGTCGTGGTAGGACTCCTGGGCTACGTTAATCAGATTTTTCTGAATGGACAGCTCCCAGTCGGCATCTGTCATGGCTCCCCTGAGCAAACTCCATGCTCTTCTCGAATTGGTCAGGGCGTGCCAATGCTGGAATGCCTCCTGACGGATTTCTTCCTCGAACTCTTCTTCAACTGCCTCTCCTTCGGCCGCCTCTCCCTCGGCCGCCTCGCCTTCGGCCATCCCCTTCCCCTTGTCTATGACGGGAACCGCCTCTTCCAGTTCGGCAAGTGATGGGGCTGACCTGCCACCGTGCCGGATGGTTCTGGCTGTCCCCGCTACGGTCGGGCGGCCGACCCCCCGGCAAGAGCTGAAGACCCTAGTGTCTTCTTTGCCAACACCTCTATAAGGGGGGCACCGTCTTCATCGGAGTCCACATCTACTATGGGCGTAGATCATTCCTCCTCCCGCCTCTTCTTTTGTCTCTTTGCAGCCGGCTTCGCGGTCGGCCCTGCCCCTGGAGCAGCCCTCTTCCGCACTGCCCGCTGGATGACCTTAGCTTTGTCGATCATCATTCGTCTTCCTGTTTCAAGGAAAGGCTAGGGTAAGCAAAAGGAAGGAGGACGGCGAAACAAATAGAGTAAGTATAATGGAGAAGGTCAGTCAACCCTGGCGGCCCGTTTTGTTCCTACATAAAAATCTTTGATGGCTGATCCCTGCCTGGTAAAGGACATCCTTCCCGAGCAGTTCGTATGCCATGGTTGGGCCGGCTCCTTCAATCACCTTAAACTTGGCCTGGTCGGCCATCAAGATCGCCCTTCCCTCGCAGAGCCTCGGCCACGGCTCTCTCCATAAGGGCTCGAAACCCCAGGACTGAAGGCTGCTCACGAAGAAAAACCTGGCCTTCCACCCGTGGATGGCCGACGGGAGGCACTTCAGGATCCTTCGGTTGGGATGGGGACAGAATATCCACCACTCCCTGCTCCTAAAGTCCCTATTCAAAAGAAAAAAGTTACCGAAGAGGGACAACCTAGGTTCGGTTTCGACCCTATGGCATAGCACTATGAAGTAGCATATTGCCCGAATACTGTTCGGGGATAGCTGCGCCGGGGTCACCCTATAGAAGTTGAAGACCTCAACAAAGAAAGGGTGCAGGGAAAATCTCAGACCAGCCTTGATGTGGGCTTCGTACATCGGAAGGGTCCCCGGCCCCGATGGATTGTTTGCTCTCCCCTCTCGGCCTGGAAGTGTGAGGTGTAGATCGAAGGAATGCCGTACATGGCCCTAAGGTTTTTGACCCGCTCACGGGTCATCACCGGCGGGATCTCACTCGGCCCTGGTTCCCTAGGTCTATGGGCCGGACCTCGACTACTAGACGCCATCAGAACTAAAGGAGAAGAAGGGTTGCGGGACTAACCTGGGTTGGACTCCTAGGAGACTGATCTTGCCGAGGGGGAGGAAGGAGCTCTCTCTCTCTCGCGGAGCGTGGTTGCAGCAGAAAATCCTTCCTGAGCACCTCGCCCCTCCTTTTATAGGTCTCCGGAGGAGTGCTGGCCCTCGCATCGTGGGCGTGTAACTATCCCGTCGGCGGACGCGACCTTCCATGCCCCAGAAATCGAAGCGACGGGTCGATTGGAACTGGCAGGCAGCAATCCGCGTGAAAGCCGAATCAACGGCACAAAGGCTGCCTGGGGAGCGACATCGGCCGCTCGGATGCCGCCACGTGGTGCGGCACGTTCTTCCATTCCACTCGTTACGCGAGCCAGTCTGGCCCCTCATCATGGCATCCTCTCCGCATTAACTGCGACCCCTGCACACCCAGTGCGGGGTTGACACCTGTCCATGGTGCCGGTCGTGGGAGATTCGAAGTGATCCGACGCGATGATTCCGGATCAAATGTGGACGGGCGCGATCTGTACAGAAGACAGTGCTCCTGTCCTTTGGAGTCACGTGCCCCCTCAAAGTCCAGAAGCAGGGGGGCAACTGTTGTACCCATCAGGCTGATCCTGGGTTGAACCGGAGAAGAAGTCCGACCGGCTTTCCCATGGAAGGAGAGGTCCGAACGACCCGTTTCCTTCGAGGTCCGACCGGTCGGCTTCCTCGGAGATCCTAACAGACTCCCTCGCCAACCAGAAGGCCGACCAACTTAGAAGCCGACCCACCTCCGTTAAGGTACAGCTGACCCACTCCAAGGATGTCTCGATGATTCCAGGAACCGCCTCTTCCCACATCTACCGGCTGGCTTCCTCGAAGCTCCTGTCAGGTGCTCCCTGCCGATCAGCCGACCTACTAAAGGCCGACCCACTGAGATAATTGGTCCGGCCGCTCCACTCCACCAGAAGTCCGACCGACTCATTCTCATCCCGGGAACCGCTCGAAGGCTCCAAAAGCCCCATCCAGCTAGTACCGGAATTCTGTTACAACGGACTCCACAACGTAGCCACGTCTTTGCGCCACCTGGCCATTACTCTGATTCTCCTAGAGATAAATCGAGACTTCTCAGCCTATCCCCTAACAGAATTTGGTAGCATTCCACGCCTACTTAAGACGACCGGGGGACCTCCGTTTGAAGGGAGTACACTCTTCCTCTCCACGCTCTACTTTCTTCTTGATTTCTCCATTCTGTTGTTCCCAGACTCCTGCTAACTTAAGCATTGGAGTGTCCCCTGCCGGAACACCGCCGGCGCTTGGAGGATTTTGTTGCAGGTCGACCGGCCGAGGAGCTCTCCAGCGTAGCCGACCGAGTCTGGTCCGGAAGAAGGCGCAGCAACACTCAGTATATTTAAAATGATGACAAACAATAAATTCAGCCAGTTTCATAAATTTCCTTTTTTCTTTTGGAGTCTGTTTGAGCCAAGTATTCTTTTGGAGTCTGTTTGGTCCATATACTTGGCTTCCCCCCACAACCTCCCAACCCTACCAATCAAAAGAGAGGTTGATTCCTTTTCTTTTCTTTTCTTCTCCTTCTTCTTCTTTACATATGCAGTATTAGATAAACTTTTAGATTGATTTATCTTCCACCCTCATGCATTTGCTGTTGACATCTCTCTTGACTTTGTGAGTAAACTAGCATACGTACTTGCTGATTCTCCTCAACTTTCTGGATTCCTTCTTACAACATTTTGCTCAATCTAAATGGAATTCATTGTTTGTATCATGTGGTATGAACATTTCTTCAAGCTACGGTACAGACAGTGAATGCATGTGGCTATAGGTTGCTTGAGGACAAAAAAAGTTCATCTATCTCACCCAACTCATAATTGAGCCTTCTCATGAGTAACATTGTGTAAAAAGGGCTTTTGTGAACATCCATGCGGATTCCAGCATCTAAATTGGGACTTGATGTGTCTCTTGATATGATTTATGAATCTAAAGTTAACTAATGAGTCTACAAGAATTGTTTTCATTTTTAATTTTATTTTTAGATTGCAACTTCACCTTGAAGAGATGAATTGAGCGCTACTCCAGTGGTCACACCTTCTGCCAAATGGAGGATGTTCTGGATTCAAAACCTAGGAGGTGTGTCCGCCAAATGTTTGGACCTAGGTAAATCCACCAGGTGGCTCTTCCCTCCCTTTACCTCAAAAAGGAAACAATCTCCAACATTAAATTAGCCAGCCTACATGTTTTGGATTAATGGTCATCCAAAGCAGAACATGCTGAAATGGGTATGTGCCTATCTCTGCTCATTTTGGATGAACCGTTCTGTAAACTTCTTAGCAAACTTAATGTAACATGTAAATACTTTATGAGAAAAAAATTCAATGGCAAGAATTATTTATCAAAAGAAAGCAGACAGACAAAATTACTGATGCATCTCATTAGCTGACATGCTGAAGATACTTTATGAAGTCACAATATATGTAGTAAAGGAAGAGGGAAGAAGCTTGCATCAGATTTTTTTACAATACTGTGTAGAGAGAAAATGTGAAACTGCATTTTTTCTGGGTTCTAAATTTTCCCAGAGACATTAAAAGGATTAAATATATCTTAGATAATCTAACTGACAATCAAAACAAGAATATCTTTTCAGCAGCTTAGAAGAATTAATACTGAATACTTTATTCTTTCCTTATAATGACAACATTCTGTAAATAAGACTTTTCATGATCAAGACACATCACAAAAATGCACAATGCTAACTCATCTAAGCAAATACAGTACCTCTCAACTAGTCCTTCATCTTTGATTACTTCAAGTGCAGCAATTGCCACTGCACTTGCCAAAGGATTCCCTCCAAATGTGCTGCCAAAATTTAAATATAAGTAATATAAGATCTAGCAATATTTCATAATAAATTAACAGAGAAATAGGCCATAATGATGTAAAGTATATTTTTAAGGTAGATCAGTAGATCAATGACAATTCTGGAAACTGTTGCAGTAAGTGTGATGGCAACATTCACTTCACTAATTAGAATTTCATTATTCCACTGTTTTTACCATGAGGAGTAGACAATCCATAATTCACAATTAGGATTGAGTTGGAAGAGGGGTGGAGAATGGATATGGTGTAACTTGTAAAAATAGGTAAGAGATATAAGAGAGGTAACCTTCCATGTTCTCCTGGCCTGATACATAGCATGACATCCTTGTCAGAAAGAACTGCACTAACAGGTATTACTCCAACACCTAAAGCTTTTCCAAGGATCTGGTTATACAGGAATAACTGATGTTAAAAACTGATGCAATGTGATAGGGTGAACTTTCAAATGGAAGCCAAGATAACCATGGATATTCTTGAGATAGAATAGAGGCATGTGATCACATCAGAAAACTGACAGGCATTTTCAGATATAAACAGAAACAAAGAACCCATGCTCAGATGCATTTTCATGTGTTTGTATCACCACAGAAAAGTAATGGATTTTCAGCCTTGGAATATAGACAGGTGATCATAAACAATAGACAAGAACCTACCACAACAACAGGTCGAACATCTTCCCAATCACATGCCAGCATCTTTCCAGTGCGGGCTATGCCAGTTTGAATTTCATAGCAGTCATCAGAATGTTGTGTCTAGAGCATAGTTCTCTGACAGCTTTCAAATAACCAATTGGTGTATTATAACCTGGGAGAGATGCACAGAAAGTTGATAGAGAAATGATCAAACAATGCATGACATCAATAATCATAAAAGAGATACAAAAGAAAAGCCTTAGCTAGGAACAATGCTTCCTAAATATTAATAAAGATTTGTTGTGCAATGCAAACAAAGACATCTATGAGCTGTTGCAATTTATGACAGTCCAAATTGACACTTGAGAGCTCAAAATGAACCATCATCCTTTTAACTATGAATTCAACCTAGACGAGTAAAAGGTGCCCACTTATTTCGTAAGAAGTGGCATGCAGTAGTATCCATAAGGTCAACCATAAGAGATTTGAAACTTTTCATGCATTAGCACAAAAAGCAGAAGTTTCTTACAAGTTCCCATAAGGAAGACTAGAATTTGAACAAATCTGGGAAAGCTCAAAATAAGTTGCATAAACTGGGGGAAAAATATCTTGGGTCCACTATACCGGCAATCTCAGAACTTGAAAACTAACGGTACATTTGGTTACACTTTTTGATTTTTGATTTCTAAAATGTACTTTATAATTTTTTAGTTTTGATTTTTGCTGTACAACAAAAACCAAAAAAGTAAAAATTATGTTTGGTAACCACGTTGCTATAAAGCAAAAGGCAAAAAGCAGAGAGCGTGTATGTATGTATGTAAGCATGCTTGTATGTATGTTTGTACGCACGTATGGATGGATGTATGCATGTACGAGTGCATTAATGTATATGTATGCATGTGTGCATGAATGCATTCATGTATGTATGAATGGATGGATGTATGCATGTGTATGCTTGATGTATGTATTCATGTATGCATGGAGTATGTATGTATGAATGTATGGATGTATGTATGTATATATGTACGTATCGATGGATGGATGGATGTATATATGCATGAATGTATGGATGCATGCATGTATGCATATATGGATGTATGGATGCATGCATGTATGCATATATGGATGTATGGATGCATGCATGTATGCATATATGGATGTATGGATGGATGTGTGCATGTATGAATGTATGCATGTATAAATGTATGTATGCATGTATGCATGTATGTATGTAAGCATGTATGTATGCATGCATCTATGAATACATGTATGTATGCATGCATGTATGTATATAAGCAAGCATGCATCTATGTATGTGCTTACTAAGGTTTTATGTTAGTTAATTTAAAAGTAAGAAAGCAAATTTTAAGAAGCCAAAAAATTTTGCTCTCCACGAAAGTAATTATTTTTTATTTTTTGAGTTTTACTCTTTGCTTTTTGTGGTGTTACCAAATATTGCTTTTTTATTTTTGCTTTCAAAAGTCAAAAAGCAAAAAAGTACTTTTTTAGTGGCTAAAGAAATGCACCCTAAGTGATTCAATAACTAGTCTTGAAACATTTATAGAATCCAAAATCCAGTGTGATACATGGAAGCTACCCAAATCATCAAATAGATCAGCAAGGTTAAGTTGATAAGACCAAAATAGTAACATAATGGAAACAAAAAAAAGCAAGATCTGGAAATTGGCACCAAGAAAGGCAGAATTGCCCTGACCAAATAAAGATCTATAGGAACCAAGATTTGAAAAACTGATCGTACTGCGATTGATACAGCCCTCTATGATGGTATGTACCATGATGTACTGCCTTATATCAGCAAATCAAGAGCAGATACAAAGGCATATTATACCGATACATGACTGCTATGCCCCAAAATCACAGTATTTCAAACATTGCTGGGAACCAAAAAATGAAAATTGATGCAGCCCGAAGGCTTCAAACACTAGAAGGCTAATTTGATGACAGGAATGAACCATCTAAATAATATGATGGTGCACTGTACTGGATACTACCATAAGCAATTTGAGTTGAAAACGATTTATAATGTTCTGATGGTATTCCTCATGCCATCAAGACAAGCATCCTGCCAGTGTCCATGGTCTGACATCAGACAAATATTGGCCTGCACCCAAGTTGAAAAGAAGTATGCCTAAACTGTTGTCTAGCTTTTAGTCATCCAATCCTTTTGGTAACCAGATTCCCATCATGATTAGCACATATCAGCCATATAGCTTAGAGTTGCAAATTTGTTTCAATCTCAATCTTCCTTTTGCTTTATTGTCTAGTTCGGGTCATGTTCTTGAGGTCCCACAGATTCCTATTAAAGTAACAGCCCCAGAATATTATAAATACCTATGCACACTCCTAGTTCTTGGCATCAATCAATAATATAATACTTTGAGTTCTCTTTTTTTTTTTTGGCATGGCCTGATGTTGTGTAAGAAACCATGATGCAACACTGCATAGTCAAGAGGAGGAGCTTGGTACAATGTTGGGCAGCTCCACACGAGGCCCCTTAAGACCAAAGTTGCACCATCAAAGGTTCAACAGGGAGGCAATGTCAGGCAGCTCCAGCCAACAACCCATTAGGACCAGAGTTGCAGCACCAAGGTTCAAGAAGGAAGGTACAACACCTTCAGCTATTCTTTCATTTTTCTTGAAACCCTAAAATGCCTCTTTTTATTATTATTATTATTTCACATCTTTGCTTATTTTGTTTTCATTTATGCCTTCAGTTTCATTGCACTGCTCTTGATACAAGTGGATAAGGGATCCTACCCTTTAGATAGCATCAATAATAAAACAAAGAGATAATCCAAAGAAAAATCATTTATTCAACAAAAAAAAAATGATGGTGAATTTCCAAGAAAATAACAAACGGATTTTATTTTATGAGAAAGACACCATGGTTAATTATTATTCCATCTTGTACATACATGAGTTGCAAGCATAATACCTCCCAAAACTCACTAGATCCATTGGTTTGCCATGTACACTCCTATACCAAATCTCCTAGGAACTAAAAATGAGCACTACAAAAGATTGAGTTCAACCATCCACCACATCTTCAATAATAGATGCTAACTCAAACTCACCCATGATGTAGTCCAAACAGTAACAAACTCTTCCAGCTTCTTCTGTCATGAGTCATGACACCTGGTTTATTGGCACAAAACCCCGGTGCACTAATAGCTCTGCTACAGTTGACCATGCTAAAGGTCTTGTATGATAGATCACTAGGAAATCTTTCCCAATACTTCTTATGACCTTACACAGGATCCTGAGGTTCATGCAAGAATCACTGGCTAGTAAAAGATGTTTTCTGCACCCACCTTTAATTGTTCATAACATCCAAGGCATCAGTCTTCATCTACTATAAGTTAGATAACATGCAACCTTAAGTTAGCCAACTACAGAGTACCCAACCATGCACCTACACAACTGGCCACTGAACATTTGCAACCTAGATTTCTTAATATTATCCAACTCGCCATCTTATCTACTCACATCCAGCATGTGGCCTTGATATGCAGAAAGGTATATCCTGTTATGCCACTGGCTTGCAAATTGCAACAGTTAAGATTCCTCTGCATCACTGATCCCATGGCACATGATTGAGTTCATCTCACAAAGCCAAAGTTTGAACACAAGACAGTCAAAGCCAGAGTATGTTTATACATCTAGTAAATAATGATGTTGTGTGGGGACCGTGGGACAAACTGAATACTTTAAGAATATGGAGTTATCCACTACACCTTCACAATTTATTTTGAGAAAAAAGTCAAAACATTAATCTCTCTTTGGTTGTTTTAAATAAATCTTAAAGACAAGCACAAAAAACTTTGTTCTCCAAGGAAGCCCTACTGACACCAGTAAGTTTCTCATAATTCAACAACTTTTTGATACATCATAGATGAGGTGTGAACTGAGACAAAATGCAACAACTTCTCAAGCACACTTACTCCTGCTTCCCCTTGAATGGGTTCAAATAAAAATCCGCATACACGATCACCATGGTCTGAAATTTAAACAATTTTGTGGAATCATGTATAAAGAATATGGCAAATACAAGAATAATTGAACTAATATACTTGCTGTTAGATTTTAACATGGGAATCCAACTTACAGACCTTTAAAGATTTTCTCAAGTGCATCAACATCACCAAAATCAACTTTGAGATGACCTGGAACCAAGGGACCAAAACCACGTGTAGCATCATTGTCACAGCTCATAGATATTACACCCAAGGTCCGACCATGAAAACATCCACAACAAGACACAATTATAGCCTGCAAAGTTATCCACTTTTTGTCAGCCAGCTGTTTTTAAGGAATGAAATCAACATAGTTTCTGGAAAGGCCATTGCTTTTAACTAAGTGGAACTCGCAAGAAATTTTGCTCAAGTATATCTTCTCAAATACGTTCAGCACAAATGATTTTCCATATACACTTTGCATGATAAGAAGCAGTAGATATCTAGTGAACGTACTTATTACCAAACTATTATTTGTATGTTCTAAAGGATAATCATGCATGTCACTGCATACATATATATTCTATAATGAATAAATTTCAACATGTGTTCTAGAATGAATTGAATAGACAAGATTATCCTACAAAGGTTACTTTACTCATAGTCCAGACCAAGGTCCAGAATCTTGATATTGGATACCATACCATTACATTACTGTTTTGGTACAGTATGGATTGGTACAATATGGTATTCACCTTGCATCGAGACAGCTCTCGAGCTATTTTTCCCACTTTTTTTATCTCAGTACAAGTCAGCACATAACCTTGTACGTGTCGATATGAGGCACCGACCTAAATATGATTTCCATACTGGTTTCAATCCAGTACAATACAATATACCCTATACCGAGAGGTTTAGGGCGTTACAATAATCCATGATGTAAATACCTTTTTATCAACCAGTAAAAAGTAGATTGAGATTTACGCAATAAATGAGAGTTCTGGAAGGAAAGAACCTCATAATTTTCAGAAGTCATCCAATTAAAGTTACTAGTCAATATTAGGCATGGAGCAGTTAATTCATCAATTACAAATTCATGGTAAGGAATCATGGACCCTTTGCTAGTGAAAAAAACCAAGTAGATAGTAATATGAGTGCTGAAAAAGATTAAGAAACATTAAGCAGTTCAACTCACTCTGTAGGTCTAGAAAAATTAGGAAGCATGATATTAGTCAATATTGGTTCATACTAGGCATATCATATTGAATTAGTACCATATGTGGCATGAGGAGAGTGCTGAATCCAGTATACCGAACCGACCCTTATACTCTGCATATCGATACTGTACCAAGATATTATCTATATAGGATTTGGAATCAAAATAGCAAACCTTGCTCCAACCAAATAGAAAAATTAGTGGAATTTGATCAAGGTAATCAATTTTAGGTTATAAACATGTTAGATCAAGGTTCGCCAAATTGAGAATGACTATACCGATGGGCTACCAGTACGGTTCGGATGTTTGATTCAGAACACCAGCACAAAAGGAGCAAAGTAGAAGGAAAGAAAGAAAGATAGAGAGGGGGGACGGAAAGGTCATTGGTGGCCTGCCGAGGCCACTGGAGGGCCGTTGAGGCCTCCGAGGCTCCCCCTTCTTTGAGAGGAGATTGGAGAGAGAGAGGGGGAGGGAGAGAAATGAAGGGAGGGCAAGGTGACAGGGAGGCCGTTGGATGGTCGAAATTGATCCTACGTTATCCATGGGCTCAAAACAGGGGGTGACCCTAGTCATTGTGTATATATATTTTTTTATATGATGCACAATGAAACCGGCAATGAGGGCATCCTCATCACCGTCCCCTCCAATTCTCTCCCCCCTCTCTACCTCTCTCTAATCTCTATTCACTTCTCTCAGACGAGGGCGAAGCCTTGGAGGCCTCCACAACCCTCCGATGGCTACCACTAGTATTTTCGTTGGCCTCCCTTTCCTTCCCTCCCTCTCCTCTCCCCTCTCTCTTTTTCCCTCTTTGGTTCTCCCTCTCCCCTACTTTTATTTCTGTGTTGGTTCAAACCCGGTATAGTTTGGTACAGGGGCATACTGACCCATACTACCGGCCAGCTAGCATGGGATCCAGTTCTGAGTCAGCAAATCTTGAGTTAGATAGCCAACTTGGTTATTAAACCAAGAGACACTTGACTTGGATCAATCTATTGAATAATTAGGTTGGGTCAACATGACTTGAAACTAATCCATAAATAACTTGAATCCAATCAATATACCTATTTGACCCATGTAAAACTAAGCTCTAACTAGAAACCATTTTTACCTATTTTACTGATATTTTTTTTTTAGAATTCTAGTAAGGATATGGACTTGGTTCGGTCATCCAAATAAGAACTTCTAGAATCTGGATACTTCACTCTTACCTTTTCCCTTCTCCCTCTAGAAGAGAGATGAAAACCAACTTGATCCTCACTCCTCTTCCAATTACTCTCTTCCTCTTTTCCCTTCTCCTGATTGGATGCCATGATTGTTATCCGCATCCAAAGTAAACCAGATTTAGAAATGGATGTGCTTGGAATATATCCAACCTGCTTTCACCCCTATTTGTCAAATGGTTTTCTTGATGTTTGGGTTTTTTTTTTGTTTTGAAAAAAAAAACACCATTCTTTTCCTTATCTATGAATAGGTAGGCATCCAACAAGTCTCCTAATCCCTTCTTGGATGGCCTTCCTAAAAGAAAGGGTCAGCATTAGCTAACAGAATAACCATGTCCACACCAGCAGAATCATGTCAAGTCAGGTTACCCTTATAGGATAAACAGGTTAACCGTGTCACTTTAGAGACACCATGCACCTATTTATCAAATGGATTATACATGCTGGGTCATCTTATCTATTTCAAAAAATAGGTTGTGTTTGGGCTTTTAGTTTCTGACTCGTTTATTAAATGAGTTGGGTTTAGGTTCAGGTTGAAAGTTTACTCACAATACCTATGCCCAACATGACATGAACCTATTCTCTTGCCACCCGTATTCTTGGCAATGTCTTATATAAGTCATTCAATCCAATACTCAGGTAAAATAAAAGTCTGAATGCAACAGAAGAAATAGTGCGAGACAAACATAGAGGTCATCCATTTAGTTTGATTATATGGTTACTCTTAAATATGCATGAAAATATCATCACAAAAATCAACCTGTAATGTGAAAATGGAACCATAAATTTCAGATGTAAGAAAATTGCAAACAAGTCCAGATAAATAAAGGCCCACATTACTCAATACCTCTCCATGTCTGCCATGTTCCATTCAAAAAAAAGTTTTTAATCTCTCAAACTCATTGCGAGCTTTGTTATGATATCTTCCTCATCAACTTCATAATTAACTGCACAGAAGCAAGGATACTCAAAATCTATGACCATAGATATCTACATTTGTTAGGTACTTCTTGGATACATGTCTAATATTGTGAGAGCCCATGTTGGCATTGATTGTGTCTTAAGGGAGATCCCCAGTACTTATATAGGGCTAAGTAAACCAAATTCTACCTTCCAGCAAGCTTTTTGGGTAAAGTTTGGGTTGTTACAAATAGTATTAGTATGAACTTGGCCCATGGCCCCTGTGGACTAGGGGACACTGCAAGATGGATCCTTTTAGGGTAGACCATGGGCTGATCATGGAGTATGTGATTAGATTTAGACCCTTTGCCTGTCGACGACACATGTGTTTAAACATGAGGACTATGTTAGAGCCCATGCTGGTGTGCACTAGCCCTACATCATGCTGGGGAGATCTTAAGCATTTGTGCAGTGCCAAAGAACCTAAATAATATATTCTTGCTAGCTTTTTAGATGAGGTCTTGGTCATTACAGATACTTGTGTAAGTATCCCTTTTTCAAAATTTAAAAGAAACAATCCAGATACAGCCCATATACACTTGAAATACTTCCCTAATACCTCCAAAAGTGAAGTTCTTCTTAATATTAACCTTCTAATGATGAGTGGTCAAATTTGTAGTTTATGATGTTAAATATTGAAATATAAGTATGGATTGGGGGCTATGAATTCGAAGGATGACTAATTGATGAGCTTGTAAAAGTTGATGATGTTGTGTAAAGTATGCACCATGTTATTTTGATAGCCTACTACATCTTATGAATGCTTTTCTTACAAACATAAGTATATATATTTGCGTATATGTATGTACGTACGCATGTGTAATATATATATGTGTGTTTGTATGCTTTTCTTACAAACATAAGTGTATATATTTGTGTATATACGTGCATGCGTGCGTTGTGTATTCTAGATGATTGTATCTTAGTTTTCAAGGTTCGTCCTATTGGTACATCCATATTGTGTAGCATCTGTGACCTAGCTTGATAGAATGATTATCTCTAAATTTCATAATTTCTCATTTCCATATTGAATTCCTAAATTTTTGCCACCTTGGATCTGAAAGTTTAATAATGATGTCAAGCTATCAACATTCTGACATGAGATGTGAATTGTAAGAATGCCCTACAACAAAACACAGACTTGAGGAAAAGCTAAACTCCAGTTTGTTCAATTGCACTACCTCATCCTTGGGTATTAATTTCTTCTCATAACCCCATTTACGTGCCAACTTCAGAGCAGTTTCCACACCTTCAGCTCCAGTATTCATGGGTAGCATCATGTCATACCCAAACATAGTGTGAGGTATTCTGCAAAGATAGGAAACTTATCATTGTAGAATGCCCTAGAGCTAAGAGTAAGCCTTTCCGCTTGTTCAACCAAGGCTTTCATGACTTTTGGATGACAATGTCCCTGAAAAGCAAAGGCAAAAGGGTTGGGGGGGAACAAATGAGTTTCTGGAATAGAAACCAAATAGGCTGCAAATATATAAACTGGCTCAACTGATACCTTGCATATCCTTAAGGATGAAAATCAATTTCAGAACAACAATCAATATCAATATTGTCAAGACATAACCATGTTTCATTGAGAAAACTACTTTTAAGCTTGATGTGTAAGAAGACTAATTTGCTCACAGAGTCAAAAGTTTTGAATATTGGTTAGTAGAAGAACATAACATCGGTTTTGGCAAGACTACAAACCTGATTGACTGCCGAGTAAGCAGATAGGAAATCAATATACTTGTTGCCTTCAGGGTCCCATACGCAAGCGCCCTGCCCTTGAGAAAATACCATAGGAATTGGATGATAACTGCAAATTAATCACAGAATGATTCAGACTTCAGAGTAGTGTGAAAGTTTAACAGTTGTCAATAATGAATCAATGCAAGGGTGACAATATCATGAGTGCTAAAGGCATAATTATAACTCTTTTACAGTTGTCAATAATGAATCAATGCAAAGGTGACAATATCTTGAGTGCTAAAGGCATACTTATGACTTGGAGAATCATCAAAAGCTAATAAAATTCCACTAATAAAGTGAACAAGGCATGCTTTACTCACTGAAGCTAGTCCAGACCACAGATTTTTCATTGTAAATTGAAAAACAGTGCTATAATCACGGGCCAAATTCCAATTGAAGAGATACAGCATCGAATTAAATGTTCTATTATTTAGTTGGACAAGAACTACATAAAAACAGCCAATAGTGGATCAGTTGGACAATATATTGATTGCAAACTATGAGATAATAATGTATTTACCAATGACAGATGTTAAGGTAGTAAATCAGAAATAATAATAACTAGACAACGGGAGTACAAATTTAATTCATAATTCAACAGCTTTTAGAGATTGCTCTATAGTATCTAATGGCAAAGACCCTATCGCAAACAGTCGATTATGGTTTCACTTTCTTTACATGATAACTTTAAGTCACAATTTTTACGCATTTTGGTGGCAATAGCTCAATCAGTTGATCGTCCAGTTTCTGGCTGGCAAACATTGTTTTAATTTAAAACACTTTTCTCCTGGAACCCGCCTATCTGGATTATTTAAGGATAATAAATAAATCCATCAGTTATAGAAAATCATTTTCTAGTTTAATCCAGATCAAAATTCAGGAACAACCAGAAAATAGAAAGATTCTCCATATTTGTGCACACGTACCTTGTTGTATCAGTATTTTATCCTTCATGGTAATATGATCAGATTAAATTTCAGATTATGGCTTTGGTGAGTATCATAGCACGTTGGGTGAATGATGGCTTAATGTGGATGTAGATGATCACAAAATATTCTGTTTATCTAAGGTTCCAAAAGTTTTGAGACAATTTAAGCATTTCAATGGAACTGGACATGGTCAGTAGTAATAAATATATGCAGTTTTGTTTATATAACTCAGTTTTGGATGGTTTTATTTGATTTTGGATTATTCCAATGTTAACTCCAGCCTTAGATGTGCTTCTGATGAAATGAATGAAAAGAATCAGAAAACATGGTAAAACTTGGTTTATTCCTCTGTTTTGGCCTAACACACTACTTTAACCTTAAATCATATGCCTGATCCCATCTACATCTCATTTGTATTATGGATCAAGTATGACTTCTGTAGCTAACAAATTTATATCTAGTTATTAAATGATGCTGACCTTCGTGGGCTGATGTAAATTTGGTGCATGGAAACTTTGAGCAAGAAGGGGGATAGTTATAAATCCAAAAGGATACTTGGAAAAAAATCTACTTGTTTACACAAAACAACTTGTTGTACAATCCAGAAGCAACTCTTGAATGTTATTCTATACCCAGAAATTCAGAATAATGAAGTAGGCAAGGCTTGATATATGGTACCGAAAAGCCATCTCTAAAGTATATGATGTACTCCACAAAATGGTTGTTAAACAACAATTTGAATCTTAGTTAGGACCTCTTCCATCTATACCACGATATCAATAGCAAAATGCACCTCTAGACTACTATCAAAGAACCACAAGAAGATTCTAGGAATTTTTAAAAGCTAAAGTAAAGCATAAATAACATGAACAGGTATTGAGCATGTTAGAAGCTCCAACATTAGTACTGTTGCATACAAGAGCGAAGCCCTGATTCATCACCGGTTTATACAACCACCACAAACTACAGCAGCAGATCCAATCAAGCCCCAAAATTCACGTTTACTGAGCTAAAAGCCAAGCAAATAAGAAAGAATAGAACCAATGCTTATCCTGTCAAAAATTAGCATCAGCTCAAAATCAACATCACTAACTCTTTAAGCCATGGCGACCCCCCAATTTGAATCAGCAAACCATCGTGCACCAACCAGACCAGTCAAAACCATCGATATTCGATAAACCCATAAACAAAACACAGAAACATTAACAAGGATTCCTGATGAATATCGAAACATAAACAAAGAAACATTTCTTCCATCTCGAAAAGAAAGATCGACCGAATAGCAATTAAATCCCACAAAATTCCATAATAATAAATCTAAATAAAAAACAAAGAATCATCAAATAGAGGCCGCAAGAATCTGGGATCTGAGAAGTGGAGTGGAATACAGCAACATAGCTTACTTGTGAGCGCTATGCTGGTGTTCCATTCCCATCAGTTCCTCGGAAGAGGAAGGAGCGGATTTGTGGGGAAGGGCGCACACGCTCCTCGCCCCAATCGCCCTACTCATCATCCATTGCAACGGTCTCTTGGTCGCGCTCATTTTATCCGCTGCTCTTCTTCTCCAGACACGGAGAAAAGCCCTCGAGAGCGAGCTATCAGATTGGCGACAGCGAAAGAAATTTGGAAATATTTAGTAATGGAGAAGTTCGGATATGAACTTGCCGACTCTCACTCTCGCTTTCTTTTTTAGATGTTAGGCGGCCCACGTTGCGCGTCGGCCTTTTCAGGCTGAATCGAAAACAAACAAAAACAAAGGAATCCAACGTCTCGCTGGTCGCGGGAACGGCTGCTCGGAGAAACGTTGCATGCGGCCATTTAGATTTAATAATTTAAGGATAAGATTCGGTGCAATGAGGAGGCTTTCCCTTTTTTTAAAAAAAAAAAAAAGATTATTTGAATTTTAAGAAATTTAAGAAAATGGATTGGAGCGGGTAGTTGCTGAGGAATATTATTGAAATTTTTTTTTATTTAATCAATCCTAATTATAACTCGAATCTTAAATAGGATGGGCATGCCGGTTGAGTCTTTTTATTGTTATCCATTTTGACTGGGTTGGATGAATACCGATCAAGACCTTACAGATTTGGATGGCACACCAAAGATGATACGAATTCTTATTATGCAAGCGGAATGAAAGTGGATAGCATCTCCTATATGTAAAATATGCAAGTTATTTATTTTTATTTCTTAACAAAATTATTATTGTCGGACCAAATTAACTTTTTAAGTACTTTCTTGGTTGGTCGAGTTATTTCCTTGCAATCCTACAAAACAAACTCATTTACTGAAGGGTTTCCAGTAGGGAATACTTCGATGCTTAAGTCAACAAGATTCAGATAAACAAATAGAGAATCTCATAAAAGATGGACAGAAAAATGAGAGAATATTTGATTAATTCCTAAATGAATTTTATCTAGAGTTTAATTGATCTATTAAATTTCTAGGTTGAAAAGTAAAAGAAATCCATAGATTTAAATCCTATCTGAATTACTATGACTGATCTATGCAGTGATTAAGATTATAAAAATTTAATGCATCTGAATTATTTAAATCACGTCTTAATCACCATGGTTAATAATTTCGAATAGGATTAATGAAATTTGAATGAAAGTGCATTAATCAATTAAGAAAACTTGCTGGCTTGTAAAACCAAAAAATCAAATTAGCATATTCAGAATTAATTATCGCATCGATTTAGTTAAATTTCCGATGTCTTAGCTATTTTAGATTTTGTCCTGAAAGTTTGTTACCACCTTAGTTTGATAGTGTGTTTAAATTTTCAATTTTTTTTTTTTTTTACCCGAAGTTAATTGTCCAGACAATATAAGTATATATTATAATTTGGATGATTGTCTCTAATCCTAGAGGACGATATTGGATTACTACCTTGTATTACTTGTACGACCAGTACGTTTGCCAACATATGTCAAAGCTCCTTGGGTCCTTGCATCACCGTATCGAGCTCTCCAACGCACCAGCCAGTTCAACAGTCTAGCATGACCAATTTTTCATGGCAATGCATACTATTTAGCTTTTTCCCAATTATTTGGTACCTGGAGTGGGCACTTGTTTATTCAAGACCAACCATGAGATTATTCTGATTTTTTCAAATCTATTTTTGCAACTTCCATGCATGTCGGTTTCAGTATTCTCCTCTTTTTTTACTAATTCTTCAACCAAATAAAAATAAATTACTTCACTCTATGCTCTCATCTTTTTAAAATTATATATGTTTATACCATGTCTATCACTCTACCGTTTTATCATTAAGCCATACAACTTATATAGTTCCTCTAATAAAGTCATTATAACTTCTTTAACTGTAAATGATCAGTACACCAAATTTGGACAATCATTTTGAATATATGAATATTTGAATTCAAGTGAATGATGCAACCTAGCTCACAGCATGCCTAGGTAGAATCTCTGGGACTGTGCCTGGCTGTGTAATGTTTCACCTACAAGTCCTCCGGGCTTTCTCAAGATTAATTTTGATGCCATATGATCATGGTCAGTAGTAAGTGAAATCGAATCCATCATTCGATACTCGAACTCCAGATTTGTGATGACCGATAGGAGTCAACTTTTCGACACTGCTACTATCCTGGAAGCTGAGTTGAGAACAATCTTGACTGGCATCACGTACACCCGGTTAGTCTTGGAAGCAGACCACTTAGTCATCGAAGATGATTTTACTAAAGTGATGGGATGAATTCATGGACAGGCAAAGACAACCACGTCTCATTCTTTGCTATGTGATATCCAGAGGATTGCTAGAAAATGTACCTCCCTTGATGTCAAGCATGTTAATTTATCAGGAGGTGAACAAGAGGGTGTACTGGATCGCCTCCATGAAGGAACACTATAAGAGGGGCTTTGTGGACAAAGGTGGTGGCGGTAAAAGACATGTCTATCATGCACGCACACACACACACACACATCAAGTACTAAAGGAGCCCACACACGCACACCAATTTCTGAAGGAGTATGAGGGCCACAAAGTAAAAGTCCATGCCCCTCTCTCTCTCTCTCTCTCTCTCTCTCTCTCTTCTCTCTCCCAGAGAGTGATTCATCTCAAGGAAAACTAGTATTGCAAAATTCTTTTTCCAAAAAAAAAAAAAAATTGTAGCCCCGCTTAAAAACCTAGTAGAGAGACCGGTCAAACATTGGGGAATCCAAAGTTCAACATCCCTGCCAATGCCCTCCCAGCCGTGTCTTACGCTAGCATATAAAAGTGGATGCATGCCACCAAGAAAAGGAAACTGCGCCAAAGGGGGGAAATCCTCGCGAGAAGCAAGCTAACACCTTCACGTCTTTTAAGTAATCTTCTTGAAATCCGGTCACTAAACAAGCCACAAGTACAAAGTAATCATATAAAGGTACGGATGAATAAAATATTGGCAGTCAAAACAACCTTAATTCATCACCATGCATGCAACCCAGGCTTTCCAAAAAGCAGGTTGTTGCCGCAACAAAATTGACTGCAGATTGGGCATTCAGCACAATACTTTCCAGATGTCATGTGATGCTTCCGAACGATTATATTCCTAAATATTGTGGCAAGATTAGATATAGAAATAACATGGACCAAGATTCATCATTTCAATACCAGATTCTATATCTATATCAATTAATTATACTGCATCGAATGCAGAACCGTGCACCAAATATCAGTACGATAAAAGATAGTATACAATCTGGTATCAATATGATATAATATATCAGTATGGTACTGAATGGAACGGTATGGTAAATCTTGGCATATATATTGGATCTCATCAATACCTGCCAATTAATCTAATCAGGCAGGTCTCCTGTAACACCAGCAGCAAAGGCACAGGTAGACTGCTTGATAAACTAGGTAGTGCGAAAACCATTCAAAGATTAAGAGGAAAAATAAAAAGAGACCCATCAAAACATATTAAATGGTTGTTAATTGTAATAGACATCCTATAATCACCGTTTTGACAGGTTACTGTTCTCAACTTCTATCTTGTTCATTTTATTTGCTATTCACTTTCATGACTCCATAATTGTTAGACTCTTTGGCTTCATAAATCAAAATTAAATGATCGATGAGTAATCACAGTTTTAGCTTTCAAGCAGTGTGTTCTGACAATCGTTTTTTGGTAAACAAAAGGCACCAGATATCCTCATTGCATGATAAACAATAATTTCTAATGATTCGAGATATATATATATATATATATATATATATATATATAATCAAGATTTGCCTCCACGGCAATGTGGCTAACCTTTATATATGGTCAATTTTTTTATGAAATGCAGTCTTGAAAAGAATTTTCAGTTTGTATCTTTTCTTTAGAATTTCAATATCAGCTCTATAAGAAGGAAGCTAAGACATTTAACTTACAAAAACAAAGCCATGGTAATTCGATAAAACCAACTAGATCTTCCCTATTGAGTGTATGCTCCTTTACTGATTTTAGAATGCCTCTGCATCTTGACTCGCAAGGTATTAATGTGCAACAGTAAAGTTCAGGTAAAAAATCTATCTCAAATCAAACATAAGTATTTATCATGTTATCAAGAAGAATCCATGCATCCCTTAGATATTTTAAGTAGTGGGGCACAATGCAGTACAATATGGTTTATCTAAACCTTGATTATCTGAATTAGAATTATTGCACAACATCATGAACAATGATGTGGCCAGAGCATGAATCTAACCTAATTTTGGATGTGCATGAAAGAAATGAAACAAAGTGCATAGGAGCTTAAATGAACTCAGCAAGCTAAATATATATCCATCGCAGCCAATTAGTAACCATGTTACCTCAGCTTAAAATAAAATAAATTAAAGCAAAAGTTCAGTTTTGCAAGTCAGGAATTCAGAGAGATTTTTGTAAAGCATAGGAATAAAGATGAACTTAACACATTCCTTACAAAGTCACAAGCACCGATCAACGAAAATTCTGTGCAATGCAACAGAAGACATACCTGTCACTGTCCACCATCAAAACAGAGTACCATGCATTTAAATCTAAAAAAGCATTTCCCACTCCAATCTCCAAATCTCAATAGAAAGTTTTTTTTTTTTTTTTTTCACTCTCATGTCATCCATTACTTCATTCTACAGATAAAATGCACTCATTTCTATCATTTAGTCCAGTTCTAGGTTAACTTCTATCTGACTGCACAAGGCTTCCCTGCTGTTCAGCATATGGCCTTATAAAAGTCCTCCTCCACCAGACCTCGAAGGCTCTCTGAAGATTCGGGCAGTTATCGCCAACCTTTAAGAAACTTCCTAGCCATGAGAGCAAAATATTCTGCTGATCTTCCAAAGGAAGTGTCAGAATTGTTCGGCCAATTCCTTCCTCCACGACCTTTCGATCAAATGATCTACATCCATGCTGTAACCAACTGTAGTCATCAATAAGTGGCTGCAACCAAACATGTAACAGCAGCTGGCGAGTTTCCTTTGATGGCAGCATCTCTCCTCTTCCAATCGCAACAAAAAGCCTAGCTGTAACGCAGCTAACAAGGTGGCGGGACATGATTGGTAGCTTTGAGTGTAATTCAGCTAGCTCACTCTGGGTAGCCCACATCACTGCAAACTCATCTACTATATGTCTGTCAGCCAAAATCTCAACTAGCCAAAGAAGATTATCTGCCTCCAGAGCTATCTGCCGAACGACAGGATCTTTGATTTCCAAAGATCTTTCTGCAAAACCAGGTTCAGATGCTTGTCTGAACACAGCTAATAGCGAGTCTAAGCAGTTCCTGCATGAACTGTATAAAGTTTCAATGCATATGTCTGTAGATCCATTTGTCCAAAGATTATTTTCCTTCAAAAGCTTCAACACTAAGGATTTCATCTCTCGCCGACCACGATCCTCATTGCTTTTGAGGACCATCTCCAATATATGAGCAAGTGTATCATTAGGAGGATTGGTGATATCAGATGCTACTCGTTTTAGTATAGGACTGATTCCATAATCATCATTCTGAAGATGTCTGATAGATTTCACCACATTTTCTTCTTCTTCTCCAACCCAAGGGACTGCTTCCAGGTAATCTAAGCATGACTTGATGCATGAACGGTAGCCAAGTGACTCTGCAACCTGCAAAATATCACCTCTAATTATGTCGAGAAACAAATGAACCTCTAACCAAGCCCTTGTGAGGCAACACTGGGCAGCAAAATATTTCAAATAGAAGCATTTCAGTGTGATGTCTAAAGGGATGCAGAAAGAAACAATCATAAGAATAGCCACAATATCAGATTCAAAAATAAAAAAATAAATAAATAAATAAAGTTGCCAAAGTACATGAATGGTGCAAAGAAACAAATGTATGCAAGCTCAAAATCCAATTACCTCCTTACAGAGCTGTCAAAGTTACAAACCATTTTAAATATACATAATATTCATGCAGTTTCTCTTGCAAGTTGCATGTTCTATTTTGTTCAATATTTAATAGTCACTTCTCAATATCACCAGGATCATAAATAAGGAGCCTAATCAGATTTACTTTGTTTTAAGCTTTTAGTAAGGATATGTAGCCTGTCAGCTCGAACACTCTGAAATCCTGTCTCACAAATTTCCCCTTTTTACGTTTGCACCTATTTTAAGAGAATCTATTATTTTCCATCACATATGACCATAGGATGACAAAAAGCACTCCACGACTTGATCTTAAAATATGAGACTTCCATCTACATCCAAATGCCCTTTATATATATATATATATAGACATACATATATATGGACACACAAACATGTATATATAGACACACACATATATAAATATATAGACATACATATATATATATATATACACACACACACACACATATATATATATAGACATGCGCGCACACTCAAGTCACTTTGGCATGCTAAGCACTGATAACCTCAGCATTGAGCAGACATATCCTCAGTTTTTAGCATTTAAAGCAGGCAATAAAACATACCCAAATTTTATCTCTTACATGGCTGTCTATTATTTTCCATCAGACATGGCCACAGGACAACAATAAGCACTCCAATGACTTGATCATGTAAAAGTACAAATTTAAACTTCATTGAAATGCTAATCCCTACTGATCTCAATGTTGGGTTCACATATCCTCCTTACCATTTAAAGCTATTAAATATCCCCACCTAAATTATGGTCATATAATTAATTTTACATTCTCATAAGCATGTGGCAATCAAAAAATGACAAATGAGATGTATTTCCTCTACATGAGTACTGCACATCATATATTTTTACTTCTTTTATGCCATAGCACCTGGATAAGAGAATGTGAACTTAAAGAATCATATGGCCATCATGTCTATTAGGTTTTTTAAACAATACTAAATGGTGGTGCAGGAATTATACTAAATTTACTCCCTTCACTTCTAGAAAAAT
Source organism: Areca catechu (assembly GCA_021397845.1). Lineage (NCBI taxonomy): Eukaryota > Viridiplantae > Streptophyta > Magnoliopsida > Arecales > Arecaceae > Areca > Areca catechu. The sequence goes on from CM038039.1 coordinate 216,335,942, forward strand.
TCTCAACCTCTTTACAAGTGAAAAAGCAACAGAAGAAACTTTTGCCTCCTAAGATGTAACATTTCTCAAATGCTACTAAGATTAAATAGATCATGTTTAGATGATCTAAACAAAACTAGGATACTGTAATGTCAAAAAATTGGACACTAGATACCAAATAAAAAAGTTCATTCAAAATTAAAATTATCAAAATTTATCAGTCTCGTTCAATTATCTTGACTAATCTTGTTCAATAATCTTGACTGATCTTGTTCAATAATCTTGACTAATCTTGTTCAATAATCTTGACTATATGCCTTTGCTGCTGCCAACTCAGGAATCACCTTTAAGGATCAAATAATTGACATAAAAAAATGTGCCAGTAGGTAACTTAGTACACTGATATGGGCAAAGTACATAAGTTGATAATTAGAAGGATCAAGAGACCAATTCTATTGTTATAAGTAAAGAAAATAAACAGCATCATATCTGAACAAACCCTTAGAATGCGGAGTACACGTGGAACACTTTGCTTGATCAGTCTGTGCTTCATTTCTTTACAGTACATCAGTCCCACAGTCTCAACATAAATCTCCACATCCTCGCAGTCCATTATTTCAATGTATGGTACTGGAGACTGCCTAGATAGCTTATCTGCAAAGAAGCTGCTATGTTCTGCAAGAATGTTCCTGTGAACACTCATCCTCACAGCAATCCCTTCCTTTCCGAACAAAATGACTTTCAAATCACTGGTCTCAGGCTGGCCGAAGCCAACACATATCTTTCGTTGCTGGTTCTCACCATTCGGTTTTGGTGGCCTCTCAGGAGCCTTTGTTGGACTTGCAGCAGAAGCATCTGGGGTCATACATCTCTGATCATCAGAAACAACCCTGGATCTTATTTGGTTAGGAAGTTGTCTCTTTTCTGTTGTGAGACTTGGTGCCTTCTGAACTGAGGTAGCCTTTGATGGTGGCGGGGACCCTTTCTGTTTGTTTTGTTGATTATGATTTTTGAGGGTCTTCTGAAGCACAGCAGGGGAAGGGCAACACCAGAACCCTTCTGGAGTCACAGCAATAGGAACGTTTCTGATCTTTGTATGACCCGAATCAAGCCTTCTAACTCTAAAATCTGCCATTCTAAAGCTTTTCTTTACTTAAATTTTTAGAAACTAAAATCATTCAGTCAGAGGCCACCAAGACTAAATCCAATTCCTCCGAAAGCTTGATTTACAAGGGAACTGCAAATTGTGATTCTTGACAGATTGCACAAGAATATAGACCTGCATATAGGAAGAAAAGTCATTTATCAGGAGATTTAAATCCTAACACAAGAACAGCACAATTTAATCTTTCATAGAATTTTACCCACATGGAATTCCAAAGAACAAAATAACATCTCAAATCAAATTACAGCAGATCCAATTACACGCTACAAAGAGTGCAAACTTCAAATCCTTATTTCCTTTAAACTTCAATTTGATATACAAAATAATTTGCAGAGAAACACATGTTCATCTTAAAAAATCAGAGGGCAAGCATTCAAATTCAGGACACCGTATAGATATACTTTGAATTTATCTAATTAAAACTAGTGGACTCTAATATTAATAATGAAAGCATCGAGAACACAGATCACCACTATCTCTGAAACAATAAATTAACTTTTTTCTTAAATGTACTTTTATAACCCCAACCATGAAACATATTTCACTCCAAAAAGTTCAAAATTCAAGCAACATAGATACAAGTCTTTTAAAAAAAAAAAAAAAAACTCGTGAAAGCATAAATGGAAAAATGTGGGAAACCAACGAAGCACCAGAATCCAAAGAATCCAGGAGCCAAAAACGCTAGAAGAAAACCCCCAAGATTCAACTTTTACATCACCAAGCATCAATTAGAGAATGAAAGAGCAATCAACAATAAAATTTATCCAATCCAAAGAACCCAGAAGCCAAAAACACAAGGAAACCCTCAAAACTCCACCTTTATATCCTCGACATTAATTAGACCCATCAAAGAGCAACGAACGCTAAAATTTATCCAAATCCAAAGAATCCAGAAGCCAAAAACACTAGAACGAAGCATCCAGATTCCAACCCGGTATAATTTCATTACAGAAACCGACTCACCTTAAGCCCTCCTCAGCCCCTTCGACCACCCCACTCCACAGTTTCTTCCCATCCCTCCCTCGTCTCTCCTCGGATACTACAGATGAAACCAAGCTCCGACTTCAAGCATGAGGGAACCACTCGATGGGTAGAACCGCAGAGGGGGAATGATCGATGTGGCCTTCAATTATTTCCCTCGGATTTGAAAGCGGAAAAAGAGAAAAGAACGCGAAGAAGAAAAAGCCTTCAGCTTTACCAGATAAGAGTGTCGTCACTTTTTCCATCAAACATATTCCACGCCATCATCGCCCCTCTGCCTTTAAGTCCCCTTCACTTCCCCTCTCTCTCTCCCTCCGTCCAGCGCCGCAGAGGGGAGCAGCCCCCACAGCTAGTCCCACTCCTGTGTTTCAGGTGGCACAGGATTCCTAAAATGCCCTTACTTTGAATTAAATCTAAGGAGGATCTAAGGGTTCAAGTCGTGGTTTGAACTTTTAAAAAGGCAATAAGCACACTTATTATGCCGAAAATGCCCCTGCCATGAATGCTTTAGTTCTAAAATGCCTCTCTCTCTCCAAAAAAAATTTTTAAAAAAAGGAAGGAGAGATTTAAAGATGACAATATCTTTTTAATGATTATAGGAAAGCAAACAGTACCAAACCTACTTTTATTTTTTTTCCAAAATCTTTAATTGAATCTTATATTTATTTTTAAATAATTTATTTAAAAAATAATATATTCAAGATACCTCTGCTCAAAATAAAATATTGGAGAACTGTGAAGGGTTCTACTTCTGGGTGCGGGAAAACTTAAAAAGCACCCCATATGTTTTCAGAAATGCCCTTGCTTTGAATAAAGAGATGTAGCCTGTGGCCAGGATTGGCGGCTTTTGTATTCCGGGGACCCAGGTTGGGGACTCTCTTGAGATGTGTTCACTGATTTCAAGTCCTAACAACAACCAAAAGAGAAAAAAAGAAAAAGACAGCACAAGATCCAAACACCTGCATGGAAGCGGGCGGCGTTGCATTTGGTAATTGCTTCTCATGGGGGACCAAACAAGACCAAGAGATGACCACCAACTTGGTTTGTTCTCGGTGCTGGTTTTCTGAAAGGTCTGGAAATAACAACTTACCCCCTTTGGTTGTTTTGAGGGAGCCCACAAGGTGCAATCCCAGCAACAAGAGAGCAGGACAAGGAGTTGGAATTAAAAAAGTGAGCGGGTGTAACTTGGTTAAGTAGAAATGAGTAGGTACATTTTCTAAATATTTGTGATAGCTTTGTTTCCAAGGAATCGTATCTCCAACCAGTGTTTATGTTTCCATGGTATGGTGTGGACCAATGTGGAGTGTTTTTGGATTAATCAAATAATTAACTATGAAAAAAAGATCAAATAATTTTATTTGCTGGCCAAGGTTATGGGACAATTTAAAATATCCTATATATTAAACAATTCCAACTACCTTTTTTTGAAAAAATATATTTTTATTACGAAGCATATTCATTTTGCTTCACTAATTATATTTGAAAGATATATACCGTCAAGACAATAGTCCGGTTGATAGGAATTTAAATCCTTCATCCATCAATCACGGATTCGAGGCATGATTCCTGTGGATGACTCGATTAAATTCAGGATGCGTCCTGAAGTATGTAACCGTGATGGAAGGATAGCGCACTACTCCATCGACTAAGCGGGGTCAGGCTGACTAACGTACTCATCTATGATGAGTGGTGAGGAGGGCAAGCGAAAAATGCGGCATGTATCGGCAGGAAGGAGGCTCCAGTGGAGAGCAGCTACGACGGAATTTATCTCCCTTTTCCTTTTGTTTATCAAACTATATATATATATATATTATTTGAAGGCACGGAAGGCGTGGATTGCATCACCATAAACTCTTCCAAGCTGGCTACAATGAGGTAAATTAGATCGATAGAGCAGAGATCTCAGCAGTTGGCAAGGTTGCTAAGCAAATTACAGCATGTTTATCACTTTGCATCGTTACTTATGCCGGTGATATTTCTAGGAATTTCTACTTAATCAACTGATAGATTTGTCTATGAAGTCATGGTGTCAAAGTAGGCCTCTAGGTAATTGGTGCAGAGATAAAATATTTATAGTTATCAAATTTGGATGCATGCTTGGTTCAAATAAAAGCTTTTTGGTATATTTTATAATAAACTAATATCCTTAATTTTTTCAACTATTATTCTATAAAACAGCATACTGCTCGACGTGGATTGAATGTGCCAACCTAGGATCTAAAACAAAAATCAATTAAATCAGCGAATATTAGTGAAAGAAAAAAATTGGAGAGAGAAAAAAAAATTTATTTAAAAGAAATAAAAGCTGAAACGATGAATTTTGTTCCTCTTACAAAGAGGCCTTACAAAACTCACTCCAGAGATCAAACCAAAACTCTCTTACTCTCTTTGGGTAACTTTCTTCTCTCTTAATAAAATTATACGCCCTCTCCCCCACTAAACTAATTTTTAATCATACATACCTAAGAGTTAACATAACTTACTAAACAAATTTTTGACAAAATAGAGATGTAGCAATGACCATTTGCATGTACATAAAACTGCATATATTAAACAATTATTTTCCCACCCACCAGCATTCCACCTTTGTCTACGATGTTTAACATCCACTACCACCCCATTACCTTGTCACTTGCAAATGGAGGATTGTTGGCCGGCAAGGATTAGTGTATATTTATATAATAAGAAATCTGGGAACAAAAAAGGTAGAAGATACAAGGCAAGGTTAGAAGAGGAAAAGTTTATAGGTTTCCATCGTTGGAACCATGGATAAATTATTTTAGAACCTTTTCAAAGAGAGAGATAAAAAAGTTAAGTAATAATATAACAATTCATGACTTCACTTCTAAATACTAGTAGAAAGGTGTTATTTAAATTTTTTGATTTTATATAAATATTTAAGAACTATCTAATGCATGATCAATATAGATATAAAAAGAAACTTGTATAAGTCTTCGTATCTCTAACAACGATAGAAGCAATACTATTGGTAAGAGTACCTATTTGAATAAATCTAGAGATGATTTTTTATACTTTGGTTGAGGATGAAGAGATATATATGTTCTAATATTAATATTAAGCAAGGTTTCCTAAACCGTTCCAAATCATCTGGTTGGGAATGTACCAAATAGTATCAGCCAAGAACTATGACGATTCGATCATGGAAAACGGTCCAAAACCCCAGATCATCTGAAACTTTCTTGAACTAGACCGAAACAGAACGATTCAACCTTGAACTATGTGTTTTGACCTAGTTCAGTCCAGTTCCGACTCGATTCGGATTTGGTTCAGATGCAACATGAGGGAAGAATGAGAGCCTGAGAGCCTCTCAGTTTTACAGAGATTGGTACTAGTCTGATACGATATAGTATTGTATCATACTATATCGACTATCGACCAGTACCAGTTCAGCAATCCTTGATATTAAGTATAGAGAATTTTGTTTTATAACTTCTTATTTGTAATATAGAACCATGGTCTTAATCACTTTTTAAGAAAACTCATATAATTTATAATGCTTTGTACATGGAAAACTTATGTGTGTTGATAAATAGCTTATACACACATATACATCAATGCTATGTGTTACAGTTGATTCTCGATGGAGATCAGAGCATGTTGGAAGCAAGCAGCTTGTAGATTACCATACAAGAAAGTTCTTGGCTGAAGATTACTCTATTAAGGACTCTCCGACACTCAAATCAAGGATCAAAAAAAGAGAAAGGAAATTGAGAGTAGAGTAAGGGACTTATAGGTGAGTCCTAGGAGCCTTTTTGGAATAAGAAGATTTTCGTGGGATTTAGTAAGACATGATCACTACTAAAATCCCAGTTTTGCAAGATTTTCTAGTAGGACCTTGCCTTATATATATGGGATCAACCATACCCCTTGATTATGAGTGTTAAGAGAAAAAAAAAGATTGTTGTTCATTGATATTAGTATCCCATAGGCCTTTAAATAGAGTACAAATTATCATATATGGTAACATGTGATAACATGTTACTCCTAACAGGATTGCAGTAATACTTCTAACAAGACCAAGGTAAAGTAGTTATTCTAATGAATAACATAAGATATCTTGCTTTTTAACACTGCCCCTTAAGCTAGAGTGTATATATTAACTAAGTCTAGCTTGGATCATATAGTAAAACAATGAGTGTAAACTCTTCCTTAAGATGGAGTATATACATCATGTTACGGCCGTTATGATGATGTGGCGTATCTCAGATTTCGTCGAGCGTGATTCGAGCCACGTGAAGTTTTCGGCAGAATGGGATCGGTCCAGCAAGGTCGGATGTCGCTCCACCTCGGCCGAAGTCGAGGTCGGCCTGGGCCTTCTCGCTCCTTCGCCAGGTGGCGCCCGGAGACGGTTCCACCTCGGCCGAAGTCGAGCGCCTCTCTGCCGCTCCGCCAGGTGTCCGCCCAGGAGGGGCCCACCTCGGCCGAAGCCGGTGGCCCCTCGCTCCCTCGCCAGCTAGCGCCCTGAGACGGTCCCACCTCGGCCGAGGTCGAGCCGGGCCCTCTCGCTCCTTCGCCAGGTGGCGCCCGGAGACGGGTCCACCTCGGCCGAAGTCGAGCGCCTCTCTGCCGCTCCGCCAGGTGTCCGCCTAGGAGGGGCCCACCTCGGCCAAAGCCGGCGGCCCTTTGCTCCCTTGCCAGGTGGTGCCCTGAGACGGTCCCACCTCGACCGATGAGCCGGGCCCTCTCGCTCCTTCGCCAGGTGGCGCCCGGAGACGGGTCCACCTCGGCTGAAGTCGAGCACCTCTCTGCCGCTCCGCCAGGTGTCCGCCCAGGAGGGGCCCACCTCAGTCGAAACCGGCGGCCCCTTGCTCCCTCGCCAGGTGGCGCCCCGAGACGGTTCCACCTCGGCCGAGGTCGAGCCGGGCCCTCTCGCTCCTTCGCCAGGTGGCGTCCGGAGACGGGTCCACCTCGACGGAAGTTGAGCGCCTCTCTGCCGCTCCGCCAGGTGTCCGCCCAGGAGGGACCCACCTCGACCGAAGCCGGCGGCCCCTTGCTCCCTCGCCAGGTGGCGCCCCGAGACGGTCCCACCTCCACCGAGGTCGAGCCGGGCCCTCTCGCTCCTTTACTAGGTGGCGCCCGGAGACGGGTCCACCTCGGCCGAAGTCGAGTGCCTCTCTGCCCCTCCGCCAGGTGTCCGCCTAGGAGGGGCCCACCTCGGCCGAAGCCGGCCAACCTGTACGGAGAGGCCTCCGAGGAGCAGGAGCACGAGTTCCGAGACTGCCCCTCAAGCGGTGCACGCCGTACCTCGAGAGAAGCGCCCGTACGTCGGCGGCGGCATGCGAAACCTCGCTTATATCGGCCCAACAGGTTCCGCAATCGAGAGACGAAGTCCTGACAAAACAGGACCCGGTAGCGGGCGTTGTCGGCGCCTGGGAAGGAGAGCGCTCACGCTCGGCCCAAGGTCTGGCCGGCGGTCTGGCCGATGTCCTCCCTCTACTCTTTCCTCGCTAGGCCCGGCAAGCAAGGTGAGGAGGCCGCCGGGTTCTTTGACCCAAAAGGGAAAGGAGAAAGAGAGGGAGGGAAGGAGGTGGAAGCAAAGAGGGGGCCTCCCGAAGGCGGGAACCAAAAGGCAGCGTGATGGGATAAAAGGATGGGAAGAGCAGACAACCAGGTAGGCAAGAAACAGAGGCTGGGAAAGGGAAAAAGCACCGAGAGCAGGATCCAAGATCCCGAAAGGGGATCCTTGGCGAAAGCCCGGTGAAGGAACTCGGCCAGATTTCTACTTTTCCTGAGACTTTTCTTGCTAAGCACGGTCTCTAAGCCTGGGACTCCTTCGGGGGCCCGTCTTGGAGACTCTGTTCCCTCTCGCCGTTTTCTAATTTGACTGTCGGAGCTCCCTCGTCGGGATCCCCGGCCAGGGCTTCTGACCTTGTCTTGCAGGACTGGGAGCCAGGAGATCTCGGGGCGAGCCAGTCTAATCAAATCAACGGCTCTGAAGTCACAGGCGCGGCGGCGAGATCGGCAACACATCACTAAGCCTAGCTTAGAACATATACTAGAAAACTAAGTGAAGTTGAGAGCTTTGATGAAAAGTCTTCAAGTAGATCTGTTGAATTGGTGTAAGGTATCTAAATCTTATAAAATAGGACGAACTATCGGCAGAGTCTCCAGAAACTATTCAAGATCCGAGAAAGGAATACCTTATAGGGATGGAAAAGAGAAGGTAATCTTGACAAGGATTCTACTTGCTTCTTAGAAGAAAAGAAAAATGACATTGACTCAAAGAAAGTAATATCAACTGAAACAAAGTATCGTCAAGTAATAGGATCATAAGACTTATACCTCTTTTGTATCCGGAAGAGTAAGTGAAGAAAGACATATGATAACTATATAATCATCTTCCTGGACTGAATAAGTGAACAAGACCAGGTGAGAGTTATATATCATCTTCCTACTTATCCATAGAGTTGGTTACTGTCTCGCTATCAGAGAAGAGAGACGGCAAGAGGAGCATCGGTATAAAAAAAAATGAAAGACCTAAGTCCTGAGAATATAATGAGCACCGTTTAACTTGATTAGGATACTTAAAGGATTGGACTCTACACTTCCAAAGATGATATTATAAAGAATCAAAGATAACGATAATAGCAATATGAGAAAGAAAAATTTGGATCACTGTATAAAGAAAATGAAGATCACGAAAAAGAACCTATCACCTATCAACTTGAAGGCATTATAAGGCCGCACTTTTTTTGATTCATTGCCCTGAAGAGGTATATTCACCAAGCTTATGGAATAAAGAGGCCCCTGTTTGTGGAATAAAAAGACTTATGGAAAGCAAACTTGAAGATATCGTTGCATGTCCCCTGTTGTTATAGTAAAGAGGCCAAAATGAAGAAAAACATAAGAGATGCTGAGGTGGTACCCATGGATGTCCACTATGTCTCAGCAGTCCCAGCTTATTTGATGATGGAGAAGCATCCAAGTTCATGCCTTGCTTGGCCGGAGGTCTTCTAAAAGCTTCATAAGTCCCTTGTTGGCCCTAGATGATGCGCCAAATGTAAAAAAAGAACTCTCTTAAAATATTCTCTAGTTGTCTTAACTTCCCATCAGTGCTTCCATGATTATTCCCAACAGAAACCCTCAATTCATCAACACTACTTTCAAGGTAATGAGTTCTACTCTCTAGCTATGACAACCTTGAACCTATACCTTCCAAAGCATATAGCAGATTATCAGCATATTTCTTCACTATACAATCAATCTCAACCACTATAGCCATATCATATGCATCTCTTTCTTTATCATGACTGACTTTTGCTATTTCATGGGGTTCCTAGAATACTAGAATATTTGAGATTGGGAGAACCAATCTTCTAGTAATCGATAGTATCGAAGCCAACATTCAAGGGCGGCCATGGGCCATTGGTGTAGATGGGCTGGAAGTCGTAACCTGGAAGGATCTCCTCCTTGATCATGCCTCCATTGTTCCGAGGCTCCTCCTGGGGATGTATCAGATCAAAGAGGTCGCTGCCCTGTGATTTTTTCACTATCCTCGTGATCAGTGTTCGGAGGTCAAGCAAAGTACAGATGGTGCCGACTTTGTCTTTGATGAAGAAGATGTTGCAAGAGCACCAACGGACCTCGGTGCTAAGGGTGGTGAGGGTCGTGTTGAGGATGGTGATCTAAAGGGAGCTAGAGATGTGAGCGCCCTTCAAGGGCTGGGAGGTGCCATATTTGGATCGGCAAGCCATGAGACCAGGCATCTCCACCTCAGCAAGCTCGATATTGAGGCGGTCAAAGTTTGCCTAGGAGCAGTCCTTCATCTTGTACTCGTGCTCGAAAGAGGTCACCAGAAGAGGAGGAGCAGGTGAGGGATCAGGTGGAGAAGGTGGTGATGAATCCAGTGGGATGAAAGGGATCATCATTGTTTGGCAGTTCCTCTTTTTTTTTTCAATTGGCGATGGTGAGTAAGGAGGAGAGAAGGGCATATGGGAAGATGCTCACGATTGGAAGGCTAGTCGGCAACAGTAAGCAAGGAGGAGACGAGCAGTAGCGATGAGTACGAGAAAGATGCCAAGGGTGTGGATTGTTGGTGGTCTTCTGGCAGTGACGAACCGGGGGGGTTTGTGTGTATTTTATTATTGTTGTTTTTTTCTTTGACGAATCTAGATCAGGTGGGAGGCTTTGAGCAGCCAAAGGGAGATGAGGAGAGAGAGGCTGCACGGGCAAAAGTGAAGATGCTCATAATTTTTTTCATAAGTTTTTTGTCTGTGGGTTTGTCCAAGCTCAGGTGTTTCAATTATCATGGTGGGCTGCAGGAAGAGAGAAGACGGCAAAGTTTCCTCTTTGACTTCGAAGGGGGATCCAGCAATGGATCCAGATCCCCTTTTGAAGGGAAGATCTTGAGGGAGGACCAATTAGAGTTGTGGAGGGAAGGGAGACCCTAATACCATGTTAAGAGGAAGGAAAAGATTATTTTTCATTGATATTAGGACCCTAAAGGCCTTTAAATAAAGTATAAGATTATTATATATGGTAACATGTGATAACATGTGACTCCTAATATGATTGCAGTAATACTCCTAATAAGACTAATATAAAGTAGTTATTCTAAGAAATAACATAAGATATCTTACTATCTAATAACGAGAATTTGCTGGTAGTTATAGAGGTATGGTCAAACCTTACTATTTTTCATCACTAAGCATGGAGGTGTGTGTCAGCCTTATCATCCCTTAGATTATCCAAGGGGACACCTGTCCAAGAGACTTTGTGGCTGGCCAATCCTATCGGGCATGCATGAAAGGCTTAGAATCTATTCCTAATTGCTTTTGTTAAGATTCGAGGTCAGCCAGCTTGGGTTGGCTATGATGGGAAGCCCTGGAGCACGGCTTCACCCCATCCAAGGGATGGTGGGTCGTCATAGTTGCCTCCTTCAATGAGGCTCGACCTATAAGGCTACAGGATCCCAGGGAAGGCTCTACTCCCCACATCAATTGCCTCCCACTTCTTAGTCCAAATATGAAAGGGTTCAGGCTAGGGAGTAGATCAAGGTATGGGTCGAAGGGATCCCATTGTTAAACTAATGCTGAGGCACTCCTTGGGAGGAACGTGTGGCCAGTGGATGATAGGAAAGCTACCAAGTATCAGACATCCAGGATATTTCTCAGGAAGGGGAAATTCATCATGTCCATTCAAGATGTTCTTTAAAAAGAGATTTTTGGGCCATTCGTTTTTATTTTCTGCCCACTCTAGTTTTTGTAGATGGTCATACACAATGACTAGGTGATTTCTAGTAAAAAGACGATTTCCGACACCGACGTTCAGAGATTGCTATAGTCCTTTGGTGCGTGGTGGGAATCAATGGATCCAAACAAGTTGAGGAAATTGCATAGGACTGCAAGGGAGATGATGAAGCAGTCCCATTTCTCAGTAGGGTTGGTGCTTAGCCATTCCATACAATCATCTTCGAGAATGAAGAGGCCGAAGAGGGTGATGAAGACTAGTGCCCTCGAAGGTCCTTTAGACAAGTCAAAGTGGATCCGCTTGGTTCCATCAAGGTCGGCTTGCATGCATCCTTCGTCCGCAACTACTTTTGAGATTGAGGGGGTGGTGCTCGTCATTCCATCCGACCCTTCGCCGATCATTGCTTCAACAATGCATCAGTTGCTTCCTGCCCTTAAGACTACAAAGGGGCCTTCTTTGTTTGCCCAATAGTCTGAAGGCACAGAGGGGCAGCACGCTCCAACTGACCATCTAGGAGCTCTGTCTTCGACAATTGGGGAGTTGCCTGGGATATATTTTGAAGTTTCATCCTCTCGATCAACATGGAAAAAGTGGTCAGGGAAGGGGGCCTCCAATCGCCAAAGGAGTGCCATTCAGGCCTTTATCCAAGTAAGTGTTTTTTTCTTCGCCCAAGCTTTTAGTTTTCTTCAATCATCTTGCTATATCTTTCCTTTTTTATAGATTGACCATTATTTAAATAATTACTTCAAGGCCTGAGCTTTGATCGAGTGGCCAAGAAGGTGTCAGAGGCTAAGGCCAAACTTAAAGATGTCGAGTTAGCTAAGTCCTTTGCAGTGGCCAAGGCTGACCATATGAAGCAAGTGGTCAAGGATCTAGAGGAGAAGCTCTTCTTAGAGGTGAAGAAAAGGAGGCAATCAGATGATGCAACCACTGAGGCACATCAAAAAGTCATTCAATGTTGAAGCCCGACCGACGGTGGTGGCCAAGGAAAGCGTGGAGGCCTATAACCTCTCAAATGAATGCCTGGAAGAAAAGATTCTAAAGAACTTTGTGGCTGGCTATTTTGATCGAGTGTGCATAGAAGGCTTGGAATATGTTTCCAATTGCTTTCATCGAGATTCAGGATCGTCCAACTTTCTAAGAGATGGTGGGTTAGCATGATTGCTTTGGCCAATAAGACTCAATCTATAAGGCTGCAGGATCCTGAAGGGAGGCCTTGCACCCCATATCACCATGTAGCTTATACAACATTATGCTGTGCTATGCGAGTCAAAAGCAAGCTTCCCTTGCATCAACGGTCATTGTTATAAAAATAACAAAGGCTGGAGGAAAAAAAAAATACCTGACTAGGACACCACATTTGCCGAACATTGCAAAGCTTCTAAGAAATTGTTCCACCATTGATCTATTAATTGCATCATTTATAGCTTTACTGCATCATGTCATTCGAATTCTAAGAAGGGGTATGTTTATGGTTGCTCGAGGTGACTGTGTCTCCGAACGCTCTCCCAAATTTGAGAACTTAATAACATAATATGCACAACATTATTGATGCAAGCGATAAATATAGTTGTTCTAGATTAAAATTAAGCGAGTTATCCTTGGTGGTGTATACCGTCGGGTTCTCTAAAACTTTTTTTTTTTTATGAACAAAACTAGTAAAATGGGAACAAAGAGAGAGACCCGGACCTTTCACTTACACCAGCGATCGTGGATTCCAAAAAAAATATTTAGATTTAATCGAGTCATCCATGGGATCATGCTTCAAACCCACGATCAGTTGATAGTGAGACAAAATCTCTACTAACCGGGCTATCATCTTAGCATTAAAAGAAAATCACTTTGATTAATGGAAAAGAGAAAGCAAAGAACGCGATGACATGACACTGCTATGGAATGGCTGCAAACTATGCCCTCTTTAACTTTTTCCCCTTTTTTTTTGAATTATTTTGGAGTTTTGTTGTCGTGATTGGGATCATGTCTCTCTAATAATGGAGCTTTCAAATGATTCCTCCAAAGAAAATATTTATAGGTCCGGTAGACATGGACCATCATAATATGATAGCAACTTGGTTGCTTTTTATACCTACACATGCAAGATGCTAAGGAAAAACAATACAAATATATTCCTAATGGGTTGGTAGCTTTTGAAATAAGAATTAAAGGATACCCATATGCACTACAATCATGATCTAATTAAATCCAAATTCTTCGAAATATACCCTCAGGGAATCAAAATCGGCTAGAAACTTTGATTGCCAAGTAGAAGAGTGTGATCGCTAAGACGAGGCCCAACTCCTGATGCTGGTGGTAGCTAAATTTGTTGATGGCATGGAATATTTTGTTTTCTGAGAGAAAATAAACATTACAAAATTATGGGAGGAATTCTCACAATTTAGGTTGTCGAAGATCTATTATACCCTTTAGAGTGAGGAACGTGACTTACTCTCTTAACATAAGTTAATTTTATTTTAACCATGGGGACCAGTGATCTTTAAGTGAATATACAATTTATGTCTCAAGTAATACTGAATTTCTATAGGTTAGAACTGCAAACAGGTTATTGGATCGGGGTAGGGTTGGAACTGGGCCGGGCCAGCCCAATGGACTTTGTGCCGGCCTGAAATCAGGCCGGGCTTCGGGCCATATTTTAAACATATCGGGCTAGACTTCGTGCTTTAAAATAAAGCCCATTCAATTTTCGGGCCAAAGGGATGCCCGAGTTCAACCCAAAAATTCTTAAAATTTGGCTCAATACCTGATCCAATTTTGGACCGGCCCAAAGCCCATCGACTAGAACTGGGCCAGTTCCAGTCGGCGGGTTTTGGGCCGGCCCAGTTCTAACCCTAGATCGGGGCATGCTTGAATTGGACCCAACTCGGTTTTACATATGGATCTAGCCTCAATTTAGTAAATCATTAGGATAGGTTAGGTAGGATCCATTAAAAATATTTTTGAACCAATAAGTCATTTAGGTTTGCTAATGATCATGTATGACTTGGATCCAATCTAAAATATTAAGATCCGGCTCAAGCTGCTTCGAGTCCAAATCTATATTTGTTTATCAACAAAATTTCAAAAAAATATTGTTAGTGCTTCCGAATTAAATTGAATTTTGGCTACTATTAAATTATTTATTATTGTAGTCAAAACTCCATGAATTAATATTTATTTAAAACTGTAATATATTCCGAGTGGCTAATAATTTCAACAACTAATCTTTCTTAATATAGTGAGATTGGATTGCATATCTTTATCTTAATAGAATAAATTAAGAGACTCATATAATGTATAGTTCGAGTTGGGCCAAAGTTTATGAAATCAAAATCCAACCTAAAAATATTGAATCGATCTAATATTTCTACTAAGTTCAAACTTTATGAGCCTTCAAAAATAGATCGGGTCAGGTTGGATCATAAGTCAACTCAATCCATTTGTAGTCTTAGTTGAAATAAGTTCCAGGCAAGTTGCAGCTAGCTATTCATTTATTAGCTTCTGATATGAGGGCTAACCTTCCATCCTCGACATCCTGAAAATCCAGCATCCAAGATTCATCTCTGGTGCCTGAGACCAACTATTCTCCAAGTGGGGTAAAATCGTGCCACCATGCCCCTTTGATCTAATTGACCTTCAATCTCGGATCACCTCCCCTCTAGCAACCAAAGCTAAGCATCCCTTGAAGGTAGCAAGGATACGTCTTGGGACTGTCGGTCTGACTGGCCTTCAGCTTCAATAAAGATATTCAGGCCAACCCTGGATCATTGTGTCTAGAAATGGATAGGGATTCTAAGACATTACTCTTCAAAGCAATTGAAGGTGACTAAAGGAAGACGCTACCGATGCTTGTCCCCATGGACTCGATTATGCGGATTGGAAGCGATCTTCCTTAATTTTCAAGAAATCTTTATAATTAAGAAGAACATAACCAGTTCCATGATTGATGCTCCATTAAACAGCATGGTCAACAGTGTATAAAAGACAAGACTTTAATTAATAAGAGATAGGCATCTAGACAAACAAAATGACCCATTGATAGATCTACTGGCAGGACCTACTGTCAGGACCTACTGTCCTACCACTTCTCATCACATCTATCGAGGATTTCTGTCTCAAAAATATACCTACTTTTTGTCTATAAAAGGGGGCTCCTGAGAGCTCTCAGAGTACCTACTCTCTTTTACATATTCATCCTATTTTCTTCTTTCTATTGTTTGCCACCTAACTTGCTCTTGGAGAGCCTTCGCCGGAACAATGTCGTGCTAGGACTTTCTTGTAGGTATACCCTATGAGTGCCAGTCGTGCTAGGACTTTCTTGTAGGTATATCCTATGAGTGCCAGTCTCTAGTAACTTTCAGCGACCAAGCGGGAAGCAGCGTCAACAACTTCAATAAACAACAAATCCTTCAAACTTTATATTCCTTTCATTAAATTCAAGAAACCTATGTCTCACATATAAACTATCATAGAAATAGTTATCTATGGCTCCTTACCATTCTAGTTGCACCTAAACCTCACCCTTTTGTTTTTGCTTTGGCATACATCTTACAAAATAAATGCTTCCCTCTATGCTGCACTTAACAATAAGCATTCTTTGGACTCGGCATTTTTGAAACTTTTGGTTTGATGACATTCGTGCGAGCATGTTGATGCACCCATTCGGCTAGTCCCCGATCGGACCGGCCTCCGGCATCCGATCGATTAGTCCTCGCGCGGAGTCCGACTCCCCGGTCGGCTTTTTTAAAAAGCTGACCCGGAGGCTTTGAGGGTTGATAGGTGCCCCACCATCCATGCGACGGCCCTTTTTATCGTCACAGTCGGCTCCTGGAGAGCCAGCTGGTCCACTGCTGAAGAGATCGCCAAGGTTTCTAGGAACCTTTCCTCTCCGACAGTTCTGACATTCTGTTATAACAAACTCCAGCACATGGCCACTACTCTGACACACCTGGCACGCCGCCATCCACGATCTCGTCGCCACACCTATTCTCCTAGAGGTATATTCGGGTTTTTCCAGCCTGCTCCCCAACAGAATTTGGCAGTGCTCCGTGCCTATAAAAGATGCTCGGGGGATCTCCGTGAAGGGTAACGTTCTTCTTCTTCATTGCATACTCTCCTTCCGAGTTTTCTCCCGTTATGTTGCTTCAATTTTTTTTAACTTAAGCATCGGAGTGTTTCCTGTCAGAGTCCTTTGATGTTCAGAGATTTTTTACAAGTTAACCGATCGAGGAGCCCTTCAGTAAGTCCATCGATTCTGGTCTAGGAGGAAACGGCGGCAACAATGTCAAAATAGTAATGTTTGTGAAATATGGGGATGAGAAGAGCATCACCGGAGCCGGACTGGTCCAAAGTACTGCTTGGTCTGACAATAGTCATGTAGCACACAGGGTAGGACAAATGGGCCTGGATGGTCCCATATTGGCGCAGGAAATTCGACAAACGGTTGTTGCCAGCCCTCGGTTGGTAATTACCGACCAACGCTGGCGCTCCGTGACCCCTCGTTTCACGAGACCATCCACTGCACCGCCGGTGCCGCGCCGTGCTGTTTTGGCTTCGGCCGTCGCTGTCCCTCGTGCCACGCGCGCGTGGCGACCGCTCTCATGGCCATGGGTAGCACGGGGGGTCGGCAATGATGCATGGGGCTGCCACCTTTGGACCTTTCCCTCGGTTATTTCTTGGAGTGTGGAGAAGGATTTATTAGTCTTTGAAGGGGCCAATTATGCTTGCATGGGGTGATGCTCGTGCTTGCATGAGTATGTCTGAATGTCCATTTCTATGTCTGGGACATGGATTTGTCCTTATAATAATTGTTCATACGGACTCGAGAAGGAAAAAGATAAATCTAACAATGCTGGGGTAATAATGAATCGGATAATATTCATCGAGATTTATTTTTTTGGTAAAAATTTTAATATCTAATTAATATTTATATTTTATCTAAATTTATCAAACAAAAATAAATATAGAAAGAAAAATTATGTAAATTTGTATATCTGATTTTATTTATAATTTTATTTAATTTTATACGGTACTTATATTTTTTTTAAAAAAATGATCATACTAATGTACTATTCTTGTTTTATCTTTTACTTAATATTTTTTTGATTTTATGATTATAAAATTTAATTATTTAACTTATATTTATATTTATATTCATATTTCAGATATATTACTAATATCCATATTTATATCTATATTTATTAAATAAGTAAATATGGATATAGATATATCTATGTCCGATCTATATCTAATTCAGTTTAATTCAACCATGATGAATATTGATTTCAGTTATACATAGTATACATCACCAGCATATGGATGATGATAACGTACACATAACTTACAACCGAACATAAAGCTGTATATGAGACCAAACATGTACTGCTTTGCTTTACTGTTCCTTGGATAAGAATCACAGCCACACTTGCTGCTTGACAGTTACACTAATACATAAGTTCAATGTGGAGCTCATTAGCTCAACATGGAATCTAAGCACATTTAGGATGCTGATATGGAGAAAATAACAAAGTCTTTTTTTTGTTTTTTTTAGCAATATAGTAGTAATGCGTCATCGTTATGCTTTCAATCCTTGTCTCCTCGACATCCACCAAGAGCAAGCATCTGGGAGTGAATGCCAACCAACCGAGCTAACAATTGTCGCCATATTGAATATATGATATAAAGCTTGAAGGCTAAAGAACTTTGTAGAGTAGTTCAAGCATGAGATATGCCAAGGACTCAGCTCATATATATATATATGTGACAAAAAGAGATGCAGTAATATTCGTTATAAAGCTAGGACTAACTATTATAACTGTTGGTGATAGGATGTGTATGAACAATGGCTACCTAATTGATAAGATCGAGTCTAGAATTACATTCTATATCCTTAAAACAATTTCGTCCCGCAATGGTGCTTACGGTTTTATGACGATTGTCTCCCAGGATACAACGGTCTTCTTCTGGTGAAAGCAGCACTATAATTCATCAGAAATTCAAACCAGGAATGCTTTTCTCTCTTTGTATGCACTATAACTATACTTTGTTTTTCAGAGTATGCAAATGCCTAAAAGAAGGAAGGAAAATACTGGAATGAATGCGATGAAATGAATGAGAAATGGGGACCTATTTATAACCTTAAGGTGCCCCTTGGAGGTAGCCTTCTGATTTCATCGGAGGGAGTTTCCGATGTCTTTTCGTAGTGAGATATGCCTTTACGCGATCGATACGTTTCTTCAATCGCGATCGGACGCCATGATACGCTGATTCGTACCGTGATCTCTAGATCACGTGATCAGTGCACTTCTCAATGCATCATTTCACAATCCGATGGCACCCCTGATCTCAAAAGAAATGTTGATCCATGAATGGATGCGTGATTACGCCTCCGAACGCGTGATCCATTGTTTCACGATTCTGAAATCCCGTTATCCAAGTCGGCTCGAATTCCTCAAGTCGGCTCCTTGCTGCAGAGAGCGCCCTGATCGAGTCGGCTCGATTTCCTCGAGTCGACTCGTCCAGACCGCATGATACCGTTCTGTGGATCTGAGCCAGCTCGAACCACTCGAGTCGACTCGTCCAGACCGTGTATTCCCGTTATGAGGATCCGAGTCGACTCCTAGTCATTCGAGTCGACTCGGCCAGTCATCCAGCCGACTCGTCTCCCTGCAACCTTGATATGGTGCCAATCAATCTCGACCGTCTCGACCGTCTGATCTATTTGATCAGGAAAAATTTAAAGGCTCCTCAAGACGATGCGTACGTGCGAAGTGCAAAGTGCGCCTACAAAGCACCCATTGCGCCCTTGTCGCCCGTCGCACACGCGCGTGCGCATGCGCGTGATGCTTCACATCACCCTCAAGCTCTCCACCTATGGTGAGCCTAGAAGTAAAAGCTTGGGAAAAGGTTTTCTTATAAAGAGCCTTCTCTTTTTCCAATCTTTCCATGTGAGACTAAAAGTTCCCATCCCACATGATAGTTTCTATCTCACAGTATAGTTTCCCATCCCAAAGGATAGTTTAGGAATAAAAAATTCTTATTCACTTTTTCCAACAATCCCCCACATGAATGAAATTTTGGATCAAGATCAAAGATTAGTAAAGGCGATCCCCCACAAACATAGAGTTTTAAATGCAAATGAATATGCAGACACTTAAAGAGAGAACTGAAATGAAGTTGCATCAGGATATGTAGCTTGTGGTTTTGAACCATTCTTAGTATTTTGTTATCGAGTTTACTTGCTAAAAGTGAACGTGATGTCTTGAACTTTTAGCGTTTGATGTAAACTAAGACAATAACAATCACATAATTTCTATCCGAGCATTCTTTTTGGTTCTCATGGTTGTGTTCATTTTGGCCATGAACAACTACTGGTCTCATGAGTACTTTAGAGAATTAAAGCATAGAATTGGCCCAATTCACACTCACATAGGTGATTCTTATTAAGAGTATCCTACTATACCCCACATGATATTCATGTCATAAGAATCATTAAAAGCTATGCTTATCCTAGTACCTTTAGCAGGTAGCACTGATTATCATAGGAATGAGTAGGATTTTACATCCTTAGTGCTTCATTGACATCTTCATAATTTAGTTGTCCCTTTTGAACCTAGATCTTGAGATCTCTAGTCAACTAGGTTGGGTATCCACTATGAAGATTTATTTATAGGCTTTAAACATATTCCCCTCAATAAACAATTTACTTGATCTCTCGGTAAACCTTTTGTCAGTGGATCTACAAGGTTTTTCTTTGACTGAATATAGTCAATAGAGATAACTCTATTTTCAAGTAATTGCTTAATGGTATCATGTATGCGACGTATATGTCTAGACTTACCATTATACATTTTATTGTGCTCTGCAAATAGCTGATTGATTATCACAATGGATACATATTGCAGACACAGGTTTTGTCCAACATGAAATATCCTCCAAAAAATTTCGAAGCCATTCTGCTTCTTCTCCAGCTTTATCTAAAGCTATAAACTCTGATTCCATAGTGGACCGAGCTATACAAGTTTGTTTTGAAGATTTTCATAACATTGCACTTTCTCCTAAGGTGAACACATATCCACTAGTAGATTTAGTGTCTTCTGAAGAAGATATCCAGTTAGCATCACTATATCCTTCTAATACAGCTGGATATGTTGTATAATGTAATCCAGAATTTAGGATATATCATAAATATCGCAATACCCTTACTAGTGCTATCCAATGATTTGGACCTGGATTACTAGTAAATCTGCTTAACTTATTGACAGCATATGCTATGTCAGGACGGGTGCAATTCATGGCATACATTAAACTGCCAATTATACGTGAATATTCTAATTGTGATATGGATTGTCCAGTATGCTTAGCAAGATGTAGATTAATATTTATAGATGTTCTAAGCGGGCTGGTATCATACTCATTGAATTTATCTAATATTTTCTCAATATAGTGAGATTGAGATAATATTATTCAATCAGATGTTCTAGTGATTTTAATTTCTAGTATAACGTCTGCGATACCCATATCTTTCATAGCAAAATGTTTGATCAATATTTTCTTTGTTTGTTTAATCATATCAATATCACTTCCTATGATTAACAAATCATCCACGTATTAGCAGACTAACACATATCCTCTAGGTATGGTTTTGGCATACACACATTTGTCACATTCATTGATTTTGAATTCATTGGACAACATGACATTGTCAAATTTTATATGCCATTGTTTAGGTGATTGTTTTAATCCATATAAGGATTTCACAAGTCTGCACACCTTCTTTTCTTTGCCTGGAACCACAAACCTTTCAGGTTGTTCCATATAAATTTCTTCCTCTAATTCACCATTAAGGAAAGCTGTTTTAACATCCATTTGATGTATTTCAAGATTGTTAATGGCTGCAATAGCGATTAACATTCTTATGGATGTTATCCTTGTTATAGGTAAATAAGTATCAAAGAAGTCTAGACCTTCTTTTTGTTTAAAGCCTTTAGCTACTAATCTGGCTTTATACTTATCAATTGATCCATTAGCCTTTAACTTCTTCTTGAAAGTCCATTTACACCCCAAAGGTTTCATACCTGATGGTAAATCTACCAATTCCCAGGTATGATTATGCATGATGGACTCAATTTCGCTATTAATAGCTTCTTTCCAAAAGGGTGCTTCTGGTATAGACATTGTCTCTTTGATTGTCTGAGGTACATTTTCTATTATGTACGTAATGTAGTCAGGACCAAAGAATTTTATAACTTTAGGTCTCTTACTACATCTAAGTTCATCTTCAGGATGTTTTTCCTGATGACTACTACTTGCCAAATTATCATAAGTTCTTTTATTTGAACTTGTTCCAGATATCCCTTTATAAGGGAACATCTCTTCAAAAAATGATGCATTTCTTGATTCCATGATTGTATTTTCTTGTATATCAGATATATCTGATTTATGTACAAGAAAGCGATATGCACTACTATTTTGTGCATAACCAATGAAAATACAATCAACTGTTTTAGGTCCTATTTTGACCTTTTTGGGATCTGGAATAGCTATTTTAGCTAGACACCCCCACACTTTTAGGTAATTAAAAGAAGGCTTTTTTCCTTTCCATAACTCATATGGAGTGATGTCCTTCTTCTTAAGAGGTATTTTATTAAGAATATGATTAGCCTAGAGAATTGCTTCTCCCATAAATTCTGTGGTGCACCAGAATTTATCAACATGGCATTCATCATTTCTTTCAATATTCGATTTTTGCGTTCAGCAAGTCCATTAGATTGAGGTGAATAAAGAGCTGTAGTTTAGTGAACAATGCCATGTTCTTGACAAAAGTCATTAAACGGTGCATCGTATTCACCACCTCTATCACTCCTTATAGCCTTGATCTTTTTTCCAAGCTGATTTTCAACCTCATTTTTATAATATTTAAACATATCTAAAGCCTCATCTTTAAACTTTAGAGATACACATAACAGTATCCAGTTGAATCATCAATAAATATTATAAAATACTTTTTATCTCCTTTAGATTGTACTAACTTTAAGTCACATAGATCACTGTGGATCAAATCTATAGGTTCAGTATTCCTTTCTACTGAATGGAACGGTGTTTTGGCTAGCTTAGCTTCAACACATATCTCACATTTATAATGTGGATCGATTTCATGATTAGGTAACAATTCTAAATTCATTAACTTTCGTAATGAATTAAAATTCACATGACCTAATCTATCATGCCATAGATAAAAGGAATCAACCATATAAACAGAAGAAGAATCTTTATTCTTTTCAAGGTTGCGATGTACAGTCATTACATTCATTTTGAATAATCCATTATTCAAGTAATCTCTATCCAAAAAGATCCCCCCTTTAGTAAGTACAAATTTATCAGACTCAAACACCATCCTAAATCCATGTGTACTTAGGAGAGAGCCTGATACCAAGTTCTTACGGATGTCAGGAACATGCAGTATATCGTTCAGTAAAAGCTCTTTGCCATATGTCATCTTTAGAATAATGCGGCCAATTCCTTTTATCTTTGATGTAGCGGAGTTACCCATTAGCAGATTTCTACCTTTGATAGGAATATATGATGAGAACATACTCTTATCAGAGCAGACATGTTGAGTTGTTCCAGTGTCAACATACCATTCATTTGGTTTATCAAACATGTTTGCTTCAAACATGACTGCTGACAACATCATCCCTTGACACTTCACGGGATAGGGTATCTTCAGTAGTATTGACTTCCTTCTTTTCTTTTTCCTTAAAACGACAATCTTTAGATTTGTGACCTATTTTACCACAAATGATGCACTTTCTGTTGCCGCCTGGATCGTCATGGCCCGTAGCTGCTAATGGCGTCGGGTGTGTCGCGTCCGTCCACTTGGGAACGCCTCTGGTGCCTCAGGACCTACAAGGAAGCAACGTCAGGGACCCGAGCCAGGAATTCCGGCGGGGGTACTCCGACGGTCAAGTCAGTGGCGATCCAGGGGAACAGATCCTCCTGGTCGAGCCCCTCTAGATGAGCTCTACGTTAAGAGGTGTGAATATGGTGTGAGTGGAAGATAAGGACGAGCTGGGAATGGTGTTGGCCGAGGTGGTCTTGCCCTCCTCTCTGTCCTTCTTTCCTTGTGTCGCTCTGGTTCCTTTCTTCTTTGTGGTAGTTGTGTTGTTCTTGCTTGGAATTGAGAAATGAGTGTTACCTCCCTTTTTGCTTACACTGGCTGGGTCCTCTTTTACGGCTTACCTCGGGGTTCTCCCATGTTAGCAGATGGGTATGACGTGATGTCGTGCCGTGAATGATACGCCTTCTTTATTAGGTATCTGGGGAAGCTTCCATGAGCCTCTGACATTCTTTCGATTTGCCCTTCCTGGAAGTACGGCAGGGTCTCGACTGTTGCGCCGCCGCTCTTGAGAATCACGCTCCTTGGTGTCTTTTTCCCAGTCGTATAGCAAGCCGGTAGGGGGCACAGTGCCTTGATGTGAGTTTTCCTTCTTCCTGGTGTGAATGGCGGTTGTGGGCATTAATGATGACGTGGCGGGTATTGTTGCACGGTCCTCGGGAGGCCCGCCACCGTCTTCGGATGGGAGGTGCTGTTTCCTTGGCGGTTGACATCTTGATTTACGTTGGGGGCCGAGCTGGAAAGATGGGACCTACTTGCAGGGGACCCGCCTTGCAGCGGCTCGGCTGTGCGGAAAGGGGCCGAGCTCGGTACCAGGCCAGAGGGGCCTAGCCTTGACCGAGCTCGAGCTGGCTGAGGTGGATGAGGCGCGCCCAGGCCAGGGGACCCGGGCTCGAGGGGGCTCCTCGTGGCGAAGGAGGCTTGAGCTCGACTCCGGACCACAGGACCCGAGCTCGGGCTCGAGAGGTCTGCCTCTGGTGGGGTTTGAGCTCGGCTCCGACCTGGGCGTCCTGACCTGGCGGGTACCGACCTAGCGGGGGATGAAGCTCGGCTTTGACGGGCAACCCCGCTGGCATCGGGGAGCTCAGCCCGGCGAAGGGGCCTGTGGCGGTAATCCGGCATGGCTCCAATGGGGGCTCCATGTCAGGCTCCTTGCTCCACGTCAGCGATCCGGCCACATCATTTGTCCTCTACTCCCGAGGCCCGTTGTCGCGTTGCGCTCGGGACGAAGGGAGTAATTGCGGTGCTGGCATGGAAAGGTGGGAAATCTGATGCAATAATGATCGATATCAGCGGCGTCTTGCCCGGCGGGCCCTTGAGCCTGTGCAGGGGTGCCCCGTGGCCACGTCTTGGGAGCAGTTATGGCGAACACGGAAGCTGAAGCAGCTACGGTCAGATGGGGGTGCTAGCTCCGTTGATCGATGACACATGGCATGACTTTTGGAGAAGCCGTAACGGTACGATTGGATGTAGGTTGTCTCGAAGGGATGGGTAAGCCCTTTCGGAACATACCTCTTTCAAATTCTTCACGCCCGGAGTAGCACGGAAGCCCCCCTCTTCTTCTTCTCCGGCCATCGGCGTCTTCGTTGAGTTCCAGCAGGTTAGCTCTTCCCTCTTGCTTGTTAGAAGTCGCCGTAGGTCTTCTTCCGTTCGTCTCCTCGTCGTTATTTAGGAGTTGCCCCTTTCTCTTCCATGGATCGCTTCGGGCCCAACTTCCATCCCTCTTGCCAGGCTGAGGCCGGACCTTCCCGGTCGAAGACTCCTTCCTTTTCCGATGAGGAGATGGAGGCGGCGAGGTACGAGTTCAGTAGAAGGCCTTTCCATGGCCCGGTGTCCATTAGGGAACCCGGGTATTCTCCTCCTCCTCGCTTGGCTTCTCTTCCAGCTCCTACTCCTGCTTCTACTTCTGCTTCTGTTCCTCTCTCTGAGCCTGAGTCTTCTCAGTCGTCAGGTCCAGGAGGGATCACCTCGGTGATTATCGCTGAGGACCTTGCGTTCATCCGGGAGGCTTACGGCGTCCCCGAATCCATCCAGCTCTCCGTTCCTCGTCCCGGAGAGTGAGTTACTTCCAGTGGTCCTCGGTGGATCGCCTTCTACGAGGAGACCTTCACTGGGGGTCTCCGCCTCCCTGTGCACCCTTTTTTCCTTTCTTTCTTGGCCAGCTACCAGCTTGTCCTAGCCCAGTTGGTCCCCAATGCCATAAGAACGATATTTTGTTTCATCGTTCTGTGCCACTTCCACGGGATTGTTGCCCGTTTTTCCTTGTTCAGGGCCTTCTTCATCCTAAAACGCCACCCTACCGAGGATGGGTGGTGGTCCCTTTCTTCCCTCCCCCGGGGCATCAGATTTGTGCTCCTCTCTTCCATCAAAGGATAGAAGAGTAGGTTATTTTTCGCTTCTATAGGGAGGATCGACTGGGTTTGGAGTGATCCAGATCGATCTCCAAATAGGAACTCCTCCATCGAAGTTGCCGACCTCGATATGTATGACCTGCTTAGATCGGCCGAGATCCCATCACTAGAGGTATTGCTGTCAGAGCAGAATATTCGCGAGGCCGGGGTCAGCTCGGTGCGGGAGCCAAGTGAGTTTGACTTGGCCACTTCCCCGTCATTTCGTATTTATTTTTTCTTTTTCTTTTTCTTCATCTCTCTTTTCTTTTTCTTTTTTTTTTTTTTTGCTGCTGCTGTTGGGCTGACCTCATTCCCTTTGGTGCAGAAATGAAGTTTTCAATAGATGAGCTACTCTCATTTTCTAAGGAGCGAGAGCAAGCTGCTGAGGCAGGTGAGCCCGCTCCGAAGAGGGCTCGAGCCGAGGATGGGGCAAGGCCGGTGCAGGCCTGGGTGGATGCACCGGTTCAGGAACGATGACGAAAAAGGGTGGTCGAGCCCGTACCCGCGCCTACCAGGCAGCGTGAGCTGGTGGCGGCGCCCGAGCCTGAGATGGTGGCCCGCACGAGATCGGCTACCGCTGCCGCCAAGTCGACACCCCCCATCCCGGAGGTCGTCAACATCGAGGAGGAGATCCTAGAAGAGATCAAGCCGACATCCCAGGTGCATTCCGATGCAGCTTCAATCCCATAACTGGTGCCAAGGGCACCACCCGTCGATGAAGGAGCTGAGTCGGCGGGGATCAGGGACAGAGATTACCGGAGGGTCCCCTTCAAATTGGGGTCGAACGTCTCTCTGGTTAAAGACCCCAACCTCGCCGAGCGGATGATGGACTTCTCCATCCAGTCCTGCGACAAGCGAGATGGAAACGGGAGGCTTCTGGGCAACGTCGTCAGCGCAATGTTCGCGAACCTCTACACTGTAAGTCTTCTGCTCATCGTTGCTTCTCCAAGTTGCTTCTTTTTCTTCTTACCTGATAGCTGACATCCCTTCCTCGATGCAGCAAGCAGAGAGCTTCTTCTTATTTGGGACTTCTACCGGCATTGGGCCAGAGGGGAGAAGGAGCGACTGGCCGAGCTCGAATCTCTGCGGGCTGAGGCGAGAGAGAAGAGCCAAGATGCCCAGGACGCTCACCTTAGGAATAAGGGCCTCGAGGTTGAGGTTGGCGACCTCGTCCGGACAATGAAGGAGCTCGAAAACGAGCTGGAGTCGAAGAGAACTTGGCTGAAGGAGCTCCGGGTTGAGTCCGAGAGGAAGGTGGCGGCCGCGGAGAAGAGGGTCGCTGAGGCCGAGGGGAGGGTCGCTGAGGTCGAGAAGAAAGCTACTACCGCCAGCCATGCCATCGAGGCCGCCGAGAAGGGAATGGCGGCGATGATTCGTCAGGCTGAGCGTGCTGAGGACCTGGTGGCTACCGAAAGGAGCAAGGCGGAGGGCGCTCGAAGGGATGTCGCCGGTGCGGTGGCCGCCTTCAAGGCTTCTCTTAAATACCTCAGAGACTTCAAGGAGGCGGCGACGGACTCCTTTGCTAAGGGGTTCGCCTATTGCCGCCAGCAACTGCGGGGTATTCTATCTGAGGAGCGGTTGGCCGCACTCCGGACTCCGGGGAAGAAGGCTTCCTCTGCAACGACGATAGTGGCGGCAGGGCAGGAGGCCGCTCAGGCCAAGGCTAGCATCCCAACGACCTCGACGGCGCCCGACCTCAAGGAGCCGACATCAACGGGGGCTGCTGATCCGATCTCGGTGGCTTCAATAGTTGAACCTACTCCTCCAACGGAGGTCGCCCCGGGGCATGCCCAAGCGATGGAGGTGGAGGAGGGAGAGGTCTCAGCCATGCAACGTCCGGAGAAGGAGCCGGCTGCTTAGGATAGGATTCCTTCCCTTTTCTTCTTATACTTGTATTTTCCCTTTGTCTCTTCTTTTTCTTGACCGGGTCACCCGGCCTGTCGGGGCCCGGTAGACAGTGTAACTAGTAATGAAATGCACTTTTGCCATCATGGTGTCTTCATCATCTGCAATGTGGAATGTCCTATCTCTCCCTTCCCTTCCCTTTCTTTGCTACTCTTTTCTTTTCAGTGCAGGGAGGTCCGAGATGGGAGTCAGGAACTTTGACTGGCACAGACTCGGCATTGAGCTTGAGGTCATGTCGTCGATGAATGTTGGTCTTGGACTCAGCTGCTTAGGGGCACAATTCAGTGGTCGCCATCTTGGAGCTAGGCTCGGCAGCGTCGGAGGCTGAGACCCTTGGTGTTGGAAGTTTGAGTCTTGAACCTTAGTGTCGTGGAGCCAGTCTCAAGGACATTGACGCTTGAGAATTGCAGTGCTAGAAATCTGAATTCTAGGCCTTGGTATCCTGGAGTTGGGCTCAGAAGCACTTAGTACCTGGGGGTTTCCCAGGTCTTTTGCCGGGGAGCTGGGCTTGCCGGTGCCGGAGGGTCGTCCGGTCTTTGAGGCCGGGGAGCTAGGCTCGCCGGTGCCTGGGGGCTTCTCAGGTCTTTGTGCCAGAGCCCTCTTCTCTGGGCTTTGATGCCGGGGAGCTAGGCTCGTCGGTGCTTGGGGGCTTCCCAGGTCTTTGTGCCAGAGCCCTCTTCTCTGGGCTTTGATGCCGGGAGCTAGGCTCGCCGGTGCCTGGGGACTTCCCAGGTCTTTGTGCCAGAGCCCTCTTCTCTGGGCTTTGATACCGGGGAGCTAGGCTCGCCGGTGCCTGGGGGCTTCCTAGGTCTTTGGTTAGCGACGATGCTGTCCAGCCCAGGGGACCGGAGCTCGGAGGGGCGCCTCACGGCGGAGGAGGCTGAACTCGACTCCTGACCACAAGGCCCGATCTCGAGGGGTCCGCCTTGGGTGGAAGCTCATGCTTGGCTCCGGCCTAGGCGTCTCGGGCTTGCAGGAGCGGACCTGGTGGAGGACGGGGCCCGGCTCCGGCTATCATCATGAGGCCGGGCCTGGACACGTTGATGATGACGAGTTGCATGGTTCCAAAGCACCCTTGATCGGAGGTCTGAACTCCGGTCTTGCACAAGCATCCTGGAGCTGGGCTCGAAGACGATGGGAGCTTGAGATGACGCCTAGGAGTTGGGCTCGTAGGCGCGTTGGTTAAGAGAATTCCCTTGGCCGGAGATCTGAGCTCCAGTCTTGAGCAGATGCCCTGGAGCTGGGCTCGAGGATGGTGATGTTGGAGAGCCGCGAGGCTCGGAGGTGCCCTTGGCCAGAGATCTGAGCTCCGATCTTGAGCAGACGTTCTGGAGCTGGGCTCGGGGACGGTGATGTTGGAGAGCTGCGAGGCTCAGAGGTGCCCTTGGCCGAAGATCTGAGCTCTGGTCTCGAGCAGACGTCCTGGAGCTGGGCTCGAAGATGTTGTGAACTTGAGATGGCGTCTTGGAGTTGGGCTCATAGGCGCAGCGATTGAGAGAATTCCCTTGGTCGGAGATCTAAGCTCCGGTCTTGGGCTAGCGTCTTGGAGCTAGGCTCGAAGACGTTGTGAACTTGAGATGGCGCCTTGGAGTTGGCTCGTAAGCGCAGCGATTGAGAGAATTCCCTTGGCCGGAGATCTGAGCTCCGGTCTTGGGCTGGCGTCTTGGAGCTTGGCTCGAAGACGTTGTGAACTTGAGATGGCACCTTGGAGTTGGGCTCGTAGGTGCAACGATTGAGAGAATTCCTTTGACCAGAGATCTGAGCTCCGGTCTTGGGCTGGCATCTTGGAGCTGGGCTCGCCAGTGCTGGAGGTCATCCGGTCTTTTGATGCCGGGGAGCTGGGCTCGTCGGTGCCGGAGGTCGTCCGGTCTTTTGATGCCGGGGAGCTGGGCTCGCCGGTGCCGGAGGTCATCCGGTCTTTTGATGCTGGGGAGCTGGGCTCGCCGGTGGCGGAGGTCGTCCGGTCTTTTGATGCCGAGGAGCTGGGCTCGCCGGTGCCTGGGGGCTTCCCAGGTCTTCGTGCCAGAGTACTCTTCTCTGGGCTTTGATGCCTGCAACGTAGACAAATCATGTTATGGAAAGAAATCTTTATTTCTCACGGAGGGAATACTTACATTATTGATAGCATCTCCTAAAATTATAAGCGTTCCAGGTTCGGGGGAACCTGGCATCATCCAAGTCTTCTAAGTAGTAGGCCCCCTGCAACAGGGCCTCAGCCACTTTGTAAGGGCCCTCCCAGTTCGGTAAGAGTTTGCAGCTCTCCCGGGGCTGGGATGCTTCTGCTCGGCGCAGCACTAGGTCGCCAGGTCGGAAAGCCTTCTGCCTCACCCGTGCATTGTAGCACCAGGCAACCCGTTGCCGGTATGCTGCCATCTGGAGCCGAGCTTTGTCTCTTGTTTCCTCGAGGAGGTCTAAGTTGAGGAGAAGGTGTGCCGAGTTCTGTGCTTCGTCATAGTGCTGTACGCAGAGCGTGGGTACACCGAGCTCAACTAGAATGACCGCTTCTGACCCGAAGACCTGGTTAAAAGGCGTTTTGCCCGTTGCCATCCTAGACGTTGTGTGGTAGGCCCACAGGATGCTTGGAAGTTCTTCCGTCCATCTGTCCTTTGCTTGGTCCAGCCTGGTGCGGAGTCCTTGAAGAATGGTTCGGTTGGTGACCTCGGCTTCCCCATTCATCTGGGGATGGGCGACCGAGGTGAACCGATGCTGGATCCCATGCTCAGCGCAGAACCCCTCGAACTCTCAGTTGTCGAACTGTCGCCTGTTGTCAGTGATGACGCAGTTGGGGAGTCCGAAATGGTAGATGACAGACTTCCAGAAGAACTGGCGGACATTGGCCTCTGTGATCCGAGCTAGCGGCTCTGCTTCAACCCATTTAGTGAAGTAGTCGATCGCCACCAGCAGGAACTTTCGCTGCCCTGGTGCGGTAGGGAACGGTCCCAGGATGTCAATCCCCCATTGCGCGAAAGGCCAGGGAGATGATAGCTGGGAGATCGGCGCAGTCGGCAGGCGCTGAATGTGGGAGTGGCGTTGGCACTTGTCACACTTTTTGACGAAGTCAGTGGCATCCTCCCTCATTGTTTCTCAAAAATATCCCTGGTGAATGGCCTTGTATGCCAGGATCCTCCCTCCTACATGATTTCCGCAGAGGCCTTCGTGTATCTCCTGGAATACGAAGGCTGCCTCTGCAGGCCTGAGGCACTTCAGGAGAGGATAAGAATAGGATCGGCGGTAAAGCTGGCCATCCATCAAGACGAAGCGGGTGGCCTTCCTTCTGACGAGGCCAGCTTCCTTGCGGTCTTCCGGCAGTAGGCCATCCAACCTGACATACTTGTCCATCCAGCTCGGCTCGGAGGCTACTTGCTGCACCTCCTCGGGGCTTTCGTAGCTCGGGCTCTCGAGATATTCGATGTATGCGTGCCATAGGGATGAGTCCGGTAGGGTGGCGAGCCTTGACAGTGCGTCCGCACGAGCATTTTCTCCACGGGAAATATGGAAAACGTGGAAGTAACGGAAGCCTGCTGCACTCAAGCGGACCCTCTCCAGGTACTTCATCATCTGGGGATCTCGGGCCTCGTACTCTCCGGAGACTTGTCCGGCAACCAGCTGGGAATCGGTGAAGACCTTGAGGTTCTATACGCCCAACTCGCGGGACACCTTCAGGCCTGCAAGGAGTGCCTCGTACTCTACTTGGTTGTTTGTGGCGGGGAACGTGAAGCGAAGCACACACTCCATCACCACTCCGTCGGAATTGGCGAGGATGAGGCCTGCTCCGCTCCCGCATGAATTGGAGGCACCGTCCATGTGGAGGATCCAGGGGTCCTCCAACGGGGCGGGCTCGGCTTGGCTCTCCAGGACCGTCCGCTCTGGTTCCTCGAGAAACCCTACGCATTCGACCATGAAGTCAGCTAGGACTTGGGCCTTCTACGATGACCTCGGCTGATATGCGATGTCGTGCTCGCTCAGCGTCAGGGACCATTTGGCTAACCTTCCGGAAGTCACGGGATGGCTTAGCATGGTCCTCAGCGGCTGGTCAGTCACAACCACGATGGGATGCGCTTGGAAATAGGGCCTGAGGCGCTTAGCAGACATTATTAATATAAAAATGAGTTTTTCGAAGCGGGTATACCTGATCTCCGCATCATGGAGTATTTTGCTGGTGTAGTACACCGGCTTTTGCATTTCGACCTGGTCTGTACGGACGAGGACCGAGCTGACGGCCCCTGGGGTGACCGCCAGGTAAAGCAGGAGCTCTTCTCCCTCTTCGGGTCTGGACAGCAGAGGCGGGGAGGTCAGGAACTCCTTCAGCTCTTCAAAGGCTATCCGGCATTCTTCAGTCCAGGTGAAGTCATGCATCTTGCACAGCGCCTTGAAGAAGGGGAGGCAACGATCAGCCGACCTCGAAATGAACCGGCTCAGGGCTGCGATCCTTCCCGTCAAGCGCTGAACCTGCTTCTTGGACGTAGGGTGCTCCATGTCCATGATTGCTTGGACCTTCTCCAGATTTGCCTCGATGCCTCTCTAGGTGACCATGAAATCGAGAAATTTCCCGGTCACCACCCCGAAGGCGCACTTCGCCAGGTTGAGCTTCATCTGGTGCTTCCGAAGGTTGTGGAAGGCTTCAGCGAGGTCGGCAATGTGGTCCAAGCTCGGTTTGCTCATGATGAGCATGTCATCCACGTACACTTGCACGTTCTGGCCTATCTGGTCCTTGAAGACCTTGTTGACTAGGCGTTGGTACGTGGCCCCAGCATTTTTCAGGCCAAAGGGCATCATTCTGTAGCAGTACGTCCCCCAGTCAGTGATGAAGGCGGTGTGCTCCTCGTCCTCCAGGTGCATCCGGATCTGATTGTACCCGGAGAATGCATCCATGAAGGAGAGTAGCCTGTGCCCCGAAATGGCATCCACCAACTGGTCTATCCTTAGCAGAGGGAACCTATCCTTCGGGCATGCCTTGTTGAGGTCGGTGTAGTCTACACAGATCCTCCACTTGCCGTTATTCTTCTTCACCATCATCACATTCGCCAGCCAGCTAGGGTATTGCACTTCTCGAATGAATCTGACGGCGAGGAGTTTCTCAACTTCCTCGTTGATGGCCGCTTGCCTTTCTGGGGCAAAGCTTCTCTTCTTCTGTCGAACTGGCTTGCACTTTGGATAAACATTAAGTCTGTGGGTGATGACTTCAGGGGAAATACCTGGCATGTCGGCCGTTGTCCAGGCGAACATGTCCGCATTCACCCTCAAGAACTCTAGCAGCAGAGTTTTCTCCTCCTTGTGTAGCTAAGCTCCGATCTGCACGGTTTTCGCCTGGTCGGCTCCAAGCTGGTGGGAAAGCAGGCACTCGGTCGGGCCTCCTCTGGGGTCTTGGGCCCTCTGGTCGAGCTCATCCACCCCGGAATCCTCCTCAGGCACCTAGGCCCCGGGGAGGGTCTGAAAGCAGTGCTGTACTGGCTGTGGCGTACCCCTCATCTCCCCCACGCCGCAAGGGGTTGGGAATTGGACAAGCAACCTCTTGGTCGAGACGACAGCATCGAGGAGGTTGAGCCCAGGTCGGCCCAAGATCGCGTTATAAGGTGAAGGAAGCCTGACAACCATGAATGTCATCATGACGGTACTCTGCCGAGGCGAGGTCCCGGCAGTGACTGGGAGAGTGATCTCCCCCTCTACTCTGGTGGAGTCTCCCGTAAAACCAACAAGGGGAGTATACACTGGCTTGAGTTGAGTAGGGAGAGATTCATCCGGGAGAAAGCATCGTAAAAAAGTACATCCGTAGAGCTTCTACTATCTACCATGATGCGCTTTACAGGATGCTTTGCGATCGTCATCTCAACGACCATAGCATCATTATTTATATTTTTCTCCCCGTTATCCCCTTCCCTCATAAAGGGGAGTACATTCTCAGAGTTCCCTGCCCCCCGGGTTCTCTTGGACGCGCGCTCTGCTCTCCAGGAGATCATGCCCACCGGCTTCTCGGTGGGGCGGTTGTCGATAGCCGAAGCTGGCGGGAGAGCAACGAGCGCCTAGGACTCTGGTTGAGGTCTGCCCTCCATATATTTTCCGAGGTAGCCCCTCTTAATGAGCTTTTCAATTTCTCACTTGAGGTTGCGGTATTCCTCGGTGTCGTGCCTGTGGTCACGATGGAAGCGGCAGTACTTCATCTTGTCATGGGTGAAGGTTGGCTTCAGCGACTGAGGACGCCTCAGATAAATCTCGCCCTCAATCTCCGTGAGGATCTTCGTTCTTGGGGCGAGAAGGGGAGTGAAGTTCCCTTGAGGGATGGGAGCATTCCTTGGCCTTGGCGCCGGTCGGGAGCTTTGAGCTGGCGGTCTCAGCCTCCGCGCTTCAGGCTTCTCGGTGGGTGCCTGCCTCCTTAGTGGCTTCCCGTCAAGCTCCCGTTTCGTGTGATCCACCTCCTCGACGTGGATGTACTTCTGAGCCCGGAAGAGCAGCTCGGCGTAGGTCTTGGGGGGCATCTTGTCGAGCGAGTAGGTCAGGCGGGAAGTCCTGAGCCCTCTATTCAGAGCCAGCATAGCCACCGGCTCCTCCAGGCTATAGATCTCCAAGGCAGCAGCTTTGAAGCGGGTCACGTAGTCTTGCAGCGGCTCATGGTGTTGCTGCCTGATGGAGAAGAGGCTATATGCCTCGCGTGGCATTTTCCGGCAGGTGTCGAAATGGACAACGAACTTCTGCCCCAGCTAGGCAAAAGAACTGATACTTTCCGGCTTGAGGCGGGTGAACCACACTCGAGCGGCCTTCCGAAGGGTAGCAGGGAAGGCGATGCATAGAAGGGCATCAGTGGCCCCGTGGACCCTCATGAGGGTCCGGTAACTTTCTAGGTGGTCCAGGGGGTCGGTGGTCCCATCGTAGGGATACACCTACAGCATGCGGAACCGATGAGGAATTGGCTATGTTTGGATCTCCTGGAATAAAGGAGGGCGGGCGTCATAGCCCGCTGGCTCACTAGTGGAGCCAGGCAAGTTGGCGAACCGGTGGGCAAACTCCTCCAACTTGCGGTCATGCTCCTCCAGGCGCTTCTCCGCCATGTGTCTGATGGCCTCGTCTATGGATTCCTCCGCTGAGGGGGGCGGAGATGGTGACGTGGAGGCGCGGCGCCCATGGCGGGGAGCCTTGCCTTTCCGGTCTTGGCGGGGTTTGGGTGCCCCCCGGCCAAGATGCGGTGAGCAGCTTTCTTCTTCGACGGAGCTAGCTCGCCGTCGCTTTCCTGGGGCTTGATGGGTACCCCGAGGGTCCGTAACTGCCCGCGGTTGCGAGGGCCTGCCGTGGAAGGAACGCAGGCTATCGCGGGGTGCCGTGGCGTGGGTCGCGGGGGTCTCTGGCTATTGGTGAGTGGCCAGGGACCGATGCTGGTGCTGATGTTGGAGCTGGCGTACCGCCGCAGTGAGAGTGTACATCTACTGGGCGAGTGCGGTCAGCTGGGTTTCCAGTGGGGGTGGCTGAACAGGGGCGGGCACTTCCATCTCCGGTCCGTGCAGGTTCCCGTGAGAAGGGGATGCCTCCGCATGACCGGGAGAAGCTCCCCTTGCCCGGGTGGTCACCATCCTCCCAATGGACAGGCCAAGCAAGACTTGAACTGGAAGAAGTATCGTTCTCCCCCTACCTGGTGCGCCAATCTGTTGTCGCCCGAATCGTCGTGGCCCGTAGCTGCTGATGGCGTCGGGTGTGTCGCGTCCGTCCGCTTGGGAATACCTCCGGTGCCTCGGGACCTGCAAGGAAGCAATGTCAGGGACCCGGGCCGGGGATTCCGGTGGGGGCACTCCGATGGTCAAGTCAGTGGTGATCTAGGAGAACAGATCCTCCTGGTCGAGCCCCTCTGGATGAGCTCCACGTTAGCAGGAGTGAATATGGTGTGAATGGAAGATGAGGACGAGCTGGGAATGGTGTTGGCCGAGGTGGTCTTGCCCTTCTCTCTGGCCTTCTTCCCTTGTGTCGCTCCGGTTCCTCTCTTCTTTGTGGTAGTTGTGTTGCTCTTGCTTGGAATTGAGAAATGAGTATTACCTCCCTTTTTGCTTATACTGGCTGGGTCCTCTTTTGCGGCTTGCCTCGGGGTTCTCCCATGTTGGCAGATGGGTATGGCGTGATGTCGTGCCGTGAATGATATGCCTTCTTTATTAGGTATCTGGGGAAGCTTCCACGAGCCTCTGACATTCCTTCAATTTGCCCTTCCTGAAAGTACGACAGGGCCTCAACTGTCGTGCTACCGCTCTTGGGAATCGTGCTCCTTGGTATCTTTTTCCCGGTCGTATAGCAAACCGGTAGGGGGCACAATGCCTTGATGTGAGTTTTCCTTCTTCCTGGTGTGAATGGCGGCCGTGGGCATTAATGGTGACATGGCGGGTGTTGTTGCACGGTCCTCGGGGGGCCCGCCACCGTCTTCGGATGGGTGCTGTTTCCTTGGCGGTTGACATCTTGATTTGCATTGGGGGTCGAGCTGGAAAGATGGGACCTACTTGCAGGGGACCCGCCTTGCAGTGGCTCGGCTGTGCGCAAAGGGGCCGAGCTCGGTACCGGCTAGAGGGGCCTAGCCTTGACTGAGCTCGGGCTGGCTGAGGTGGATGAGGCGCGCCCAAGCCAGGGGACCCGGGCTCGAGGGGGCTTCTCGTGGCGGAGGAAGCTTGAGCTCGACTCCAGAACACGGGACCCGAGCTCGGGCTCGAGAGGTCTGCCTCTGGTGGGGTTTGAGCTCGGCTCTGACCTAGACGTCCCGACCTGGCGGGTACCGACCTAGCGGGGGACGGAGCCTGGCTTCGACGGGCAGCCCCGTTGGCATCGAGGAGCTCAGCCCGGCGAAGGGGCCTATGGCGGTAATCCAACGTGGCGTCCAATGGGGGCTCCATGTCAGGCTCCTCGCTCCACGTCAGCGATCCGGCCATATCACTTTCCTTTGAACTTCTTAGAATTGTCTTTCTTCTGTTTGTAGCCTTCTCCAGGAAACTTGCGTTTCTTCTTGTTGACCTTTCTTTCCGTGAGGTTGGCCTTAGGCTCAGCATTATCTTTCTTCTGTTTGTAGCCTTCTCCAGGAAACTTGCGTTTCTTCTTGTTGACCTTTCTTTCCGTGAGGTTGGCCTTAGGCTCAGCATTGTCTTTCTTCTGTTTGTAGCCTTCTCCAGGAAACTTGCGTTTCTTCTTGTTGACATTTCTTTCCGTGAGGTTGGCCTTAGGCTCAGCATGATGTCCTCCCATCTTCTTATCATGTCTTTTGTTGTCTTCCTCGATCCTCAGGCGGACAATCAGATCTTCAAGTCCCATCTCCTTTCGCTTATGCTTCAGGTAGTTCTTGAAGTCTTTCCATGATGGAGGTAGCTTCTCAATTATAGCAGCTACCTGGAATGACTCACTCAGAGACATTCTTTTTGCATGTATCTCATGCAGTATGATTTGCAGTTCTTGAACTTGCTCCAAGACGATCTTGTAATCTACCATCTTGTATTCAAGAAACCTGCCGACCACAAATTTTTTATGGCCTGCATCATCGATTTTGTACTTCTTGTCCAAGGATGCCCACAGCTCTTTTACTGTGCTTATACTACTGTACACATTGTACAGAGTATTCTCTAATCTATTAAGGATGTAGTTTTTGCATAAGAAGTCTGAATGCTTCCATGCATCGACAGCAGCAACAATTTGCTTGTCGTTCTCTCCTTCCTTTAGGACTGGTGGATCTTCGTTGAGAACTCTTACCAGATTCAGAGTTGTCAGATAGAACATCATCTTCTGCTACCATCTCTTGAAGTCAGTGCCGGTAAACTTCTCCGGCTTCTCGGCCTGAACTGGTGCAACCATTGTTGCCATCACTTGAGCAACACTTCAGTACGGGAAATTGTCTTAAGATTGTTGGTGGTAGGATGTGTATGAACAATGGCTACCTAATTGACAAGACCGAATCTAGAGTTACACTCTATGTCCTTAAGATAATTTTGTCCCACAATGGTACTTACGGTTTTATGACAATTGTCTCCCAGGATACAATGGTCTTCTTCTGGTGAAAGCAGCACTACAATTCACCAGAAATTCGAACCAGGAATGCTTTTCTCTCTTTGTATGTACTATAGCTATACTCTATTTTCAGAGTATGCAAATGCCTAAGAGACTTACGATGCACTATAGCTATACTCTGTTTTTCAGAATATGCAAATGCCTAAAAAAAGGAAGGAAAATACTGGAATGAATGCGATGAAATGAATAAGAAATGGGGACCTATTTATAGCCTTAAGGTACCCCTTGGAGGCAGCCTTCTGATTTCATCAGAGGGAGTTTCCGATATCTTTTCGTAGTGAGATATGCCTTTACACGATCGATACGTTTCTTCAATCGCGATCGGATGCCATGATACGCTGATTCGTACCGTGATCTCTAGATCACGCGATCAGTGCGCTTCTCAATGTGTCATTTCACGATCCGATGGCACCCCTGATCTCGGAAGAAACGTTGATCCGTGAACGGACGCGTGATTACGCCTCCGGGCGTGTGATCCGTTG
The DNA here is from genome assembly GCA_021397845.1 of Areca catechu. Taxonomy (NCBI): domain Eukaryota; kingdom Viridiplantae; phylum Streptophyta; class Magnoliopsida; order Arecales; family Arecaceae; genus Areca; species Areca catechu. The sequence goes on from CM038039.1 coordinate 216,373,958, forward strand.
TTTCACGATTCTGAAATCCCGTTATCCGAGTCGGCTCGAATTTCTCGAGTCGGCTCTTTGCTGCAGAGAGCGCCCTGGTTGAGTCGGCTCGATTTTCTCGAGTCGACTCATCCAGACCGCATGATACCGTTCTGTGGATCCAAGCCAGCTTGAACCACTCGAGTCGACTCGTCCAGACCGTGTATTCCTGTTATGCGGATCCAAGTCGACTCCTAGTCATCCGAGTCGACTCGAACCACTCGAGTCGACTCGGCCAGTCATCCAGTCGACTCGTCTCCCTGCAACCTTGATCTAGTGCGAATCAATCTCGACCGTCTCGACCGTCTGATCTGTTTGATCAGGAAAAATGTAAAGGCTCTTCAAGACGATGCGTACGTGCAAAGTGCGCCTACAAAGCGCCCATGTTGCCCGTCGCACACGCACGTGCGGGTGCGTGTCGCATCACCCTCAAGCTCTCCATCTATGGTGAGCCTAAAAGTAAAAGCTTGGAAAAAGGTTTTCTTATAAAGAGCCTTCTCTTTTTCCAATCTTTCCACGTGGAACTAAAAGTTCCCATCCCACAGGATAGTTTCCATCCCACAGGATGGTTTCCCATCCCAAAGGATAGTTTAGGAATAAAAAATTTCTATTCATTTTTTCCAACAATAACTATTACGGGAGTTAAAAAAATAGTTAAAGATAGATTGAATCTCGACCATCATGTGTATTAGATGATATCTCAAAGTTCAACGTGGAGCTCATGTGAGACTCTAAACATGTACTGCTTTGCTTTCCTATTCCTTGTATAAGAATCACAGCCACGCTTCTTGACTGCTACACTAATACATAAGTTCAATGTGGAGCTCATTAGCTCAACGTCGAATCTAAGCACATTTAGGATGCTAACATAGAGAAAATAACGAAGTCTTTTTTTTTTTTTTTTTTTTTTTTGGGAGCAGTATATATATAGTAGTAATGCATTATCGTTTTGCTTTCAATCCTTGTCTCCTCGATATCCACCGAGAGCAAGCCTTTGAGAGTGAATGCCAACCAACCAAGCTAAACAATTGTCGCCATATTGAATATCAAGCACCTACCCATATGGTATACTTAAATATCTACTCTATTATATCGATCACCTATCAAAGTATTTTTTTTTTTTTTCTTTTTCTTTTTTTTTTTTTTTTAAGGATAGGGATAAATTACGTGCAGCAATCCCCGCAAGTCCCTATCCCACCAAAAAATATTCTATTCAAGATACTTGATTTATGTAGTCTTTCCCCATCCAAGAATAAATACATTAATCTGATACTATCAAGATACCAACCGGTTAAAACGGGGAAGAAAAAATATTCTGGCCTTTCACTCATTCAATCATCACGGATTCAGGGATAACATCTAAATTTAATCGAGTCTTTCGCAAAGTCATAAGTTTCCCCATCAAAATATAAAACTAAAGGAATTTCTTATAGCCCTTAACAATAACAGCTTAACAAGATTTTTTCTTCGAGTTCCATATCTCACGTCCACGATTGTTTTTATTAATTTGAACTTCTCTCGCCCTAAAAAAGATGCACCACCAATGGTTGTCTATAAGATGGCCTGTGGGCAAAGATTGGAGGTAAGAAAATGGAGTTCCGGGTGCAAATTGCCATAGAACTTGGCAATGCAAACTTAAGGATAATTAACCTTGCATCTTATACTTTTAGATTCTTTTGGGATATATTAATTCCTTTTATGAGGCATTTGAACTGCCTTACTAGAATAACATCCCTTATGTAGCTTATAAAGCATCCAAATAACGTAAATCCATTGTCGTCTAGTCCGGTTAGGATACCTGGCTTTCACCCAGGCGACCCGGGTTCAAATCCCGGCAATGGAATTTTTTTTATTTTTTTGACTTTCATTTTAAAAAGTTTATTTTTTTTTTTTTTTCATTTTTTTGACTTCACTTTCATTTATTTTTTGACTTTCATTTAAAAAAAATTTAGTTTTTTATTTTTCATTTTTTTGACTTTCTTTTCTTTTCTTTTCTTTTTTTTTTGACTTTCATTTTTAAAAAAATATTTTTTATTTTTCATTTTTTTTACTTTCATTTTTTTAAAAATCATTTTTTATTTTTCATTTTTTTTGACTTTCATTTAAAAAAGTTTCATTTTTTTATTTTTCATTTTTTTGACTTTACTTTCATTTATTTTTTACTTTCATTTTTTTTAAAAAAAATCATTCTTTATTTTCTTTTGACTTTCATTTAAAAATTTTTCATTAGCATGGGAAAAAGGGCAAAAAAAATCTTTTTTTTTTTTTTTTTTTTGACTTTCATTTAAAATTTTTTCATTAACCCGGGAAAAAGGGCAAAAAAAAAAGGGAAAGTTTTTTTTGACTTTCATTACATTTTTTAACTTCCATTTAAAAATTTTTCATTAAAATATAAAAAAGGTCAAAAAAAAAAAAAAAAAAAAAAAAGGCAGTCCAAACTGGCTGTTCCACAAATTTTTCATTTTTTTTTAATACTTTCATTTAAAAATTTTTCATTAATGTGGAAAAAAGGGTAAAAAAAAGGGCAACCAAAATTGGCTGTCCCAAACCTTTTATGTCTAAAATTTTAACTCTGACCGGAATCAATTAAATGAAGAAATTTTCCGGGATGCCTATTAATTTTTTGAACAGCATTTGATTCTCCTTGGTTGATCCTTTTATTTATAAATGCATCTCCATCTGCCGATTTTCTACGTATCTTCTGATTAATTTTAAACAATTCAGCAGAATAGGAAGATACATCTGCATCAAGCTTCAAGCTTGGTCCACAATTTTGAATAGGAGCCTTTTGTAAGTGCATTAGTTCGGTGATTAATCTATCAAAATCTATACCGATACATCGGAGAAATGGGTAGTTGACTAAGTCTAAGCGTTGCCTGCAACCACCTACGTCGAAATTATTTGAAATATCCAAAAGTAAACAATTTGTAATTTTGCACTGTATTTTAGTTTTCAGCACTTTTTTCTCATTTGGTTTTACGTCATATCCATGTAAACATTATAAGATGGGCATTAACAGCTCTATGCACAACCCCACAGAACAGTATCAAACCTGCACCTCATGGAAGTTTCAGTGTTTCACTCACCAAATGACCAAGTGAATGAACTCAATGAAGCATGCTCAGCAAAACCCTCAGAAAACGAAGTGATTCCACATTTTAGATATCCATATTTTGATCAAAAAACTACAACTATTATTATCACAATTTACAAACACTGTGCAGATATTATTTGTTCACGCATCTTCTACAAACCTAAAGGAATTGCAGGACATTCTAATGCTTCTCTTCCTTGGGAAAGTCTTTCTTGGGAACCTGTGAATCCAATTCCTTTGGTGCTGACCTGTGAAAAATAAGGGCAGTTTAAGACAACGTAATTAGTATCTGTTAAAACTAAGCACCTAACGTTACATATATGATGGCCAACGCAACAGGTTCTAACATGTCTAGAAGTGTAAGAAAACCATGCGCTCACAAATCAACAATGAAATCCAAAAGCACAAAGGTGAAGGTATCACTGTTCTTTGCTACCCTGAGAACCATGCCAAGTTCTTCTGGGAACAAGGCCATATCAAGAGCACAATAGAAATAGGAAATGCATTTGAACCTTCAATTGGCGAAGACATTCGCCCACAAACTTTGGCAACATTACCTGAACTTGATTGAAGGCAACTACTGCTAATTTTCCATCCTAATCGTATCAACCAATATCAGAAAACAAAAGAACCATATGCTAAGCTATACTACAAGCAATGGTGAGGTTCCTACAATTTCTGCGGTTAAAAGTTCTGCTGGCTCAAACCGATAAGACACATAGTCTGGCTTCAACATGATCATTCCCTGCATCAAAAGCATGCAACTGAAAACTGATTTCTCAAAAAGTTGCCAGAAATTTCAGCAACTCAGCCATGAGAATGGTGTCAAATATATTAGAGTTTGAGAAGTGTAACAAAGTACACAGGCAAAAGTTTTAAAAGCCTCAGTTGTTGCACCAATAACGTAAGGGAACTTTGACACAAACATGATTTCTGTTTTTGAATTTAGAAAGGACAGAAAGGTGTGTAAATAACTATTCTAAGTTCTAACACCTTGAAAGTGATTCAATCATAGGTCCTAACAAGTCGGTGCAACTAAATGATCTGTCCAGCATATTAATTTTACGCTGGTCCCTAAATAATGAACAAAGTAAATATTAAACATGCTAACAGACATTAAATGTCATTCTATAATAAAAGTTTCTCCTATTGATGTTACCTAAGAACATAGGGCCACGTACTGATCAGAACATCACCACTATAGAGGAAGGGCTATTTGATTGTTCTAGAGTGAAAGCCATCACATGGGCACGCTAACTAGACCAGAACGATAGCCACCAAAGAGCAGGCTGTCAAGGATGTTGGCTGTGAAGTGTGGAGGTTTATTGAGTACCTGGTTAGAAACATAAACCTAATACATCTCTAACACCTAGGCATTTTTGGCGTATTAGTTAGGGTTGTAAAATATGTTTTCATAGAAGCCCCAAAAGCACTACTCATGCTCGCATGCATTTCAATTTCCCAAAAAACTATCAGCAAGTACATCCTGAAGTGGTTTGGAAGCACCAGAGATATCTGTTGAGCACATAACTGATTACTCAAGAAGGCTCCCTAGGCAGGCTTGCTGTTTTCAATTACTTTTAGCTGACAAAATGGAATATGTTACAGAGGGAAAAAAACAAGAAGCAGCTAACCAGCGGACCAGCCTTGTGTGCCCAGATGACAACCAGAATGACCAAATAACATACTCCCATGGAAGAGCACTAGCCAAAGTTACAGGTCTTGCCTGGAACAATTAGAGTCATCTTGCACAACATTATACTACCTATCCTGTCATAATTCTCAACATACATACCTGACAGGAATCTATTACCTGCATAATTTGGTTTGAGCAAGAAAAGACCAATTACCTATAGAAAGAACAGTTAAAAAAAATGAGGCCATCCTCTTAGAGTATCAGATATGAAACAATTTAACACTTCTTTATGCCTCAGATCATAAATCAGAACAGAAAGAAACCCCACTTAGAGAGTTGTCAATCCATGTTTGATTGATAATTCATACAGCCATGTGTTTTTGCCAATTAGATGATGTCAAGCAATACACAGAGCTTGAATCATTGTATAACATTCCAACTTGCGGGTATCATTCTCTAGCATTCAACTTCTTATCAAACTAGGCACTGGATGCTGTTTTTTTTATGAAATTATATGTCATTCCAGCATGGAAGATATCATATGCTGTCTAAATCATCTTGCAAGCTAACATACAGGATTCATAAATTTTCAAGTTTTTAGCTTGAAGTGGAACTCTTGATAAATCCTACTAACAAGAAGATCACTGAGGAACATATTACCTAAGCCATCACTTGAAAGCACTGGACACAATAGAGTCTGAAGGGCAGGGCAAGTGACTTACCTTTTGTCTGTGAGAGTGCTTCTCAGTCATTTTTAAGTCAGCTATAGGCTTACAGCTGCATAATAAATTAATCCAACCTATGACATTGAAGAAGAAGAAGAAGAAGATATCATGCCATAACACAATGTACATTGGATCTAAGCTTTCATGTAAAGCATAGAACTTGATTTATTAATATGATATATGAATTGACGGTGGTCGCTCAGCCATTCCATGCACAGTCAAATAATAATGTCATTTTGTCAAAGAACAATCAACAGCTTCAGCAATGCCTGCAAACCAATGGTAGAAACTTCTAATCTAGTTCTATCCAATGCCAATGCCCTCTTAATTCAATAGTAGTTTGAGTCTATATATCGAATATTCCCCACATCATCACACACAAAATTGACATATTGGCAAAGTATATCCATTTTCCAGCCATCATGCCATACAATGTGTAATTATTTCCAATGGTAGTAAACCATTACTTCTAATTGTCTGGAATGGAATGTAATTCTTATTTTGGAGTAAAGCTAGAACATCAACTCTTAGATGCTTTATGATGACAAATATATGACCATGCTCCTTGTCCTTTCAATCTCACAAATGAGATATGTGTTGCCAAGAATGGAATGGAATGGAATTCTTATTTTGGAGTAAAGCTAGAACATCAATTCTTAATTCTCACAAATGTACTAAACCATTACTTCTGATTGTTTGGAATGGAATGTCATTCTTATTTTGGAGTAAAGCTAGAACATCAATTCTTAGATTCTTTGTGATGAAAACTATACTCCTTGTCCCTTCATTCTCACAAATGAGATAGGTGTTGACAAGAATGGGCCTTTACTGATAGGTGAGTCAAGGACACATCGTGCCATTAATTTAGCATTTGCAGTGGCACTGTGAATAAAATCTCTTTCACCTTTTTCTATTGCCACCCATCACTCCTTTGTTAGCATTATCTTCACCATACTCATCAATAGCTTGGCTACTTGGCATTGGGTAATTTGATAGTTTTCAAACTTCAGCCCAATTTTTAATTCTATGATTTAATCATTCAAACAGCTCTATTTTGAAAAATTTATATAAGCATCTCACATTATTTTGTGTCATGTCTTTTAAAGAAGTTTGTGCAACTTAGTAATGACAACCTGAATATTCAAACTAAGCATTAATATCAACAAACTAAGTTTCAATATCAACACTAGAAGCACAAATAAATAAAGGAGCTTGATAGGGTTTGTGTCAAAAACTAATAATGATTGAATTAGGGGCAAGTCAAAGAGGAAATAAGTTGGGATTTCAGTGCAACGGAGTTACTTCTGTCATAAAGAATTTTGTTATGGTGAGTTTGAAGGTTTTCAAAGAAATAATAAGAATGAGCAATGATGAGATGATGACCATATGGTTGTTCTTTTTTTTTTTGTGTGTGTTGGGTAACTTACCTCTCCTAACAAGTAATATACTAATTAATGTTTTGAGATAGAAAAAATATATTATATTTTATGTTACTATCAGAACTTAAATCAACATGGAGGCATGTAAGCACATCAACTAGCATGTGTTAGTGCCTGAGTATGACATTTAAGTCACTCTTTTCTTTTGCACTCTTGACAAATAGTTGAGGTAGCTTGGAATTTACTGTAGGCTGCAGTGATAGGGTTGGATGCCTTGGATATGCCTTAAATAAGCAGTTTGGTTTTCATTGGGCCACTCTCAACCAACTGCTTGGTGCATGAAGGAGAGGGTAGTGATGAAGGCCCAATATTATAGTTTGCCCATGAAGGCATAAAATCTGGTTGAAAGCAAAACCATTCTCTTATTTTCAGCAAGTTCAGCCAAGACAAATAAAAGGAGATTTTATCTATGTTAAAATCTACTACAGGTGTAGTTATTTTGTTGGCACCGTGTTCATAAGCAGGGATGATTCACGCAGCACAAGATGTGGAAAATAACCTGAAAGCCCTCTCTCAGTAAATCATGATGACCTAGTATACTAGCAATCAAGGGAAATGGTTTATTTCTGGGCATTGTGATTCATAAAGACTGTTTGTTTATACTCCACAGCTCGGGTGGCATATATCACTTTACCAGCAAACAGCAAGGTAAACCACTTCTCTCAATCTCTTAAAAGCAAGGAAGAAAAAACAAAATGAAGAGTCATGAAGAAAACCAAACCAGGGAAAACAATTCTATACATCCACAAATCATCTCTTTCATTCTTTATTCTAATTATTTATAACAAAGTTAAAAATAAAGGAAAATATGTTAAATCAAACAGCTACGTCGACAGACTTTTGAACAGAGAAAATAACCATAATCACAAGAGCAATCAGGATAGGAACTAAACTATGTAACAAGCTAGATAGCCCAAATATCCATGGCCCTTTAAATGTATCAAATTCTTAGCAAAACAAAAACTTCAAAATTATTTACATGTCATTCTGTCAGGTCCACTACCAAAATGTTTAATCCTTTTTTGAAAGAGAAAACAAGATGGAACAATGGCAATCAGGAGTGTAGGATCTGGCTGTGATAAATAAAATAAATCAAGCAATGGCCAGAGTTAGTGAATTCATAGCCCTTGATACTAAACAAGGTTGTACAAAACCAAACCAAATTGATGAAAATACTTGTCAATTATAGTTCCATCATTATAATACAACACATTGCCAGAAATCTACTCACTTTTAACTCTATGAAAAACAAAGATGGATAACAAAAAGCCTAAGGACCTGTTCGACACCATTGCTGGTTTCATATTTTGGTTTCTCTATCATATAGTGAAATTCCAGATGAGATTGATGTGTGAGAGAGCATTCGCAGGACACTTCTACGATTTCTTCCATTTATTTTGGTTCTTTCATGAAAGCAATCAATTTTTGCTTCCAAAGCCTCCAAAGATTTTCACTTAAACAATTAGACAAAACAAGAGGATTTGAGTAATTAGGCCATACAGAGTCTAGTGCATTTCTAAAATAAAAGCAATAACAAATGGGCCAAACATAATTCTTATATGATCATAATTTTGTATACATTATTACTCGTTGTTGATGCTGAATCTCCGCCGACCAGATGGAGTGGTTCTTTCGCTGGATTGTCGTCGACCAGAACCTGCAAAACAGATCCCTGACCGGAGATTTTCCGGCGGGGGACACTCCAATGCCTAAGTCAGAAGAAGCTCAGGCAGCAACAGAATGGAGAGTTTTGAAAGCAAAGAGGGAAGAGAGAAATTCGAAATGCAAAAAATAGAAAAAATGGACCAGCCCCCTCCTGAGTGTCCCCTCTTATCAGTATTTATAGGCTCCAACATAACTACTTACGGTCATGGGAGTTGGCGAACGCAACCACTTCATAACTGTAAATAGTGCTGTCGGAAAAACTGTTACACTCGGAGTTTATCCAATCTGAGGTTTTGGACCATGTGGGTGGTTGCAACAACCAAAACAGATTTTAACTATTTGTCCAAGAAACCCACATGTGCAAGAATCCTACTTTTTCAAGAATAAATCTGAAGTGAGCTCAACATTCTCTTTAGTAGCGCTCCTAAAGGGAATGTTAGCTACACACTTCAGAAGAATTCATTTTGGAAGTAACAAAAGTAAATACTTACAGTCGAAACGTGAGATCATATGCTCTTCGATTGTATGGAAGGAATGAAGTCGAAGATATTCGCCTGGGAGGTAAGTCTTCGGATCAAAGTAATTGTACGAAAACGAAGGCATAGAATGAATAAATAAACCTAGCTTAAAACCATAGATAAAGATGTTAGGCTAAGTCTTCGGATCAAAATGGATGTATGAAGCCGAAGATAGTAAATAAACTTATCTCCTGGATCAAAGTGGATGAACGAAGCCGAAGACAGTAAACAAACTTATCTCCTGGATCATAGATAGAAATACGAAGCTATAGATATTAGGTATAGTCTTCGGATTGAGATAATAATACGAAGCCGAAGATATAGAGTTAATAATATTTTCCGGAACAGATATAAAGTCATAGATATTAAGCATGATCTTTGGACCGAGATAATACTACGAAGTCGAAGAACCAGTGAAAACAAAAATCTTAAACTAAGTCTTCAATCAAGGTGATAATACGAAACCGAAGATCCTTTCCTTTGCCAACTGATTTGACCAATAAATTAAAAAAAAAATTAAAATTAGTACAGAAAGCGGTCCAATAACTAATTGAAATAAAAACCGGGATATCATAACCCTCGCCAACCAAGAAATCAGCATTTCAGTTGCTCAACGCAGTTTGAAAAGACTTACTTATCACCAGAAAGTTAAAAAACTAAACCAATTCCACAGAAATTCTGAAAAAGAAATAATTTTTAACCGACCCATAAAACTTTTGTGACAATAACTAAAACAGATTGCAACAGCAAATATCAAGAAACCAGTCAAAATCCACGAAACTGACGGAAGAAATTGTCACAATCAATTTATACGATAAAAATTTAGTTTCGATTCATTTGCTTAACTCAACTCCGAGAGCAAAATCCAAACATTCTCAGCTAGGATTTGGGTCCAGAAAAGAGAAAGAAGGGATTTTTACTTGGCGGCAGAGGTGGATTCCTCCTCGAGCCAGTGGCGGATTTGGCGGACGTTGCGACGGAAGATGGCGGCGGACTGCTTAACGTCGCTTCGGAAGAGAGGACAGCGGCGCTCACGCCGACCACCGTCAGGATGAAGTTCGTCAGTGCCATCTCCTCGCAAAAAAAAACAAAAACAAAAAAAACCTAGAGAATCCCGGTGAGGTTCCGCTCCGGCTCTTCTCGTGGAGCGAAGAGGATCCAGGCGAAATCGAGAACGGAGACCGGCGAAGAGATGCAAGGGCGTCGGGAAGAGTGGAAGACCAGATCCGATCCTCGAGCGACCCGATTTGACCCGGCCCGCTTCTGAAGTCCACACAATCTAAGCCGGCAAACTTCGACCGATCCATCAATCCGGTCCGCATTCGATCCACATCGAATAAATTCCAATTTTATTCTAAACAGTTCTAATCATAAATAAATGGACCATTCAACCTATTTGATTAATTAATCTATTTATTAAATAAGCCAGATTGGATTAGATACATGTTTAATATCTACCTTATCTAAAATAAAATCCATTGCCCGTCTTGAAATTTTTGGGACTTGGCTGTTATTTTCAGAGCCTTCTAAAATCTAACCCTTTATTTGAAATAATAGATCAATTAAAAAAAAAATGGATAAAGAAGGAAAGATGAATAAGAGAGATGATAGATGGATCTTCTATGTTGGGAGCGAAGTATTCAAACTACTGTTCTAAAGTAAATATATTGGAATGGATAATATCCTGAAAATGAGCAGGGGCCTTAAAGGAGCAGGGGCCTTAATATCACGGATAATGGGTTGCCGACCTCCTGGCCTCTTAGATCCAGGCAATGATAGTAGCTGAATCATCCTCTGATGACCCGATCTAAGTGCAAAATCTTCCGGGCATAAACAATACCAGCCCAGCACCTCGAAACTTCACCATAGGAACCATCGGGTCAAAGAGGTCAAGGAGATGGCACCCACCACGAGCAACAAAACCAACTCTAGAGGCATGGATAACGAAAGCGGCACCCCTGCATGTCCCTGACACTTCCATCAAAATTGACCGTGAAGAACCTCGGAGGGGGTTTCCAAGAAATGAAAACCCGATGAGGCACTCGAAGAGCTAAACTGGAACCCTAGATCTCCATGGTCATCCCTGTCAACATTAGATACTCCTCCCCGTAAGCCGGAGCTCTTTCTATAATAACCCTAGCGGAGCATCTTGAGGAGCTAAAAATAATAGCATTCCAAGTGAACTAAATATGGCAAGCAATATAGGCCATAAAAGTAGAGGAAGGATGATGAATACCCGGCCGGAGAAAGTCGAGGAGGGTCTCCACTAGATCCACAGAATGCATCAATTGCTCCTCAAACCCAGCCATTCGCCAAACCTGCCAAGCCCTCAGGCACAGGAATAGAACATGCACCAGAGACTCTCCATCAGCTCCACAAGCCAGATAAGAGGGGGGCAGGTGAAGACCTCTAGCGATAAGAAAGGATCTCATTGAGAGACGGCACCAAGCAACTTTCCACAAAAACAAAGACACTCTATGATGTATACGAAGAGACCATATCCATCCAATATCAAGTCTCCTCTATGATTCTGGGCAAAATATAGGGATCACATCTGACAATGGGACTCTCGGAAGAGCAAAGGACCTTCAAAGTATAATATCATCACAAGGATGAACAAGCAAGACAATTAATAAGATCCTCTCGCATAATATCTCCAAAGGTCCAAGTGACCAACAAAGGATTCCACTGATTACCATCCTGGATGAAGAGATCAATGATAGACATGGTGTATGGAATATCCATCGAGATGAAGGTTGGCCACCGGGCCAAAGAAATAATCGAGATCCAAGAGTCCATCATAAAATTAATGAGCCTGTCATCTCCCACAATCCATCTCATCTGATGAAGAATAGGCAAGGCCCTAGCTACCATCTCCCTTCAAATAGGAGAGCAATGCTAACCAGCCCTAAAACCATCCTCCGAAAGAGTAGAAAAAGGGCCGTATCTAGCCTTCATCATAGAGGTCCACATATTGTACGGGCATAAGAAGAGTCTGGCAACATGTCTCGCCAACAAAGCATTCCACCTTATAAGAAATGAGTGAATATCCAAGCGCCCATCTCGAATAGGTTGACAAACAACATGCCACCCCAGAAGGTGAACTCCCCAACTAGCATAGGTAAAGCCCCACAAGAAAGCATGAATGCTTTGCTCCATCATAAGAATAGCAGACCTGGAAATAACTGTATTAGAAAACATATACACTGGAAGAGAAGTGAGGACATACCTGATCACAGTGATCCTACCCATGGAAAAAAGAGCTCTATCCTGCCAGCCCTCCCCCTTCTCCTGAATCGCCTGTACCACCTGAGCACACTCCTTCTTACGAAGTCTACCTCCAGAGATGGAAACCCCCAGATACCGAAGAGCACCCTCATGCTCAGCAATCCTAAGGATATCCCATATCAAGTGCCTAAGATGGATATGAGTCTTTGGATTAAATTGAACCTCGGATTTAGAAGACTAACTCTCTGCCCAAAAGACAAACAGTAGGCCTCAAGCACCCACCTAAAATCCCATGCACAATCCGGAGTAGCGTGATCCAAAAGCAAGCAATTATCTGCAAACAAGAGATGCGAGATCGGGAGAGCACCAAGAGTGGAAATGTACTGCTGGATTGCCGACTCCCATGCTGCTGCCCTCAAAGCTCGTGATAAAGAGTCAGCACAAATAATGAACAAGTATGAGAAGAGGGGACAATCTTGATGAATGTCGACATTAGAATAAAAGAATTCTGAGGAAGAAGCATTAATAAGAATAGCATAGGAAGGTCTGACAATATAAGCCATAATCCAGAAAATCCAACAACGAAGCAAACCAAAATTGCCTAGGGCTTTCTCTAGAAACCTCCACTGCATATGATCATAAGCCCTTTCCATATCGAGCTTGATAGCCATCATATTATAACAAATAGGGCTTTCCAGAGATCATACATAAATTCCTGTGCTATAAGAATATTATCATAAATGCAGCGACCATCAACAAAAGCACCCTGCTTCGGATAAATGAGATGTAGAAGAATAGGCTTTATCATATTTGCCAACAATTTGGCACACAATTTATAAAGAGTATTACACAAGCTAATAGGCTTGAAAGTGGCTCGGCTTGCAAGCATCGGGACATTTCGGAATAAGAGCAACAAAGATCTGCTTCCAGTAGTCAAGCATGTGACCAAAGATAAAAAAACTCATGTACAGTAGAAATAACATCAGAATGGATAATACACCAATATCTCTTAAAAAATATAGGAAGAAATCCATCTGGATCAAGCGCTTTATCTTTATCCAAAGACCAAAAGAAAGCCCGAACCTCATCATCAAAAACTGGATAGAGAAGGCCATGGTTCTCCTGAGGAGAAACCATAGTAATGGGAGGTAGATAGTTAAAAAAAAAAGACCCCCAGAAGACTCACTCCACCTAGATCTAAAGAACAGAGAAATTTTCCTCCTGATGTCATTGTCATCCTCAATCCACTACCCCTCGGAAGACCGCAAAGCTCTAATCTGATTTCTAGATCTACGAACAACAGTGGCCTAGTGAAAGAAATGTGTATTCCTGTCCCTTTCTCTTAACCACTGTACTCTGGATTTTTGCCTTTAAAGAACTTCTATTGATTGAGAAGGGCATGATGCATAGACAGATGGCTCCGAAGTGCTGCCATATTGCCCTCCACCAAACCCCTGTCCCTCTCTTTCTCCTGGAGAGTATTAATAGACCTCTCCATAGATTCCAACCTAGCAAAAATGTTTCCCACCTCCACCTTATTCCATCGGAGTAAATGCCTTTTAACTAACTCCAACCTGCAAGAAATTCGGTATCTTGCATCACCACAGATTGGCATCCTCCAAATCTCCCTTACAATCTCCCAAGATCTAGGATAAGTTAGCCAGAACTTCTCAAACATGAACGGAGCATAGCAAGGGACGAAGCAGTAGTGGAAAGAAAGACTGGGCAATGATCAGAAGCAATTATGGCAAGATGGCGCACCAGGTGTTGAGGGTACAATTGAAGCCAGCTAGGGTTAGCAAAGATATTATCAATTCTCTCCCACGCTCTAGCTCTCTCAGTTCGATTATTACACCAGGTAAAGCGGGGCCCCTCAAATCCCAAATCCAACAATCCGTTGGATTGCAAAAATTGGCTAAACTTCCTAGAAACAGTATCTTCAACAAAAGATCTACCATTTCTCTTATCCTCAGCATGATCAATATAGTTAAAATCCTCAGCAATCATAACTAGAGTACCCTAATCAATCAAAATCGAGACCTCCTGCCACAAAACTCTCCTCTCCTTGTAATCTGTACTAGCATAGACCATGGTAACAACCAAGTCGACCTATTGGGTTCAGAAACAACTATAGCCACATGCTGAGAGCAACGATGAAAAACCAACTTTAGCTGCCCCCAAGTTCCAAGCCATAATAATATCCCGACAAGCCATGGGAGTCAATAGCATAAAAACCACAATCACCAAGGAATCGTCGTCGGATACACTCCAAACTGGGTCTATAAAGTCGGGTCTCGAGAAGAATACATAAATCAGGATGGTGCAACTACCCCAATCTATGAAAAGAAGAGTAGGAGGGTTTCTCCACCCCCCAAACATTCCAAACCAAGATCCTTATTACAACAAATTATCTACTTTTAGTGGAGCCAATCCCCGGCCCAGCATCCTCCAATGTAGCATCTTCAACTCCTCCCCATCTCCAGTCATCCCAACAGCAAATAGAGCCAACTTCAACCTCCCTGCTACCGTCTCATGGCCTAGGACACCATTAAGGCCACCAGGACGATCCACTGTTGTCGAAGTGGTCCCCCGAGAAGAAGAAGCTCCAACAACCCTGGATGGACGACAACAAGTCCGGGCAGAGGACCCAATAGGCTCCCCAACCCCTACAGCCCTCCAATCCTCCTGCAAACCCTCCATGAACACAGAGAAAGTCCCCTTACCCTTACAATCCTCACCTATAAAGCTTCAGGTTCAGAGAGGGAGGACAAGTTATCCCCCAGAATGCCCCTGGCCACCACCTTTTCAGTAGAAGGAGCTGACAAACAAGGTTTGCCCTCCCCTCAATGAAATCAAGCAAGCCAGAACCCCCAGCTTGACACCCCTCCATAGTACCCCCCTTGGCCGCCCCAACCATCCTTGAATCCCTGCGATCCACAACTAGAGCCCCCTTAACAAAAAAGAATCAGGGAGAGAAGTGGACACCGGACCAGGGATAGCAACCTCCTTAAGTGATAGAGCCACCACACCGCCTTTAGACTCCTTTTCTCCCAAATCCCCAGCCATACAAGATGCAGGAGAACTCACCTGAACGATGGCAGAACTAGCTGGAGAAGAGGCCACCTTCGGAGGAGAGATATCCCAAGAAGGAGAAACATGCACCTTCAATAGGCTACAACCTCTTTTTAGCAACAGGGATCCATACTCCATCATCTAAAGATCGCGTGGGCCAGCCTTTTCTGCAAAGCGTAGGTCCATACTATCTCCTAATAGGCCAAGGGCCCCAAAAGCCGAAGCTGGTGCACCGCCATCCTTAGAAAGATCCCCAGTACTCGTACCTAGCGAATGCTGACGAGCCACCTTCGATGGTTTCTACCACCCATCCGAATCTGGCAGTAAGCTCGGGGAAGAAACATTTGTAGTGAATTCTGAGACGGTGAAAAGGAGTAGGGATCCAACGATGTTGGGCATGACACCTTCTCCTTTTCAATGTCTCTTCTCTCCTTCACGGAGACTCTAAAAGGCCGAGGTTGATGGATACGAGAGGTAACAAGCCACGGCCCAAATCTCGGTCGGCCCCCACCTTCACCACCCTTCCTCTCTACCACCATAGGAACCAAGGCTTCCACACTGGACACCCTAGGAGCGAGACAAAATTCTCCAGAAGAAGAGAGCAGTCACCCCCAATATTAGAAGGATCCCCCACTGAGAACTGGCAACAGTCATCGGCATGTCCTAACCTCCCACATAGGTAACAAATAACAAGAGATTTTCATACTCAAATTGTTGCCAAAATATACCCTTCTTCCCCAGGATTAGAACACCCGATTTGAGTGTCTTCCCCACATCGATCTCCACCCTAACCCTAGCATAACCTGTCTTCCTTAGCAAGCCAGTGAAATCATCAATAGATAAGGGCCTACCTGCTTTCGCCTCAATCACTAGAATCACCATCGATACCTAGTACTCCAATAAGAGACCCGGAAGTCGTAGTGACACCACTACCTTTTGGATGGCCCTGCGACCCAGGATGAAATGGGGTTCCCGGGCTTCCATCACCAGTAGCTGCTAGACCAAAAACCATGGCCCGCCTCTCGTCACCATGGAGCAGTCCTACTCTGACCTGAGCCAGAGAATAATACGGTCCTCTACAATCGAAAAGACCTATGGATCGTAGTCGAGCTTAGACCTGACCCTCACCTCCTTAGCAACCCGCTCCACCGGAATCCTATGACCCAAGCTCTTGACCACCACCACCAAGCCATCCCACTACCGATGGGAATCATCAAGCATCATCTTCGGCAGCTCAAGCACCTTCTAAAAGAATGATTGCAATTGCTTAATCTTGTCTTCAGTGATCTTATGCGAGGTCCAAGAAGGACCGCGCTAAGGACCTTGGACAACCCGAGCCCATGTCTGGTCTCCTTCCCCCAAACCATCCAACCCTTGGCTAGCCTCCTGTCGATGAACACCCCCCTCAGCCATATGCCCATGAGCCATTTAAAGAAAACACCAAAAGAGAAAGGGGAATAGCATGAGAACTAAGACACTGCACTCAGACGACTGCACTCAGTGAACCACGCATGAGGTCTCTTTTGAGGGTGAAGGTTTTTACTTGTAAGGAATGCTTGAATTTGGTACCATGCTTGTTGGAACAGCAACTTCTAACCATTGGATTGTAGTTTTGTGGTAATTTGGAGCAATGCTATTGAATTACTCAAATACTACTGGTATTGATTTCATTATCGTAACGAAGAATATTAAATTTTCTCCTCCTCCTCTCAAGAAGAAAAAGAAAAAACAAATCCAATAACCTTTTATCTTGTACCATATGTTTAATATCCCAGACAAGCTTTTGTTGCCGATCAATTTAAGGCATGTTGGGTTCGTAACCAAAATTGGATTCAGAATCGATGGGAATGGCTATATTCTCAGACTTATTTTGTTCATTATTAGAGTCAGAATGAGATTCAAATATTAGAGGAGAGTACGGATTAGATTTAGAAAATTTTGATATTTTTGTTTTTTTTAAGAATTAAAATGGAAGTGACTTCTCCCGACCAAATAATTGGAATGAAAGTCACTCATTCCAGAGTCCAATTCCTTCGATCAAACATGCCCTTACGGTAAAAGCTTTGCCTCTATTACACTATGCTTTTCCTTGCTATAAAAATGGAAATCATTTTTAGTTCCACAATGTGCTCTTGCTCTCACAACCTCTAAGAAATTGGAGGAATTGGCCCCTATCTGGATTTCTAGTTGAAAAGAGCATAGGTTTTTAGAGCTTTAAAAGTTTGGTGACAAGTTCTATTCAAAACTTAAAATCATGATGCGAAGAAAACCAGACCTAATGTTTTTTTTTTCCGTTCTTTCTTTTCTAACATTGTCTTGTGCAAGAGAAGAAAAATTAATTTTAGATAATAGCAAACAAATTGCAAAACAGATTTCTACAAGTTTCTTCTCGTTGTTGTGAATGACCTAATCCCCATTGCTCTCTTCCCCTTGGTTACTTGATTGTGAAGATAAATCAATTTTTAATGTATATTAAGTTAGAGCACAGGGTTTCAAGAATGTTTTAATATCTTTATTATCACTTATAACTTTAATCTATGTAGTATGCCAAAAATCACAAGCAAAGGTCTTCTTTCTCAACAATTCAAGACCCTCCAAATGCCATCTTTGTTTGCTTGTGCATGCATGCATGCTTATGTGCATCTTTTTTGGCATGCAGTCAGGGGTTAGTCCTGTAAATGTGGGGTAGGTTGGCCAGTCAAGTCTTGTAAAAACGTTCCGTCCATCGCTAAGGTGGTAGCCCGGTTGGTAGAGACCTTGCCTCACTATCAACTGGTCATGGGTTTGAAGCATGATCTCGTGGATAACTCGATTAAATCCAGAAATTCTTCTAGGGCCCGCGATAGTTGGCGTGAGTGAAAGATCAGGATCTTCCTATTTGTCCCCGTTCTACTAGACGGTGCCCTAGTGGTATCAGGTTGACGTACTCATCTTTAGATGGGAAAAAATTGTGAAAATCTAAGTATCTTGAATCGAACATTATCTCGTGAGGTAGGGACGTCAACCGGGATTTACCAAAAAAAAAACGTTCCTGCCCTCTCTCTCTCTATTTCTCTCTCTCTTCACTCTTCTCCACTATCTACCAAGAGATCGAGGTAGGCACCAGGTCGAAAAAGACTATAATGAAGTATTTCAGCCTCGTTTGATATCCTGGTAAGATGAAAAGAGCTAGCAGTCAAGCATTATGGCACCGACGTCCGTTTCTTGATGGCCAAAACCCTCAGCAAATCGGATGTGAACCAAAAATGCCTCATCCTTCCATCCAACTTTGTATAAGCCAGAAAATGCTGCTGCAAACCTTCATCTCCACCCTCCAAAGAAACAAAACAAGTCCAACAATAATTGAGTCCACCACCCCATAGGAAAGCCACTAAAGGAGAAGAAGAAGAAAAGAGTAGGAACCAAGAAGTATGGCGGGTTGGAGGTGATGATGTCCACATTGATAGAGTTCAAGAAAACCTAAAATATCTTTATTGCTTTTTCTATATGCGGTCTAATGGTAAATCGGTTTTAATACTATTTTGTTTCTTATTACTGGGTCCTAAAAGATCTATCAACCCTTTCCATGATCATACTTTAAAAAAGACTTCCCAATCATATCTTAGGATAGAATTCCCAATAAACACCGGCATGAAAGTTGGGAATTTACCTTACACATTTCTAGGCTTTTTCTCCTTAATCTATTCTATAAACTAACGATACAATCCTACCAAACTCTCGATAAGTCTAATTTCTTAATTTTATAAGTAGTATTTAAATATGGCTTAAACTTTTTCTAGTTTTGTTTTACTAAAACTCTTTTTTAAAACAAGAATTTTATTTTTTAAAAAAATCTTCTATA
This sequence comes from Areca catechu, assembly GCA_021397845.1. Lineage (NCBI taxonomy): Eukaryota > Viridiplantae > Streptophyta > Magnoliopsida > Arecales > Arecaceae > Areca > Areca catechu. The sequence continues at coordinate 216,393,194 of CM038039.1, forward strand.
CTTAAAACTTTATTTTTAGGATTCTTTTTAAAACTCCTACATAAAAAATTATATGCTATGTTATAGCAATTGTTGACTCGGCCTCAAGAATTTATCGGACTATCGACTACACCACAAATCATGAAAAATTGGGACATCTGACTTGGATCAATCAAGCTACCGACTATGAAGGAGACAACGGAGCCGACTACTTCACCACTAACCAGAAAGAAGACTAGCATAGAAAAGATAAAGCCAGCCACCTGACTGAGTAGCTGCTTATTCCTAGACCGAGTGGCTACTCCTTTCTAAACCGAGTAATTGCAACTTATCGAGTCTGACCACATAGCATTTTTCATCTGCATCCATTGACTACCTACTTAGGATAGACTCATTACCTGAGTAAACCAAGTCGAGTGCACTCGATGACGGGGCCAAGCCCTTCCTTTTGACAATGGCCAAGCCAACTATGTCCTTTTAGGGTAACATCCAAGTAGGTGATAACACATTCGATTATAGCTATTCCAGTATAGATTGTAGCAGAAAAGATTGTAGCGGACAAGATTCCAGTAGATTCTACCATTCTAACAAAAAGATACTACCAGAAAAGATTTCAAAGAATAAGATCTTACCATCTCAACAGAATGTATTACACATGTCAAAGGTCACCTTTACAATGACATTCAGTAATCCAGAGTAGTCCTATAAAATGGTAAGAGGGGACCCCTGGCAAGGTATTTATATTACATTACAGTAACTCATCTCTACCATGCACATGCTCATTCAGTTACCATCACTCATAGCTCCGGTTGCTATAGTCCATTTCTTCCATCCACTGACTTAAGTATCGGAGGGTCCACCATTGAAGATTTCAGTCCAGGGACTGTTTTTGCAGGTTTTTGTCCGAGAGCCACCAGGAGCAACATGCGGTTCCACTCGGAAAAGATCGAAGCATTCTCGGCCACTATCGGAGTCTAGTGAAGGTATTTAATGGTAACAGATTGGCATGCCACAAAGGAGGCAGTAAACAAGCATCAAGTTCCTGGAGTTTGGAGCCATGGTGGCCACCCGTGTATAAGATGCTTGCACTAGCCACATCAAAAATCTTGTGTCGTGACGAACCATGGAATCAGGAAGCGAAGCTCTCGCTCCACCACCTCCACTATCGATGATCCAGTAAGACTGCTTGCTATCCTAATGCAACAAGTCCAAATCCTGGTCACGATAGTCTAAGAGCTGCAAAAGCAGCAATGGTCTATGGCCACACAGTAGCAGCCAAAGATTCTAGCCATTCCCATGATGCCGCTTGTCCCATCCATCGATCTTCTAGAGAAAGTCTTCTCATCGACAAGCTTCTCATCAGCTATGGTCTCCTTCATCCCATTGAGCGAGCCGTCGAATCCCCAGGAGAGGTCCTATCACTATCAGACCATCTTCTATTTGGCCAACTAACAATCATAATAAAGATGGGCACATTTTCATACTACCATCTCCTATCCGGACGACTAACAACCGGTCATAATAAAGATGTGCATGTTTCCACATCACCATCTCCTATCCGCCCGACTAACAATCATCATGGTAAAGATGGATATGCTTCCACACCACCATCTACTATCCAGTCAACTAACAACTAGTCATAGTAAAGATGGGCACATTTCCACACCACTATCTCCTATCCAGTCGACTAATAATTGGTTGCAATAAAGATGGACACATTTTCACACCATTTTCTATTTGGCCAACTAATAATTAGTCGCAATAAGGATGGGTGTGTTTCCATACCACCATCTCCTATCCGATCAACTAATAATCAATCATAATAAAGATGGATATATTTTCATACCACAATCTCCTATCTGATGGACTAATAATCGATCATAGTAAAGATAGATGCATTTTCACCCTACTATCTCCTATCCGATCAACTAATAATCCATCGTAATAAAGATGGACATGTTTCCACACTACCATCTCCTATCTGGCTGACAATAACTAGTTATAGCAAAGATGGATGCATTTTCACATCATTATTTTATATCCGGCCGACTAGCAATTAATTTCAGTAAAGATGGCTATTCCTACATCTCTATCTCTAACTAACTTATAACCAATTGAAGAATATGGCTGCATTTTCATCCCATTCAGGTTCCATCCTATCCTATTCGGGTTTTATCCCATTTGGATTCTATCCCATCCTATTCAAGTTTTTTGGTTTCATCCCATTCAGGTTCTATTCTATCCTATTCAGGTTCTATCCCATTCCATTCGGATTCCATTCCATTCGGATTCCATCCCATCCTATTCGGATTACTTCCTATCCTATTTAGATTTCATCCCATTCAGTTTTCATCCCATTTAGATTTCCATCCCATCTTTTTTGAATTCCACTTAGCAACTGACTTCCTACAATCTAGTTCCAAATGCATGCTTGACTAAGGTACTTACACAATTAAGCTTAGAAGCTACCCTACCCAGTCAAAGCTACACTAACTAACTACTCATCAAAATTCAACCATTTGGCAAACATTCATACAATGCAAAAATTAGATGAAATGAATGATAATTTTCATTAATTCACCAAGTATTTTCAAAAGAGGGCCGATCCCAAGCAGAACAAAAAAAGAGAAAAAATTACAAGGATTTACTTTTTAGGATCAATCGATGGAGTCGAGCCCTCCTCAAAAGCTTTCACTACTGCGGTTCTTGGCTTCGGCCATCACCTTGGTGATGTTCTCCTAAATAGCAACCTCTTCATCCCCAACATCGATAGTTCTGGTGGCTTCCTCAATGTTCCCAGCTTTGCCTTCCTCTTCTTCTCATTCCTCCTGCTCGGGCTTGATGATTACGATATTACCCAGGTCTTCTGAAAAGGCCTTGGTAACTTTCTTCTTGCACTTTGTGAACCCAAGTTGAAAGGCATGCGTAGGTGCTCTTATTGACTTTATCTTTGAAGTCCTTAAACTTCTTGTACTCTTCTACTGCCCAAGTACCAACAAAAGTTGCCTACACCTCTGTAGCTTGAGCCTTAGCCTCGATAGCTTGGGCCCTCTCCTCGGCATCTCGAGTTGCAACTTTGGTCTCCTTGAGTTTGAAGTCAGCCATATCAACTTGAGACTCCATGATCATCGCCTTCGCAATAGTGTCGACCAACCTGATCTTTAGCTCAGTGACATAGTCCTACCCCATAGCAATCTCCTCATGCTTCTCAATTATTCGATCTTCCAGTTCTTGAATAGCATTCTTAAAGGTCTGCGACTCCTCTAGTTTAGCCTCTAGGACCTCATTCACCTTCCTTAGGTCATCCAAGGCCTGACTTGTGCTTTGGTAATCTTCACCTCAATCTTGAGGAAGTTCCTCAACTTGGCAGACTCACTATATGCCTTCTTGATGATGAAGGCATCGTGGATAAGCTGCAAGAAAAGAAAAAAGATATAAGTTGACTACTTGGGTAATAAAGTAATCGACAAAGTAAAAGCTGAATAATACTTGCTCGGAGTAGTTGAGAAAAGAAATCTGCAAAAATCTCATCCAACAACTGAGTCTTCTGCTCCTCCTGATCTTGGGGCAAAAGGATCATGTTGACCAGCTACTCAGCTATCTTCTTGTCACTAAAGATGGAGGTAGTCAACTTCACCTTAGCCCCCATCTCGATGAACTCCACTTGCATTCGAGGAGTCTTGACAGAGCCTTGAGGGTCTACTCGGGCTGGATGGCTCAAATGCCTTGGCTCGCCACCAATGCTAGCTCTGGAGTTGGAGCTAAAGGAGTTGGTGACCGAGTCCAAGCTAGAGCTAGAGCTAGAGTAACAGGAGAAGATGGTGATGAGACCACTATCATTTCATCATTGGCGGTAGCAAGAACTTTCATTGGGCTAGGCATAGAAGCCTCTCTCGGTCGAGGCATGAGAGCCCGCACGTAGCTGAGGGGCCCCCTAGAAATGGACCCATGCAAGGCTTCTTTGCCACCGCCGATTTTGGCTTCTTGGCCATAGCTCTCTTCCAACCGATACTCTTTAGCTTATCTGAGGACACCTTTATGTTTGCAAAAAGTTGAGTAGAAGACTTAGTCAAATCCAAATAAACAAGAGAAGAACTTAGCAAAACACATCCAAGATGTTCACTAAACTGAGTCCAGCATCATATAAATTTTGCTCCAAGAATAGATCCCATTGCTGAGGAACCATCATGCTAAGCAGTTAGTAGTAATCTTCCTCATCAGCAGAATTGACCACAGAGTTTTTATTCAAGGATGGGTCTAGATCGCCCCAAACCTAGTTCACCTCCCAAGGAATATCATAGGAAACAAAAAAGAAGCAGCTCTTCCAACTAGGAATGGAAGAGGGCATACTAGAGAGGATAGCCCAACAAGGATAGCCATCGCTAATAAGTCACAATAATCAATGCATTATTGATGGCTTTTAGCGCTAGCATTTGCAATCGCTAATAAGTGTCTATGTAACTCCCCTAGGCATGCAATTGGCCAAATTTTTTGCTTGAACCACCACTCTCACCTATTCCCTCCTCCCTACGGTTCCCTCCTCCCTGTGCTCTCCCGTGCCATCCAGCTCCCTCCCCGCACCGAGCTCGCCATGCCATCTGACCCCATCCCCATGCTGAGCTCATTGTGCCGTGCGGCCACCTCCTCGTGCCTGAGCATGCCATGCCATACAACCCCCTCCTCGCGCTAAGTTCATCGTGCCATCCGGCCCCTTCCCCATGCCAAGCTCCCCATGTGGCGGTGCCCCTCCCTACACCATGCTTGTAGCCCCCTTCCATCTATGCATCGCTTGCCATCATGCTTCTGCCCCCCACCTATGTACCACCATCGTTCCCCTCCGTTGCATGCCACCAGACATTGAGCTTCTCACTGCTGACACCTTTCCTTCCCTTGGGTATGCCATTCATATATCTGGTGCTTCAATATCCCTATCGCCAAATCCGTATTCCCCTAGCACCTTTCCTTCCCTTGGATGCCACCATTCATGCCTTTGGTACTTCAGTATCCCTGCCAGCAAATCAGTGCTTCTGTTTTCTCATGCCACTAGATCAATCATTTGTAGGTCCTAGGATGAGTCTCAGCAACAATGGCAATGACGATATAGAGTCATCACTAAAAATTTAATTTTTAATTAATTAATTACTTATTTATTTAGTTTAGTAGTTATTTATTATTTATTTATTTAATTAATCAGTTAATTATTTATTTAATTAATAAATTATTTAATTATTATTTATTAATTTAATAATTATTTATTAAATAATTAGTTATTTGTATAATTAATTAGTTAGTTATTTAGTTAATTGATAAGTTGTATAATAATTAGTTATTTATTTTAGTAATTAATTATTTAGTTTAGTAGCTATTCATTGTTATTGATTTAATTAATCAATTATTTATTTTTAATTATTTTTAATTAATTATTTAATTATTAGTTATCATTTTAATTAATTATTTATGTAATTAATTAGTTAGTTAGTTAGTTAATTAATAAGTTATTTAATAAATAGTTATTTATTTCATTAATTAGTTGTATATGAATTAGTTATTTTTTAATTTATTAGTTGTTTATTTAATTACATAATTAGTTAATTAATTAATTAGTTAGATGTTTATTAATTAGTTAGTTATTAGGTGTGCATGAATGTGTGTTTTGGATACATGGGATTTAGGTCTCGATATATAGAGCATAAGTTAGAGTCCTATGCTACCTTGGTTCTAAGGTATATTGATGGATGCTCATCTTAAAATCGAAGGTAATGAAAATGATCAGTGCTCCAGCTACGTAGCTACTTCCTTCGCTGGTTGGAGAATAAAGTACTAGAGAGGATGTCTCATCATGTTGTCCTTTCTTCAGCGAAAATAAGACTTTGATGATGAGATCCAAGTAATGTCATTACGACAGTTGATAGTATTATCCCTGTGTTTTAGGACATCTAGAAAGCCTTTATTTGTCTTACGAGAGGTCGTGCCATTACTGGCAAGGCATAGAGCTTTGAAGTTATTTTCGGACCTCTTTGAAAAAGTATCTAATTGTTATTCACCTGTATTTGACTATCATCATCTTTCTATATTATCATATTTTAATATATAAAAATAATTATTATTGATGAATTAATATTTTATAATATTATCATGTTTTATTATATATGTACTGTTATTATTGATGAATTCATATTTTATAATTACATGTTAATTGAACTAATTGATTAGGTATTTATTTTTTCAAAATTTTCATTGCATAGAACCATGGACCTATTAATTAATTAATGTACATATTTTACAGCATTCATATATTTTTATACGAATGGAAAAATTATGTACATTGATCAATTATTTGTCCAGTTTGAACTATTTAGGAATTTCAAATAATTTTATAGATAGTTATAGTAATGAAACAATATGTTGAGGGTTTGATAGAAATTTTGGATATTATTTTTCTTTAGTCCTCATCACACATCTTCAATCATATCGAAAAAACTAAGAAAAAATATGCCAAAATTTTTTTAGTCCCTATTGCATATCGTTTAATTACTATAATCGATCTATATAATTAATATAATTCTTGAATGGATAGGACCCTTACTTATTAATTGGTGATATTGGTGATATGGTGCATTAAATGATATAAGAAAGTTGTCAGGATACTGAGTTCGTATCCCATCATTAAAGACAAAACTCATAAGAATGAGAATGACCAAAGACATTCAAGCTCCTATATCTCGCATTGGATTTGTTCTGCGGTCATTCTTATTTTTTGAGTTTTGCCTTTAGTGATGGAATGTGTACTCGGTATCCCCGTAACTTTCTCGTATATTTTATTTCTTGCATTATCTTTAATCATTTTAAATACTTATATTGCCATGTTAAATGATAAAATAATTGATAAATATTTTATCTTATATTTGTATATGTAGAATTCTTAGATAGTATATAATAGATCATAGTTGGATGGACTATCGAGTAGTTGATTGGATGATTTTTGATGAATATAAGGAGGGTGTCAAGTACTTTTATGATTATGTTTTTAGAAATGCAGCACTCTTATTTGAAGGATGGGCTCATTATCCTTGTAACAGATATGTCAACAGAGAAATGCATGGTAGGGATACAATAGCTATTCATTTATATAAGAGTGGATTTATGCCAAACTACAAACATTGGTACCTATATGAGGAGACATGGGAGACAATTGCAATGATTAGAAATTAACAGTACAAGGATACAAACAAAATGGTAGACATGGTTTTAGATATAACCGGTCCTGAATTTGACTGGGATATGGAGGATGATCCAAAAGCTGATAGCAGTAATTTTTATCATATGCTAAAGGATATTAATGAACCACTATGACCAGGATATGAAATACATATGTACTATTAGCTGTATTGAGTTATCGAACTTGAAGGCCAAGTTTAAGATGACGGTAATCATTATGATAGGATGGTAGCAATAATAAAGAAGATGCTATCAAAAAAGGAAAAACTTGTTGGGAGCTTCTATACTTCAAAGAAAATGGAAAAGCATTAGGCATGGGATACGAGAAGATAGATGCATCCCACAATGATTGTATGCTTTCTACAAGGAGGATCAAGTACAGAGATCAGACGTATGCGATAAAAGTTGATTTAAGGCAAGATAAGAGGGTAGAAATCAGAATGACGTACCATATAAAGTTCTTCAATACTTTCTCCTCACTCCTAGGCTTTGGAGGCTCTTCTTATTCAGGAGTATTGCAAGACATATGGATAGCACAAAAAAAATTTGCAAGCACACCAATATGATGTGTCATCCATTGGATAGTGAGGCATTGAAAAATTTTGATGCTTATCACCTTTTATTTGCTCAAGAATTATGCAATATCCAACTGGATCTATCGACGGATGGGTTTACACCATTCAACCATGCAACAACCCCTTATTCATGTTGGTAAGTCTTTATTACTCCATACAATTTATCGCCTAGGATGTGTATGAAAGAATATAATATCTTTCTTGCGTTAGTCATTCTTGGACCACGACACCCTGGTAAAAATATTGATATATATTTGAGGCCTCTTATTAATGAGCCAAAATTCTTATAGTTTAATGGCACACGTATTTATGGTGCATCAAAGAAGCAAAATTTTGTAATGAAGGTTACACTAACATCGGCCATTAGCAATTTTTCTACTTACAGGATGCTGTCAGGATGGACCACTCATGGGAAGCTAGTATGTCCATATTGTATGGAGAATATAAAATCATTTCAACTTGAGCATGGATGTAAGTCCTGCTAGTTTGATTATCATCGTCAATTTCTTTCCAAGCATCATCCCTTTTGAAAGCAGCGAGACAATTTAAAGATGAATAAGATAGAAAATGATCGTGCACCCCCGTGCTTCAGTGGTATGAAGTGTTTTAGAGGGTATCCCAAGTTGACGAAGTTTGGTTTGGATATTATTTGATAAGCAGAAGCTTTGAGGATTCGGTAGAACTCATAACTAGGTGACGTGCAGCATCTTCAGAGGGTTGTCATATTGGTCTACTAATTTGATCCATCATAACCTTGACATCATGCATATTAAAAGAATATATTCGATAATATTTTCTATATTATTATGGATGTCAAGGGTAAGACAAAGGATAATCCCAAAGCTCGGGTAGATATGAAGAACATATACAGTAGGGATGGCAACGAGTCAGGTTTGGATCAGGTCATCCAAAATCCATACTCATCCTATCAAAAAAATTCCTGTCCCATACTCGCCTCGTACCTATCTCGGGTCGGGCCAGGCCAGGTCGGGTTGAAAAAAGATCAGGTCGGGGTTGGGTCGGGTTGGGTATTTCTATTTGGATCAGGCACAGAGCCGAGATGGGCATCGATTCCAGGATGGGAGTTGGAGACACAGAGCTGAGATGAGCATCACATGATACCGAGATGGGAGTCAGAGATGCGGAGCCAAGACGGGCATCACGGGACACCAAGATGGGAGTCGAAGATGTAGAGGCAAGATGAGCATCATAGGACATCAGGACGAGAGTCATCGAGTTGGAGATGCGGAGCCAAGACGGACATCATGGGATGCTGGGATGGGAGTCAGAGATGTAGAGCCGAGATGGGCATCACAGGATGCCAGGACAGGAGTTGGAGATGCATAGCTAAGATGGCATCACGGGATGCCAAGATGGGAGTCGAAGATGCAAAGCCAAGATGGCCATAATGCCATCACGGGATGCCACTATCGGGATGGGAATCAGAGATGCGATCATGCGAAGCTAGCGGAGGAATAGAAGAATGGAGAGGTGATGGCTCGAATCATTTAAGGATCAGGGATTAGGGAAGGCTGGAAGGGTTTGAAGGAATTGGGAAAGATAGAAAGATGGAAAGTCAAGTGAAAAGTGGAAACCAAAATACCAAATAATTAATAAACATACCATATATATATAACTAGGTCAGGTTCAGAGCGGGCATACCATTACTCATGCCCCACCCGAACCTGTCTCGGGTTTTATATATAAAATCCATACCCACCCCATATATAAATGGATCGAGTAAAACCCATCCCATTCGGATCGGATCGGGTTAGGTATCCATCAAGTCGGTAAAAATTGTCATCTCTAATATATGGGCATCCTCTATTAAAACTGGTTGAAGTGTCACCTGAAAAATTTTAGAAACTGAAAGAATCTTATACCTTAACGAGGGAGCAGTTAAAGGATGTTTGTGAATGGTATAAAAATATCATAAAAAAAGATTTCGTGATGTAATTATATTAACTCTTAAGAATTGGAATTATTTTAATTATAATTGTTATGAAATGATTTAATTTGTTATTCAAATAGCCTTGCATGTCTATGGGATTTGCCTTGCAGGCTTGTAGCATCTATCATGCACTCAATTCAGGATGTGATAGATATAGTGGTATTAAAGTCTAGGTTTAAGTTTACTAGGGATAATGATAAACTATGCTTGGGATTATGATATAAGAGCATAGGATCTATGATTCTTAAGAGTCATTGAAAAGAATGAGAGCTAGGTAGAATTAGATCCTGAGATGTCTCATTTTGTTTTTCTTATTGATAAATTTGTGTTATCTTAATTGAGTCTTATTTGTAATGTTTTTTTTATTTTCATAAAATTAGAACGTTGCCTCACTATGCTCATAGCCAAAGTGTAATGAGTTGGTTGATAATTTTCAAGGCAGGATAACTTTTGTTTAAGGTTTTTGATGCAAATTAAGTGTAAGATGGTTTGCTATAGAATGTATTATACATTATGATTATGATTGTTATGATTTTAATTGGTTATTTAAGTGAATTTGGAAGCTTATTTTGATGTGGGGGTATACTGTGATATTACTTATAGCTTGATGTCAATTATTTTGGTGATTGTTTAGGGTTCATTCATAAAAAAGTTGTTTAAAGTTTGGACTTGGAAATATTTTTATAGTTGATTCTTTAATTTTCAAACCTGCATGCGGGTTATATGATGATTTTGAATGTGGTAATTAGCTCAAGGGTTAGTAAAGATGGATGTACTTAAGGTAAATTAAGGACAAGACTCAAGAGTTCCTCTTTGGCTTTGCTAGAAAATTTGAAGTTCTTTGACATTTGTAATTCATGATACAAAATAGTATTTAGGTCAAAAGTCATTTAGGAAATCTAGAAAACTTTGGTGTTTAGATCAAAGTGTATAGTGAAAGTATGATGGTTTAAATTATTTTTAAGCAGGCCAACAATATTAACTTTTTATTTTGGAAGATTATGATAGATGACTTGATTTGATTTTTTGTGTACAGGATTTCATTGGTAATGAAGATAATATTCTTGATTTTTTAATAGGTTTTTCTATCTTATGTAGTGCCAAGCAAATTTTAGCATCTTGATGTTAGGGTTAGTGGATGATGATCTTGAATTTGAAGTATTTTAACAAGGATCTCATTTATCCTAGAGTTGAAGCTTGGACTTCTTTATTTGTTTGAAAGAATTTGACATTATTTATCAATCTTGGAAAATATCCTATGCCTAAAATTTCTTCCATTGAGGATAAATTAGAGTCGTATATGATCTTGTGATGGATCAATTAAGTTAAGAGTAGTTAACATTTTTTGTTAGGAAACTTGGTCATATTAAGATGTTGATTTTTGAGTAACGAATTTAGATTATCAATATAAAGGACTAATTGCAAGAACTTCTTAATAAAGGTTCTATTAGAGATAGTATCTTTTTTAGGGGAGCTTTAGTACTATTTGTTAAGAAAAAGGATGGTAGTATGATGATATGCATTGATTTCTGAAAATTGAATAAGGTAATAGCAAGAAACAAGTATCATTTGTGTAGAATTGATATCTATTTGATCAGTTGAAAAGAGCTCAAGTATTCTCGAAGATCGACCTTTATATTATCAATTGAAAATAAAGTTAGAGGATATGCTCAAGACTACCTTCCTTATGTTGTACAAGCACTATGAATTTCTAATCATGCCTTTTAGATTGACTAATGCTTCAGTAGCTTTTATGGACTTAATGAATACGATATTCAAGCCATTTTTAGATAAATTTATGGTTGTTTTTATTGATGATATTCTAGTTTACTCCAAAAGTCAAGCTGAGCATGAGCAATATTTAAAGATTATATTAGAAACCTTAAGACAAAAACATTTATTGGGCAAATTGAAAAAGTATGAGTTTTGGTTAGATAGTGTGTGACCTTTTTAGATCATATAATATCCAAAGATGGGATTTCTATAAACCCAAAAAAGATCAAGACAATAGTGAACTAGAGCAAGGTAAACAATGTTTTTGAAGTTCATAGTTCTCTGGGATTAGCTAGATACTACATGCAATTTATTGAGGATTTTTCTTGTATTGCTTTACTTTTGACTTGATTGCTTTATAAAGGAGTTAGATTTAAATAATCCAAAAAATATGAGCAAATCTTTTTAAGAGATAAAGCAATGTTTGGTATTAGCTCCTATCCTTATCCTTCCCTCTTGTGGTGGAGGCTTTACCATCTATAGTGATGATTCAAAAAAGATTTAGGGTGTATATTAGTGTAAAGTAATAAGGTAATTACACATTTCTCTCAGCAATTGAAATCTTATGAGAAAAAATATTTCTCTCATGATCTTGAGCTTGCAGTAGTAGTATTTGCTTTCAAAATTTGAAGGCCTTAGTTGTGTGGTGAGTTTTGTGAAGTATATATTGATCATAAAAGTTTGAAATGCTTTTTTACTTAGAATGAAATTAATATAAGATAGAAAAGAGGCATATATTAGAAGTAAGTAGAAAATCTTCAGATAATATAGCTGCTATGATTACTTCTCAGAGGCATATATTAGAAGATTTGAGAAAAATAAAGATTGAGATATGCTTACCTAGTTTTAAGGTATAATTGGATAATCTACAAGTTCAACTTATTATAATTGAAGGATTAAATATGCTCAAGTAAATGATCCTCGGTTGCAAAGATTAAGAGTGATATTGAGTTAGGCTCTTGAACAGAGTTTAGAATTCATGAGGATGGATCATTAAGATTTAATAATAAAGTTTGTATTCCTAATGACTTTAAGTTAAAAAGAGAAATCATAGAAGATATGTTAAGAACTTGTGCCATTGATACAAGAGATTCTTAAAAACTAGAGAATAGAATGAGGGAAAAGTATCTCCATCTTTTTCAGAGCAAAGGTATGTTAAATTTCGAGAACAAAATTTAATTTAAGAGGAAAGGATGATGTGACACCTAGCCCGGAACCCCAACTTGGGCCTAGGCCCATTTTCCATGGCACGCTGCTTAAAGTATGTAGATAAGTACATGAAGGGGGGAGCGAAGGCGTGTCAGCCATCACATGTCTACTTCACCAAGAAGTAAAGAAAAAAGAAAGAAAGAAAGAAAGGAATGGAAGAGAGGTGATTGGGGGAGCATGTGCCCTTTAACACACTTTCCTCTCTCTCTCTCTCTCAGCTCTCTCCTATAGTGCCCTCTCCCTCCTATGACTCTCTCTCTCTCTCTCTCACTCTCTTATCCTCTTTCTCTCCCATGTCTCTCTCTCTCTCTCGTCTCTCGCTCTCTTATCCTCTTTCTCTCCCATGTCTCTCTCACTTTCTCTCACTCTCTCTCCCATAACTCTCTCCCCAACATCTCCCTTCTTCTTTTTTAAGTTTGTTCCTAAGGGGCTTTATTGTGCCACGTCCGCGCTTGCCCTATGTGATAATAAATAGGATAAGATTAGTAACACATTCTTCTAGTAGCAAATTAAGATTTGATAGGATATTTGAGTATTTTAAAACTTTAAAAAATATTTTAATATATTAGTGTGTTGCTGAGTAATCAAATGACTTATCTGATTTTTGACATATACAAGATAAGTAATATAATGCTTTTTGATATATTTTAAAAGTAATTTAATTTTTTTTGTATATGTTTGAATAAATAATCAAGCATGTTATGCTCTATTTTTAGTACAGGAATTAAATATGTATTTTGATATTTCTATAAAAATTAATTTAAATATGTGATATATTATGAATAATGGTTTTAAAAAATATGATCGGGTAATTTGTAAAAATACTTTTATACATATTCTACATGGCTATGATATATTCTGACCTCGTCAATGGAGATTATATAATGGTCTTGTCGACTTGTAATATAAAAAACTAGCTTTGACACTATACCATAGTGATTAAAATAGTGATATTTGGATGCCACTATATATCATCTGATACATGCCATTAGATTACATAGTTATAGCCAAATATTAGATCTAGTACCAGTTTATGAAAAATATAATTTTTTAAAAAATATTTGTTGACATTTGATAAGCCTGAAATTTTATCCAGTCAATTATATATGTTTAATTTATTATAAATTAATATGCGTTGACCCATCCTAAAATGTTTTGACATGTTAATTTAGCTCATCATTTTTCTTCTTTTATTTTTATTTTCATATGATGAACCATGAATACTTTCAAGAGTTTGGAAATTATGCTATCTAGTTATGAGTATTTTATAATTCTTAGTTATTTTTGTGAATTGGTTTTATGCCAAATTTAGTAAATGTAAAAGTTGTTATCTAACTTGTGTTAATTTAGAAGTGTTATGATTTTTATTATCCTGGGAGTAATAAAAAAATTATAGGATGTAATTATATCAACTCTTGATAAATGAAATTATTTTATTTATAATTGTTATAAAATGATTTGGTTTGTTACTCAAATAACCTTGCTTGTTTGTGGGATCTACCTTACTAACATGCCGTATCTGTTACATGCTTAGTTTAAGATATGAGCCTTAAAAAATAGCATTTCAATTTTTAATATTTTAAATAATAATTGTTATAATGATGTTATAATGAATAGTAGTGTTATGAATAACCGACCGGAAAGTAATAGTGTTTTTTTAATTTTTTTTAATTTTTTGTTAATACTTTTTTTTGGACCATACAATCATTTTTTTGAAAAATATGTAGAAATTTGAATTTCGAAAACTTAATTTATTTTAGATCTTTCATATTTTAAGTCCAGCATACATGGTTATTCAAGATTGCTATAACTCATCTGATTTATCCAAAAAATACTAATTGTTGTACCATGATGGCTCATCCCCTATCAGAATCGGCCCAATTTTGCAGTCTGATCCGGCCGCTCCAATCAAGAAGGGTCCGGCCCGCCGTCCTCTCCGGTCCGCCATTCTCCTTCGAAAGTTCGGCCTTTGACCCGACGACCGACCGCCTCATAGCAGACGTCCAACGGGTAGGCCTTGACATCCAGAGTACTCCAGAAGTATCTTTCTATTACGGCGGGATTCTCCATCCCAACGGCCCTGCTCCACTACTTCCACGGTGTCGCTGTATCTATGCGCCATGTGGCCACTCTCCAGATTCTCCTAGGGGCAGATCGGTCTTTCTCAGCCTCTCCCCTAACGGATTTTGGACTGTTCCGCGCCTACATAAAGTACCTGGGGGACCCCGTTTGAGGTAGAAGAACTCTTCCCTCTCTATATGCCGTTGTTCTTTCGATTCCTCCATTCTGTTGCTCTCAACCCCTTGCTAACTTAAGCATCGGAGGGTCCCCCGCCGGAACACCACCGGCGCCCTTGGGGACTTTTCTGCAGGTTCGTCCAGGAGAGGAGTGCTCCAGCCGATTCAGCCATCCCGGTTCCCGGTCTAGGAGTTGACGCAGCAACAGATTAGCGCTAGAGGAAGGGGCCTTTCTTCTAAAAGGAGGAATCCATCACCTCAATGAAAAAATGGCTAAGGGAAGAGCTCCAAATGCCACTGCTAGGAGAGATACCTCTCCTTCCAGGTCTGAGGAGCCTCTCCGAGAGAATGATTTCGTTGCTACTGCCCCCACTGCTGCAGAGCCTACCATCACTTTGGGGCTGCAGCAATTCCAAACTTTGGTGAACCGCATCGAGACACTTATGGCTGCGGTTCAGCGATTCTAGGAAGCAGCCGACAACCAGCAACAACTACCAGCTGCTTCCTACTTTAACCCTCAGACGGCTGTTGCGGGAGGCCGACGGCCAGAGATCCCCCGGCATGGTTCCCACGCCGCCGCGGAGCCCCGAAGGTCCTTGGGAGATCGCACCGACAGCAAAAGGGTGAGGTATGCTTCGCCTTCTTACGCCGAGTCCATCCCCTCCGGTGGTCGACCTACCGCCGAACCTTCGAAGGACTACGGCAGCAAGATTATACACATGGAGGAGCGCATTGATGAAATTACCCTCCGGCAGAAGGCCAAAGGGGGACAGGCATACGACTCCCGTCCCCCGTTCTCTAATGAAATTCTGGCGGAGATGATTCCCCGCCACTTCAAGATCCCACAGGTCGACCCCTATGACTGTACCACCGATCCAATGGACCATCTGGACATGTACAAGGCCCACATGATGGTCCAAGGTACCTCTGATGCCCTCCACTGCATTGCCTTCCCCGCGACCCTCAAGAAGACCGTCCGGATGTGGTTCTCCGCCATCTGGCCAGGTACGATCCACTCATTCTCCCAACTCTAATCCCTTTTTCTTTCCCATTTCAAGACTTGCAATCGGATCCCGAGGACTACCGACTGCCTCTTCCTCGTGCTGCAAAGGGAGGGAGAGACCCTCCGGGATTTCATGGCCCATTTCAACTCAGCAGCCATGGAAGTCCCAGACCTGAACGAAGCTGTAGCGATGTCAACCTTCAAGCGAGGGCTTTGCTCGTCCAGGCTGACCTTTTCCCTGGACAAGAAGCATCCGGCAAGCTACAGTGATTTGCTGGCCAGAGCGCAGAAGTACGCTCTGGCGGAAGAACAAGCCGCTGGCCGACGCCAAGCTGAAGGAAGGCCGGCCTCGAAGAAGCGGAGCGACAAAGCTCCCGAAGTCCGACCTCCGAACGACAGTCGGTGGTCGGCCCAATGCCGAAGTTCGAAGCCCAGGGACTTTCCCCGAAGGTTCAAGACTTACACGCCTCTGTCCCTGCCGAGAGAGAAGATCCTGATGGAGATCGAGAACGAGACCTTTCTGCAAAGGCCTCGGCCAATAAGGGGCCCTCCCGCCTTAAGGAACAAGGATAAGTTCTGCCGCTTCCACAGGGATTGTGGGCACAGTACTAAGGAGTGCCTGCAGCTGAAGGATGCCATCGAAGACCTCATCCGGAGGGGGTACCTGCGCAAGTACGTCCGACCCTATCGGGACTGGGCAGAAGCATCAAATGCTAGAAACCCTCCAGAGGAGGTGGAGCTCCCCAATCAAAGACCAACTGGTGGAGATGTCGGCATGCTGCACCGACGGTCCGGAGGAGGCCAGGAAGGCGAGATGGATGCTGCTAAGAGGTCCCGGGGCTCCAATGCCATTATCTTTTCTGATGAAGATCTCCTGGAAAATCATGTCTTTGAGAATGATCCTGTAGTCGTGTCAGCTGTTATTGCCAATTATGATGTAAGGAGAATACTTGTTGATAATGGAAGCTTGACAGAGGTATTACTGTATGATGCTTTTATGAGAATGAACTTGTCCAGATCCATATTGCTGGAATCCCTCGCGCCGCTGACAGGCTTCGGGGGCAACTCCGTCAGAGTGGAGGGTGAAATAGTTCTCCTGTGACAATTGGGACGGAGCCTCTCCAGAAAACCCTCCTCATCAACTTTGTGGTCGCATGGACGACCTCACCTTACAATGCTATTCTAGGCCGACCGGCCCTCAACAAATTTAGAGCCATTATTTCTACTTACCATATGTTGGCCAAGTTCCCAACCAGGAATGGGGTCGGAGTGATGAGGGGAGACCGTCGGATGGCTAGGCAGTGTTTGACTATTTTGAATCAACAGTCAAAAGGCCATTCCGCTGTGGAGCAACTTGACCCAAGGGCTGAAGCCGACGACCTCGGTCAGCCGGGGGAGAAGATTCTGTTTGTCCCACTCCGAGAGGACGATCCGCTAAAGTCCTTCAGATTGTGGGCTCTCTCAATGAGGACCTTAAGACAGAGTTGATCAGCTTCCTAAGGAGAAACGCCGACGTCTTTGCCTGGTCAGCGTCGGACATGCCTGGGATACCGTCGGAGGTTATTCTCACCAACTCAAGGTCGATCCGGCCTACCGACCTATCCGACAGAAAAAGAGAAGCTTTGCTGCCGAAAGACAGAAAGCTATTGATGAGGAAGTGAAGAAGCTCCGTGATGCCGGCTTCATCAGGGAGGTCCATTACCCTGAATGGCTGGCGAATGTGGTCATGGTGAAGAAGTCCAATGGAAAATGGAGGATTTGTGTGGACTACACTAACCTCAATAAGGCCTGTCCAAAGGACAACTTCCAATACCCAAAATTGATCAGCTGGTGGATGCCATGGCCGACCATCAGCTTCTCAGCTTTATGGATGCCTTTTCCGGATACAACCAAATAAAGATGCATCGGAAGATGAGGAGAAGACCGCCTTTGTCACTGATAAAGGCCTGTACTGCTATCGGATGATGCCTTTCAGCTTGAAGAACGCTTGCACCACCTTTCAATGGCTGATCAACCGGGTGTTCGAAGGACAACTGGGAGAAACATGGAGGCTTACATAGACGACATGATAGTGAAGAGTTTCCGTAAGGCTGACAAATCAACGACCTGCAAGAATCCTTTGACGCACTTAGGCACCATCGGATGAAGCTGAACCCCACTAAATGCACCTTTAGGGTAACCTCTGGTAAATTCCTTGGTTTTCTAGTTACACAGAGGGGAATTGAAATGAATCATGACAAGATCAGAGCCATCACGGAGATGGCGTACCTGGCTAACAAAAAGCAGGTCCAAGAGCTCACCAGCCGGATTCCCTCTCTCAGCCATTTTATCTCCCGGTCGGCTGAAAGGTCCTTGCCATTCTTCAAGACCCTGCTGGTCGGAGGGGTTTGTTTGGACAGATAAATGTCGGGCGGCTTTCGAGGCATTGAAGGAGTACTTGAAGAACCCTCCACTACTGGCCAAGCTGGCAGAGGGGGAGCCCTTATATCTCTACCTTTCGGTGTCAGACGAAGTAGTTTGCACCGTCCTTGTGCGAGTTGGAGAGGACGGACAGCAAAAGCCCATCTATTACATCAGCAAATTCCTCCATGACGCCGAAACGAGGTACCCCAAGATGCAAAAATTAATATACTCCTTGGTCACATCGGCTAAGCGGCTCCGGCCATACTTCTAAGCACATCCAATCGTAGTGCTAACCGACCAACCTCTTAAGGCGATTCTTCGGAGCCCGGACACATCCGGTCGGCTCGCTAAATGGGCCATCAAGTTAGGAGAACTCCACATCTCCTTCCAGCCGCGATCTGCCCTGAAGGCTCAGGTAATTGCTGACTTCATTGCAGAATGTACGTGGAAGTAGGAGATGCCCCCTCGGATGGCCGAAATACCCGAAGCGGATGCTGTTTACGAAGCATAACCAGCCTAGACTCTCCATGTGGACGGAGCGTCCAACCTTTCAAGCTACGGGCCCGGGCTCCCTATGGCTACGAGCTACAGCCATCCTAAGACTAGCTGTAGAGGAGGAAGAAGAAGATGGGGGAAGACGAAGACGGGACTAACCTAGTTCCTGGGTCTCTAAGAAAGCCTAAAAGCAGCGTGGAGGGGGGAGGAGGCGATTCTCTCTTCCAACACAAATGCAGCAGCAAGTGCCTCCAGGGCGATCCCCCCTCCTTTTATAGGTATCCGGGGGTCGTGTCCCAACGCACCCCCACGTGCCGAGCTCCGACGGCTGCCGCTTCGGTTTCCGGATTTGACAGGAATCCGAAGGGACGTGCTGGATCGTAACCGGCCGTGATTTGCGTGACAGGCGAAACAACGGTGGATGGGCTACTTTGGACGAGCGCACCTACCGCTCTGATGGCGCCATGTGTCCCACGTCGCTTCAAGAATCCGGATAGACACCATTACACGTCGTACCTGCCATAACTACTCTGCCACACCCCGCCAATCAGGCATTGCCACCTGCCCCGGGGGCAAGAATCGGGGCGGGAGGCGGACGAACACGGCGCGCCGAATCAGATTCACCATCATTTGAAAGGCTGGCACATTTAATGCCATTTAATGCCCTCGCCCTTCGAGCCTGCGGACTCGCTCGAAGCACAAGGGCAAGGGAGACAACTGTTGTACCATGATGGCTCATCCCTATCAGAATCGGCCCAATTTTGCAGTCTGATCCTGCCGATCCGATCAAGAAGGGTCCGACCCACCGGAGTCGAGGTCCGAATGACCCTCTCCTGCTGGGTCCGGCCCGCCGTCCTCCGCCAGGGTCCGACCCACCGGAGTCGAGGTCCGAACGACCCTCTTGCTGGGGTCCGGCCCGCCATCCTCCGCCAGGGTCCGACCCACCGGAGTCGAGGTCCGAACGACCCTCTCCTGCTGGGGTCCGGCCCGCCGTCCTCCGCCAGGGTCCGACCCACCGGAGTCGAGGTCCGAACGACCCTCTCCTGCTGGGATCCGGCCCGCCGTCCTCCGCCAGGGTCCGACCCACCGGAGTCGAGGTCCGAACGACCCTCTCCTGCTGGGGTCCGACCCGCCGTCCTCCACAGGGTCCGACCCACTGGAGTTAAGGTCCGAACGACCCTCTCCTGCTGGGGTCCAGTTCGCCATTCTCCTTCGAAAGTTCGGCCTTTGACCCGACGACCGACCGCCTCATAACCGACGTCTGACGGGTAGGCCTTGACATCCAGAGTACTCCAGAAGTATCTTTCTGTTATGGCGGGATTCTCCATCCCAACGGTCCTGTTCCACTACTTCCACGGTGTCGCTGTATCTACGCACCACGTGGCCACTCTCCAGATTCTCCTAGGGACAGATCGGTCTTTCTCAGCCTCTCCCCTAACGGATTTTGGACTGTTTCACGCCTATATAAGGTACATGGGGGATCCCATTTGAGGTAGAAGAACTCTTCCCTCTTCATACGCCGTTGTTCTTTCGATTCCTCCATTTTGTTGCCCTTAACCCCTTGCTAACTTAAGCAATGGAGGGTTCTCCGCCGGAACACCACCGGCACCCTTGGGGACTTTTCTGCAGGTTCGTCCAGGAAAGGAGTGCTCCAGCCGATTCAGCCGTCCTGGTTCCCGGTCCAGGAGTTGACGCAGCAACACTAATATTTTATATGAAAAAGGTATAGCTAAAATTAATGACTATTATTTATGCTATAAGATTTTTATAACAATGAATAATATACCATAATAGCTAACTTTTCATCCATTTATCCATCGTATCTATTATCTTTTATTATATATATAACTAAAATAGTACTATCCGGATTCAATGGGTACCAAGTATAATTTCTGTAGCTCTTTTTCCTACTCAAAATTATATCTTTTATATAATTTATTATATCTGGATTCAATGGGTGCAAAGTATAATTTTTGTAGCCCTTTTTCCTATTCAAAATTACATCTTTTATATAATCTATTATATCTATAAAAGAAAGAAGTAATTTGTTTTAGTTTTAGAAGAAAATTTTCCTCCAAAACTTGCATAGACTACTCTGACTTAATTTTAAAGAGAATTTTTTAAATATCAAAATTTTTAAATAAATTTTGAATAAATTTAAAATAATAAATTTAATAGATAATAAATTTTAAATCAAACTAAATATCAAAATTATTATACTTCATGCCTCGTATGGGCCCAGCACCCAATATATAACTAAAATAATACTATCTATATTTAATGACCACCAAGTATCAAATTTTTCAACCATTTTTTCTGTTCAAAATTATATATTTTATATCATTTATTATATCTACAAAAATAAAAAAGTTTGGCTTAGTTTTGGAAAGAATTTTTCCTTCAAAACTTATTCTAATCTTCACCAGCTTAGTTTTGAAGAAAAATTTTCAAACATCAAAATTTTAAAATAAAATTTAAATAACTTTAAAATAATTAGATATAATAAATATAGTAGATAATAAATTTTATTAATAAATTTTAAATTATATCAAATATCAAAATTATTATATTTCATATACTGTGCGGGTCAGTATACTGTATGGCAGTGTTTGAAACGGGAATAGGAGCATGGAATAGGCCCTTATTCCCAACTATTCCCCCAAATGGCTGTAAAAAGTTACGTGGGCCCACATGTTTTCTTATTCTTAAACGACTCTTATTCTCATTTTGCTATTCCATGCCCTCCTATGGAATAGCCCTATTTCCATTTTTCTTATTCCAAAAACAGTTTAGAAAAATAAATTTATTTTTAATTTTAAATTAATGTTAATAAATTTATTTTTAATTTTATATCAAAAAATACCATACTAATAAATTATTTACTTAAATATAAAATATTTACTATAAATTATTATTAATATAACAAATTATTAATATAAAAATTTTAAATTAATGTTAGTAAATTTTTAATAGATCATATTAATAAATTATTATTAATATAAAAATATATTTACTTAAATATAAAATTAAATATGAATTTTATAAATCATTTTATCTTATGATTTGATCAGGGGTATTTTTGAAATTTCAAATTTCCTTCCCTATTCTTGGTGGAATAGGCTTATTCCCATGTCATCCAAACATTATTTGGAATAATACCGCATTAATTGTACTTGAAAAAGGTAGAATAATGGATTTTGATCCAAACAGAAATTTAGAATAACAACTATTCTTGAGAATACATATTCCTATTCCAGAAATAACTTTTTAACATCCAAACACTACCTATATAACCTAATGGGAGGTGGCTAAACTCATTCTAAAATTTATAATACCGTTATTACGAGGTCCCGATTAATTTATAGAGTTCTCTATATAAAGTTTTTTTCTTTTATAAGGCCGCACATAACGTTCACCTTGAGCCAACTTGTGATTCTAGCGAGAAGAATCGGACCAATTATACGCTCATCAAGATTCACCGTCCAATCCCACTTCACTCTCATAAAAAAGTGGAGGCTTTAAAAAAAAAAAAATCTCTCACTAAAATTGTATATTAAATTATATATTAAAAAATATTTCAATTCTAATTTAATTATAATAGAATCAGTAAGGCAAAACGAGGAAAACTTTTTAAAAAAATTAATTTCACACCTGCTGAAAAATTTCATAGGGCCGATTTGGTTGGGAATCATCTGATATGAAAAATATATTTCATATCAAATTATTATATTTATTATAAAAAATTAAAAAAAATTTAAAAATTAATGGACATATATTTATTTTTTAAAAGAAAATAAATATTATAAAAAATTTGATATTTAATTAATTTTTGAGTTACGATAATCCATACTTGATAAAATCTTTTTTAATAAAAAATATATATAATTATTGGATTTATTTGGATATCTTTTCACATTTATTTAATCAAAATATTTTATAAAATAATTAAAATATAAATAATATTATATAAATAATTATATAATTATTATTATTATATAAAAATTGAATAGAAATAGTATGTGTTACGGCCGTAATGATGACGTGGTCGGTCTCAGATCCCGTCGGGCATGATTCGAGCCACGTGAAGGTTTTCGGCCGAGTCAGCTGCGTCTCTCACACGTCCGAAGACGAGCTCGGCCCGGGCTCCCCCGCTCCTTCGCCAGGTGGCCCCCGGAGACGGGACCACCTCGGCCGAAGCCGAGCGTCCTTCTGCCACCCCGCCAGGTATCCACCCAAGAGGGGTCCACCTCGGCCAAGGTCGGCTGCTCCCCCGTTCCCTCGCCAGGTGGCACCCTGAGACGGTCCCACCTCGGCCGAGGTCGAGCCGGGCCCCTTCGCTCCTTCGCCAGGTGGCCCCTGGAGACGGGACCACCCCGGCCGAAGCCGAGCGTCCTTCTGCCGCCCCGCCAGGTGTCCACTCAGGAGGGGTCCACCTCGGCCAAGGTCGGCTGCTCCCCCGCTCCCTCGCCAGGTGGCACCCTGAGACGGTCCCACCTCGGCCGAGGTCGAGCCGGGCCCCTTCGCTCCTTCGCCATGTGACCCCCGGAGACGGGACCACCTCGACCGAAGCCGAGCGTCCTTCTGCCGCCCCGCCAGGTGTCCGCCCAGGAGGGGTCCACCTCGGCCAAGGTCGGCTGCTCCCCCGTTCCCTCGCCAGGTGGCACCCTGAGACGGTCCCACCTCGGCCGAGGTCGAGCCGGGCCCCTTCGCTCCTTCGCCAGGTGGCCCCCGGAGACGGGACCACCCCGGCCGAAGCCCAGCGTCCTTCTGCCGCCCCGCCAGGTGTCCACCCATGAGGGGTCCACCTCGGCCAATGTCGGCTGCTCCCCCGCTCCCTCGCCAGGTGGCACCCTGAGACGGTCCCATCTCGGCCGAGGTCGAGCCGGGCCCCTTCGCTCCTTCGCCAGGTGGCCCCCGGAGACGGGACCACCTCGGCCGAAGCCGAGCGTCCTTCTGCCGCCCCGCTAGGTGTCCGCCCGGGAGGGGTCCACCTCGACCAAGGTCAGGACTCTCGTACAGAGAGGGTCCCAAAGAGCGGAGGTGCAGGCTCCGAGGTTGACCCTCGAGCCGTGCGCGTCGCACCCCGAGAAAGGCACCCCGTACGGATGGCGGCGGCACGCGAAACATCACTTACGTCGGCTCGACAGGTTCCGCAGTCGAGAGACGCGGTTCTGACAAAACAGGGCCCATTAACGGACAGCGCCGGCACCTGGGAAGGAGAGCGCCCACACTCGGCCCGAGGTCTGGTCGGCCGCCCGGCCAGCGCCCCCTCCCTTACTCTTTCCCCACTAGGCTTGGCAAACGAGGCCGGAAAGCCGTCTGGCCCTCTGAACCAGAAGGGAAAAGAGAAAAGGACGGAGGGAGGGCGACGAGAGCGACAAGGGGAGCCTCCCGGGAGCGGAAAACGAGCAGGCAGCGGGGGGAGATAAAAGGAAGGAGAGAAGAGACGACCAGGAAAGGTGAGACAAGTAAGAAACAGAGGCTGGAAGCTCCGCTCCCAGAGCAAGATCCAAGGACCCGAGAGGGGATCGCTTGGTGTGAGCTCGGCAAAGGAATCCAGCCGGGTTTCTGGTCTCTCTGGCATCTTTCTTGCTAGTAAATTCTCTGAGTCTGGGACTCCTTCGTGGGCCCGTCCCGGAGAGTCTGTTCCCTCTCGCTGTCTACTAACTTGATCGTCGGAGCTCCCTCGCCGGGATCCCCGGCCAGGGTCTTCTGACCTTGCCTTGCAGGTCCGGTCCAGCCAGGAGGCCCCAGGAGCAGGACGGTCTAGTCGGATCGGCGATTCCGAGGCCACGGGCGCGGCGGCGAGATCGGCAACAGTATGAAAAAAGTTATTTTATATTGATAAATATATTTTTATATAATATTATCTTCTATCAAATATTATGGTTTTTTAATTACTGACGAGTGGTGCAGTTGGTTGTGAGACTTTTCTCACATCCCACTGGTAGGGGTTCGAGTCTTTGATTTAAATATATTTCGACGAGAAAGTTCGGGATTCGAGTCTTTGATTTAAATATATTTCGAGTCTTTGGTTTAAATATATTTCGACAAGAAAGTTCGGGACGAGAAAGTTCGGGATTCGAGTCTTTGATTTAAATATATTTCGAGTCTTTGGTTTAAATATATTTCGACAAGAAAGTTCGGGGATAAACCTGTTGGCTGGACCGTCTGGAGATGGCGATGCTCCAGGTTTAACTCCTTCCCCTTTTTTTTAACCAAAAAAAAAAATTATTGTGGTTTTTCTCGTTTTCATTTTCTAGTTATTTTTACCCATCAAATATAATAAAAATTATTTTTTATAATTTTTTTGATAAATAATTTTCAAGAATTGTCGAATTATTATCCAGCCAAACGGACCAAAAGAGTCAATTGTCGAATTATTATCCAGCCAAACGGACCAAAAGAGTCCGTATTTGCCTTAAGCAAGGGTGCTGGATCTGCCGTTGATGTCCTTTCATCAAGCCATCCGTCCGTCCACTTGGCCAAAGAGTTACCGCATTAACTTACCACTCTGTTTGGAGTCTGACGTGGTTTGACGAATTTGGTGCACTTAAGTGTGGACCAACCGGAGATAACCAATCATCAGCGGCCACGTTGTACCCGGACTGGCGGTACCTGGTGTCGTGAGAATTGTGGAGATCGAGTATCATATTTTCAGTTTTTTTGTTACATTAGCATATGAAAGGACCCCCGGGAAGTGACGCCGTTAACGAACGGATCAGAAAAGTTTACGCGGAAAAAGCAACGACAGATCTGGCTTCCGCATATAAAATTATATGATGACATCCGGAAGAACGATATTGGAACTTGGGAATCCATCCAAATTCCCAAATCCTTGAAGCCCCCAAACATGAAATCGGAGTAAATCCCGGAACAAAGACTACCAAAATTTATGAAATCTTTTCTACCCTTTCTCTCTCCTGGGAGCTGAGAGAGAGAGTTTCGTCTCGGTCTCCGATTCGATTCGGACTTCTCCGTCTCCGATTCGATTCGGACTTCTTCTTTCTCCTTTGGTTTGATTTGCCTTCTCTTCCTTCTTTTTCTTCTTGCGTTTGATTGCGTAGTAGAATCGGACCGCCTCGAATTCGATCGAACTAAGCTTGCTTTCTCTGCAATCTTTTCGGTTCCTCTAATGGCGGATGACGACTACTACCCGTCTTCGACCGATGCGGAGGAGGACTGCATCGATGAGGACGTGTTTATCGAAGAGGCGGCTGATAGGCCCCACGATGCCGTTAGTTGGTCCATTTCTTCGGTATGGGATCGTTCCTTCTTCTTTCCTCTTCTTATCTTTTCTTTGGGCGGACCAGGGTTTACTCCATGTGCATTCTTTGGTTCCTTGGCGTTTCCGTGATGGGAGATTTGTAGAAGTTGTTTACCTGGTGTTAATTCGATATGTTTTTTCAATCTTATATGAAAAAGGTTCGGTTTTTCTTTTCCTTTGCTTTTGGTCATCTTGTTTTCCAGATTGTTCTTCTGGCGGCCGGGTTTTACAGTACTTTAATTGTTGATTGGGACTAGCATCGAATTGATAATGCAGGAGATATGTAACAGTTGTTACTTGATGTTATTTTGATAATTTTTTCCTCTTCATCCTGTTCAAAAAAAAGTTGCAATCTTTAGTAAAATTAATAATCGTATCTTTGCCATGTTATTTTTCGTGGAAATTCTGTAATATCTGAATAAGAAAACATGGGTTTAATAGTGTAGGAGATATATTGTAGTTTTTGTTTTCCCCTTTATCTTTAACTCCAATATTGGAAAAGTTCTGATCTTTATTAGAATTGGTGATCATCCTTTTGGCCGAATTGTTCTTCTGGCTGATAATAGCTTTTAAGAATCCATGATTACCAGCTAAGATTAACAGAGAAATAACAATGTATTTTGTGCTTTTCACTATATCGTCAGTCGTTTAACTGAGTTTTCTGTTGTTGCTTGACTTGTGATCTGCAGGTCATCACAAAGGAGTCTCTCGTGGGGGCACAGGTAAGCCATTTTGCTTCACATGATGACATAAGATGGTCTTTATACGGACACATATATAGGAATAATGATATTAATATTTCTTAATAATGCCGGTGTCCCCACAGAATCTACCATTCTGTTGTTGTCAATCACCATTAAAACAGAGACAATGGCTGTTATTTACCCATTGAGCTTTTGCTGATAAATAGATGTCTGTTAGAACTTCAGCTAACTGTTGTTATAACAGTAAATAGCATACAGTAATGCAAAAAAACAGCTCCTGTTCTAGGTCACTTTTCACGAACTGAAAGAAAACAGCTGGCTAAGAGATCTGAATTTGAAAAATAATAAGTTTCCTGATGAACGGTGGATTTGTCAACTGACAACTGTTGTTTCCATAATAACAGCAGTTATTTAAAGTCAAGTTGGTGACATATATAACATAACTGGATGCTCTGGAACTATGTAGTGGCAAGTAGTACAAACCTTAGCAAGGTTTTAAATAATGGCAGTATAAACACTAGAATAGATGCTATAATAGTTTCAACACCCTCCCATTATATATAATAATTATATATGTATGTACATATTGTTAGAAAAGCTAGTGTTTTCACACATGCAATTTTTTTTTTAATTTTTAAGAATCTGAATTTGCAGCGGAAATAAATCTGATTGAAAACACTTTTAATTTATAACATGTATAAGATCTCATCTTCAAAAATACCTAACAGGATCTTACATGCGAGAGATTAAGATTAGATCTAAATCAGCAAGTTAAACAACAGTCTAGGACAACCTTTCAATATAACAGATTCACTGTTATGCCAAGGCAATCTTATGTCAGAATATTACTTTTATATCTACCATATGGAAGCTTAAAATTTAGATCTATAAAAGCAAATGAAAAATCTGATTTTTCACTTTAGTGCGGGTAGTTTTTCAGTGCGATCTGATAATCCATGAATTTGTTGAGGTTTCTCGAAGTTGCACACGTGTTTAACCTTTACAGGTATCCACACGGAGCAAATCTTGATCAGGAGACTTGAAACCACTAGGATGCTAACTCCCTTGCAGGTTTCTTTGCTTGTGTTCTTCTTCTCTTCTCAAGAGCTTCGAAAAAAATCCAGCAACAGGGGATTGCTTGAACTCCTTCATGCAGAAGAAAACAAGGGCTTTCTTTTTATTGGCGTGAAGGGAGGAAAGGTTGGGTGCCAAAAAACTCTTCCTATCCTTTGGCGTGGAGAAGGATGGGTGCAAGAAAGGGAGAGGGGGCACTAATCTTGGATTTTCTTTCCACATTGTGTAATCAAAAATCTCAAGAGAGTACCCCATTTTATTCCCAACGCCACCTTATTAGGATAGCTCAATTTTCATTCAAATTTGAGTTCAAAATTCAAGTTTAAACTTTGAGTTTGAATCTTAAACTTAAAATTTAAGTTTGAGTCTGATTTAAACTTAAACAGAGATAGGATAAGGGTTAAGACACATGAGAGAATGACTCTCTGAGGAGGGCGCCCCCCATCTCTTATGTGTGAAAAATTTTCATGCAAAACTTATGTGCACCTCCTTATTGTGTGCAACTCTTAGTGTCATCTTTCTTGGCATAGATTTTGGAGAGAGAGTCCCAGTAAATTTGAAAAAAAATGCTAGTCCGATTGAATTTGGACTCTAGGAATCCTAAATCAATTGAAGTTGGACTTTTGGAATCCTAATCCGGTTAGAAATTGAGTCCAAATTCCATTTGGACTAATAAATCTAATTAGACTAAGTTCAATCAAATTAAATCTAATTTAATTTAACTATGGTTAAAATCTTAATTTGATTAAACCAAATTATTTTGCAATACTTGTAATTAAGTCTTCCTCTTACTAACTCTTAGCAAGTCCTCTCTTGTAACTTTTATAAATTTTTTCAATCATCAATCATATTGATAATTGGATTTTGCTATAATTTAAAAACACGAATCAATCATTCGATCGAGTCAAATCCCTATGGTTTGCGATCCTATAAATTTTATTCTGTTTGATAATAAGATATGCTATGATCTCTATCAAAGCATCATTAAAATTTCTTTCAATGAATTGGAACAATTCCAACTCTCCTAACAACATGTAGTGGCATCTAACTTTCCTCAACTAGAATCATCGATTATCAAAATGATCCCGTGAGTCTTATAATCCACTAGTAACACCTAACAACATGTAGTGGCATCTAACTTTCCTCAACTAGAATCATCGATTATCAAAATGATCCCGTGAATCTTACAATCCACTAGTAACACCTAACAACATGTAGTGACAATTCAGTAGAGTTAAAGTAATGAACCTCTAGGTATGTTATTGTGTGATTCGGTTCTTCTATTGTGAGTTCCGATAATACGGAGATTATTGAAAACTCGTTAAATCCCGTCGTCTATCATATATAAGATTTAATCTACTTGAGTCTATCTTATGAATTCTTATGGAAATACCTTTTCTAATCATATTATCATGGCTACAGTCTTAAGGACTCAGTTTCACAAATCACATAGGATTATCCTTTAACTATTAAAATCGATAGTTTCCATCTAGATGTACACCATATTCCTACAACGAAACTACTGTAGCCAACATACAGTACAAGGATTCAAATGGCTAGAAGATCAAGTGATTGTGTAATCAAACTACAGCAATCTCATTATGAATAGCCAAGACAGCACAGGTCAAAGAGCTACTTACACTATTATAGTATTGACGAGTGAATAGACATCCAAGTGACTTTTCGTGCTAATCACGCTTAGTACTGTTATTTTTTAATAACCACTTGCATCCTTGCTCTAGTATTCCCATACTGTAAAATTGAGATTTGTATATCCAAAAAGAAGCGATCCATGCACCAATCTTGACAAATCAATCATCATCCTTGTGATAATCTAACTATTAGAAGCAATTTATGAATTAATCATTAATGACACGTGCCTTAAATTCTCAATTCTTGAGAATATGTATCATCGTATTATTAATTCATTAGACGATTCAATGATACATTAGATAAGAATGGAAATAAAATTTGCTCATTTTATTAATAAATGAATTAATGAAGTATATAATTATGTCCTAAATTATTATAATGTGTTAGTTAGATTGGCTTCTAGGATATACATCTAATATATATAGGTATAGGTATATATATATATATATGTATGTATGTATATAATGTTAGACTTGGCTATGTTTAGGTGGATCTGTATTCAAATCCAGTCAAATCTAGATTGCACGATAGAGTTCCACATTGATGATCATTGGATGTAATCTACTATCTCTAAAATGCTTACATATCAAAAGTCATGTAAGTTGGAGATGCCTAGTCTATGCATCAAATGGCCAAAAAATGGATAGCATAAATAGTTTTAAAATTATATATAATGTTTTGATCTCATAGGTCAGTGATTTCCAAATCATATGATTTTTTATATATAAAAAATTATATATGTAAACATATATACAGATGCACTCACACTATATGTGTATACACATATAACAAACACACACACACACACACACACACATATATATATATATGTGTGTGTGTGTGTACATATATAACAGACACGTGTGTGTATGTCTGTATGTGTACACATATATTAAGGAAATATAATGGCCATTATAAAATGCTGGTTATTTTTATAACAATCTATTAAAATGTAAATTTGTTTATTTACTTCTACCTTTCTATAAATAAAATATTTTTAAGAATACAGATTTTTTGCATTAAATTTCCCTCCAAAATTGATTATGCAATCCAAAAAAATATATTTTTATTTAGTGAAAAGTGAATAGGAAGTAGGGGTGGCAAAACATGATCCACACTCATCAAGATGCCCAAGCCCGCTTGCAGTAAATGGGTTCAAATTGGGTTGGTTCCAGGTAGGCCCGAAAATAACCTGATCATAAATGGCTTGGTTTGGGTTTACCACCCAACCTGATGGTACACTGGTGGCAGTTCAGTAGAAAAACAATTGGCTTTCAAACCCAGTATCTGATAGTTCTCTAATTTTCTTTTCATGTGGTTTGGTTTACTGTAAATTAAAACAAGGTTAAGATGAAGAACTTGGTGGGTCACAGTATTTTGGGATGTGGATTGCATTTCAGCTAGTTTAACATTTAATTACTTTAGGACTATTACACATCCTAAACTTCTAAGTTTATTTTCCATCATTTTATATTATAATGCAATTGTAACAGCAAATAATGGCCGTTATGACTGTTATAAAGGTTAATAATAGTTTTGGTGGGGAATCATTGTAATGGTACAATGTGTTATTTAAAATTTTGAACCTTGGTTCTTATTCTGTAGCATTATATATTTTTTGAATTCTATTGTAGAAGCAAGATTTACGAAAGGTGATGGATGTGTTAGCTATAAAAGAGCAGCATGCGCGAACCGTGCTTATCTATTACCAATGGAATGTGGAGAGGGTATATGAGTTGTTTGAACAAAAGGGGAGAGAACAGTTGTGTTGTGATGCAGGGGTTTCTATCACTGAGAACAAAAGCCTTGACTTATTGAAGTCCTCATCCCCCATTACATGCGGTATATGCTTTGAAGATGTTGCTCCCACTAAAGCCACAGCAATGGATTGTGGACACTGCTATTGTAATGATTGTAAGTATTCTCATGTATTTTGAAGTTAAATGGCTTGTCATCTTGGTTTACCAATAATCTTTTTTCTTCTTCTCTTCTTAAGAGGCAAATATGATAACTTCTT
The DNA here is from genome assembly GCA_021397845.1 of Areca catechu. NCBI lineage: Eukaryota > Viridiplantae > Streptophyta > Magnoliopsida > Arecales > Arecaceae > Areca > Areca catechu. The sequence continues at coordinate 216,424,752 of CM038039.1, forward strand.
CCTGCTATTTGTTTTTATTCTGTTCAATTACAGAACTTTAAACCTACTCTTGTATTGATAGGTGCAGAAATATGTACATATATGTATGTATGTCTCTATATTTCTGTATATGTATATGTGTACATGTGTGTATATATATATATATGTATGTATGTATGTATGTTTAGAATCAGAGTTGGACCTTTTAATGCCTTCTATGTGGTTCTTACTTATTATACCATCATTTTCAAGGAACATTATCAGCAGCCTGGTTGCATTTTTTTACTAGGCTATTGGAAGATTTCAACTCATTTTGAATTTTTTTGCCATTATTCTTATGATATTATCAAAACAAACACAGCATAAAAAAATAATTTTCCTTTTTTTGGATTATTTTTAAACTTACAAATGTTTTAAAAGCAAAGGGTTCATGAATTGATTATGAACTTCTCTTTCCTAAAAGATTTGACAATATCTGAGCCTTTTTCCTGTGTTCATTGTTTATGTTCTCTGTTCTTTCCTGTTTCTCATAACTTTCTGATTTTGTACTTAGCATGAATTATTGTCATATTATGTGTTTGGTTCTCGCAAGTGATTTTGTACCTTGAGTTGGTGATTATTGGGGTTTATAATTCTTATTTGGGAAACCATGTTCCTCTGTAGAACCTTTATATCCAAATTTAAATATTTTGGCCAAAACAAAGATTTTGGCTGAGACTAATCAGCAACTGACTATAATTTTGGGTTTGGGTCAGTTTTAGTTGCAGTTTCGGTTGGTTTTCACTTCAATTTCTATTTTTTCATTAAAAATGAATATGGTTACTATTTTATAAAAAATGTTAATATCTTTCAATCATTATTAGCACTCATTAATATGTTTGTTCATCTGCATATTTATTCTTTAGGCATCAATTATCAGCACGTTTGCATGATGGCAGATTTGAAACATTGCAATGCAGCTTAGAGGTGCTAGAGAAAAAAGGAGGGAAAAATAGAGCATGAGGGTGGTTCATGTTGAGGTTCAGTAATTGGGAATATATTTTCTTTTTTCTTTTTTGCATTTCTATCTCTATTTATATTTATTTGTTTATTGATAGGATGTGGTCCTTAAAAAAAGGAATACTCGTTATCATTATTAATAATCTTAGCCTAGGATCGCTGAATCGGTACCAGGATCCATACCGGTCACCGGCAGGTACGATACGGTACTAGTTTGGTGCTATATCGATACGTGGTACGATAAGCATGCCGGTCAAATCGGCATGTAAAAAATATATTTTTTGGTTTCTTATGATTTTAAATCACTTTTTAAGGTTTTATTAAATGTTTTTGGATCCAGATAAATATTTGTTGATGCTAGTTGATGTTTGCATCACTTTAATACACATCACGAGTAATGTGAATTTGACTTCCTAGATTTTTATTTTTAAATTATCAATACATGGATTAGATATCATTAAATCTTAAAATGCTCAAAATTTGTAAATAAATAATCAATACATAATTGCATACTGATAATTGGAATCTGGTCGAGTGTCGATGTCCATAAATATTAGGATAATTGATATACTTAGTAGAAGATCAGTACATCCCTCTAGCCAAGCAGCATTATAATCCTTTATGGTCATCTCAGGAGGTATACGTGCTGGATCATAATTCATCATAGATTTCTCGTTGAGATCCTAACTCTGAAAGATATCTTGAGATTGATGATATGGCTGTGGAGGGGTCCATCCGAATATACCGATAGCAAAATTAAATCTATAAGATGCTCCGGACTACATAGGATAATAGCCAGTAGAGGACAATGTCTTGGACGTACCATATTCATATCTATATGGATCATAAGCTGCCCGTGCTTGAATAAGAACCAATATATGAGGATGAGCCTGATATATCTATGGATCCTACTCCACATGTAAGATTATCTGCTATGCATCGTGTTTTTGAATGACCTTGTAGAGCCCGTCGTCTATATGAAATCGTATCGTCGCGGGCTTTACTAGCTCATATGCTATAATCCCTATTCCATGTGGTGTGCATAAACTATGACTAACCAATGAATTGAATATCACAAGCCAGCTGCATTTCTTGTCCTTCAGTCTCTCCCTGATCACTAGATCCTTAACAATCAGAAGAATTACTAGCATTACTCTCACTAGTGTCTGAATCTAAGTGAACTGAATGTTCCACCGGAGAAAGAGGGAAGAGGATGGATCTACATACCTTTAATCAACGTCTTTCTCAAGTTTTTTCTTACATTTTCCTCGAGTTGTATGGATTAGAATGGATTAGATCGGAAACATAAGCTTCTTTGTAAAGCTGAGAGCCTTTCGAGCTCTTAGTCACATTAAAATCCCTCTTCACAAGGCTACATTGTTTGATCTGAACCGGACTTGAATCGGGTTGAATCGGATTGAACCGGGTCGAAATGCACGATCCAAGACTGAACCATACTGTTTCGATCCGGATCTATGATGTTTCGAATGGTCCAGGGGTCCGGACCATTATCTACGATCAAATCGTCCCGGTTCTTGGTCAGTACAATACGGTATGGCCTAAACTGGACGGTTCAGTCTGGTTCAGGATTGTCTTAGCTATAGGTTTGTACCAAAGTTCGTTGTGCTGGTTCTAGGGATCAGTTGGTCAGTGGCATGGTTCGGCATGCCCCCATATCATTATGTGCCAGGCATGTATTGACATGGTAGAGGGTGGTGAAGAGAGAACGGGAAAAAGGAAAAGAGAGAGAGGGAAGGTTGCAGGGGGCGCGGAGGGTCGGCGGGTGGCCGATTGAAATTGGGGTCCAATGGTCCCTGTTTTTTTTATTTTAGGATTTTTAAGTGAAGTTGGCATAAAAATCATAAAATTAAAGAAATAATAGTCATTGGAACCCTGTTTCGATCAACCAAAGGGTGCAACCCCTCTTCCAATCTTTTGCACCCTTCGACAACTTCTGCAGTCCTCCGATAGCCTCCATGGCCCTCCAGTGGCCTCCAGAAACTCTCCCTCCTTGCCCCCCCTCTTTCTCTCTTTCCTTCTTCCCTACCTCTCATTTGCCAATTTTTCATTTCAAACACCGGAGCCATCCTAGTCTGCCATTGGCATGGCTTGGAGTGCCCCAAATCGAGCAGGATCGTTCTGCATTCCTTGGTTTGTACATATCATGTAGTGTTTCCATTCCTTGGTTTTATGAAAATGTCATTCCTATTTTTTGGTTACAAATATATCATTCCACTTTGAAGGTACATCCAATGTTCAAACTTCAATAGGGGGAAAATAAGAGTTTTGAGAGGATATCATGCATGGGCATAAGAACTTTCAGTTTACAACTATCTAAGCTGCATAAGTTATGGTTGCAAAGAACTCAAAACATCATAAGATGATGTGAAATAACTTTTCCTGATTTCTTTTATTTTTCTTATTTTTCTATTTTTATGGGATTTCTTGATTTTTTTTACCAAAACTTTGAAACTTGAAGCGAAAGTGGCAAAACTGAAACTTGTACTTGGAGATCCAAACTGGAGCCGAAACTGAGTCTCAAAAACTTGTTCACCTCGCATAATTTAATTTAAATTTAAAACTTATATCAATTTAATTTTCTTTTTGTAATTACTTAAATATGTGATTATATTTTCTTCTTGCTTAGGTTGGACACAACATTTTATCATCCAGATAAATGATGGGAAAAGTCGGTGCATTAGGTGCATGGCCCCAAAGTGCAATGCCATATGTGATGAAGCCATCGTTAGAAGTCTAGTCAGGGAAGGCCACCCAGATATTGCAGATCGCTTTGACCGTTTTCTTCTTGAGTCTTACATTGAAGATAATAATATGGTTAAATGGTGTCCTAGCAAACCGCATTGTGGAAATGCAATACGTGTTGAGGGTGATACATATTGCGAGGTCGAGTGCACATGTGGTCTCCAGTTTTGTTTCAATTGCTCGTTTGAACCACATTCACCTTGTTCATGCTTGATATGGGATCTTTGGCTCAAGAAATGCAGTAGCGAATCAGAGAATGTGAATTGGATCACGGCTCACACAAAACACTGCCCCAAATGTCACAAGCCTGTGGAAAAGAATGGTGGCTGCAATCTAGTTAGATGTGTCTGCGGACAATATTTCTGGTGAGGATTCTTGATATGGATTTTTTAATCCAACCTCAAAGACTTTTTAGTAGACTATTTACCAGTTAGCCTCTTCTGTTTCTATAAGTAACATGTTATCTCACATTGATATCATATATTTCCTAGTTTAATAATTTGATCCTGATTGATTGGCATTCTGATTAGATAACTAAAAGCTTATTCTATTTCCCTCATAAAAGATCTTATTCTTTTTGTCTCTCAGTGTTCATTATTGCAGCACTTATTAGAACACCAAATTCATGTTTAAACTTAATTTTGTTGTCTGTGTGCTGTACTAAAACCTATATCCTTGATTATACGAGAATGACGTTTGCATAAAATACTGAAAAAGTTAAAAACTCGTATTTTAACAGTTATGGGCTGCATTTTATATTTCAAACATTATCGAAATACTATGATGCGGGAACCTGCTAGAGATATTTCTAGTATTTTGATCTCAAATATTTTAGAATAAATTCTACTTATTTTTTATTAATTTAAATGTCTTGAAATCTCAACTTTGGAGGAAATATATTGGAGAACGAAGAAGGTGTAGGTATTCCTCTATTAATCATCCTTGAGTTTCTTTGTCCCTTGTAAGGTTTCTTTGTCCCTTGTAAGAGGCACTTCTGGCATTAAATGTTCATTATAATGGTTATAATGTCATTGAGCTTCTGAGGTTTAGGGAGTGTGCTGAATATTGCAATAACCATTTTAGTAATGTCTCGATCTTCCCACTTGATATATATGTGCAAATCTATGTTTTTGCATTTACTCTTTCATGCTAACAAATGCCAGATTCTACCTCTTAAATAAAAAAATAAATTTAGGCTTCGACAAAGTTACAGCTAAACAAAGCTAAAAAAGGACCAGGATCACTAATTTTGGTTGACCTGGATTGAACTATATACTGAAGGACTTTATGGATCAGCCTAGACAGAAACAGCGGCATTTGGTCTAAAAGCATGCACATCTTAAGGATGCTTTCTGTTAACTTTGCCACTCTGGTTACGTGGTCTAAAGCCTGCACAACTTAAGGATGCTTTCAGGTATCTTTGCAGGTTTTGTTGACCTGGATTGAACCATATATTATAGGTCTCCTTTAAGGATGAACAAAAGAATGGGAAACTTGTAAACCAGAAGTGGCATTTGGTCTAAAAGCCTGCATGGCTTAAGGATATTTTGTCTTAATGATAATTTTGCCTCTCATTACATTTATTACAATCTTTTTCACTATCTATATGACTCTATCAGGTTGTTACCTTTAAGAGGCAGGGTGTGAATGGTTCCTTATTGAGTCTGCAAGCTTCAAGTATATTGGTAAATGTGGGGTTTGTTAATGGAGAAAACAGCAACTTTTCCAGAAATTTATCTTCCTAATTATTCTTCCATTTCCTAGTGTTTTGCTTCTCTAGATATTGATCACTAAATCTCATAGCATGATGGTTTGAAGTGGATAAGGCTACACAATAATCATTGGGAATGGTTTATTTTGTTGCATTCTTTAACATTGATATTCCTTCAGAGCTCAGTAATTTCAGAACGTTCAACCGATACTCCATTACATTTTAACAGCTACTGTAGGAATTCTAGTTATATATATTCCATACAGCTGTCTGAAGATCTGTATGCAATTAATTGAAATTGTGATCGCATTATGCAAAGCTTGACCAGAATGCTTAATACTCCATGGGACCACAACACTTAAAATTCGATCCCTTATAAAACTCCATACAAAATGCATTTTTTTCTAATGTTTTGCAAAGCAACTTTTTGTTTCGTTTAATAACACTACCAAGCTGATGCTGTTAGAACTGGACGTGATCAAATTTATTGTTTTTTAACAGTTACAAATGTGGTGGTGCTACTGGGAGAGATCATACATGGAGTAGCATAGGTGGCCACAGTTGTAACCGTTTTAAAGAAGAAGAACGAAATAGCGTAGAGACTGCAAGACGAAAGCTTCATAGGTACATGCACTACTATAACCGATACAAGGCCCATACAGATTCTTTTAAGCAGGAAAGCAATCTCATGAAAACTATCCAGGAAAGAATTTCATTATCTGAAAATAAGGAGTCCAGAATTAAAGATTACAGCTGGGTGTTGAATGGATTGCATAGACTCTTCAGATCAAGGCGTGTTCTTTCATATACATATCCATTTGCCTTCTACATGTTTGGGGATGAGCTCTTCAAGGATGAGATGACACCAGGGGAAAGACAAATGAAACAAAATCTATTTGAGGACCAGCAACAGCAGCTAGAATCCAATGTAGAGAAGCTGTCTCTGTTTCTTGAGAAGGAATTTCAGTACTTGACTGATGGAGAGATTATTGAGACACGTATGCAAGTCATCAATTTATCCAGGATTGTTGATAATTCTTGCAAAGAAATGTGAGTTTGCCTTCAATTAGTTTTTTTTTGTGAATTGGTTAATTTGTTTTATGATACTGAAGTGATGGTTCTTGCAGGTACCAATGTATAGAGAATGATTTATTGGATCCCCTCAAACATTCAGTTCACCACATCGCTGCATACAAATCTAGGGGCCTTGAGAGGGCATCAGAACCTTCTGAATGTTTGGATTCTGATGAAAGTTTGAGGAACATGAAAACCAACAATGGTGGCAGCTCTATGCAACAGAATTCAACCATTAATGGTAAAAGGTTTTCCCATGATAGTTATTTTAGCCAACAAATCAGGCATGACATCAATATCTGCTGTCATGTCTGTTTTATTCTCTTTATAATCTTTCTTTCCATCTGTATCAACTATTTACTTCAGTAAGCTGATGTTCTCGAAAGAAATGTTGGGAAAAAAATTTATAAAGTTTGAGGGCGTGCTTCTCACTTCACTGACAAAAATATTATTAACCTGGAATATAGGGGCAACAGGACTGGCCAAGCATCCTGTCTTCCAGTTTCATGAATCTTCGAGTGCAGTGGAGGGTGTATGTTCTTCAAGAAAACGTGCCAGGAAAGATGATCCCGGAGGTGTTGCTCTCTTTGATCTCAACATGCCTGCAATATGATCGAGAGGGGTTGGATCCATCTTTCATTTCATTATTCGGATGTGCACAACTCTTACTGAAGCAACTATACCTCATAGCATTTCCACTTATCCTTTTTCCCCTCTCCTGATACTGATTTGCTTCCAAACTGAGATAAAGGTGTAATTATGCTTTCCCTACCATTGTTTTTCTTGTCATACATAGCTTCATCTCAGCCCTTGTACAGTTAACTCATTCCTGTAGAGTTTATGAGGTCTCTTTTGAACCATGGGAACTTTAAAATGATCCCATGCGTACTGTAGCAGCTTCTTCGAACCAGCATTACTGTGGTTGTATGATCACTATGGAACTAGTGATATGATACGTATGAAATTTAATTATGAAATGCTTTGCCTCCATTTTGCTTCTTTTTGCATTGTCATGGTACATGGAAATCATTGCGACTACTATGGTACCATCACCACCCTAAGAAGATGGTGGTATCAGTGCTGTCTTTTAGCTGGAAACACAGACCTAACACTGCAGTAGTTTCACTCAGTAATTAATCCCAAAACGTCCAGATGCTTCAATAGAAATGATGGCAGAACAATGATCGTCTCAGTTCGGTTGAAACCAAGTGCATAACATAACCAGTCTCAGTGACTAAACTTGATAAATTCATAAAAATATTATACTTAGTACCGGGTGTTTTGATCTTGATGTTTTGTTTGAAACGTCTTTTTTCTTGCATCCACGGATTGACGAATTTGGATACAGAGCAGCTGTTAGATTGCTAATTCTTTCATTCGACCTTTTCTACCGAATTAAGTTACACACTTCTGAACTCATCTTGGTTCTATTGGCTACTCCTGATTTTTTTTCTTTTTTTAAAAAAAAAATAATTGTAAAAAACATGTGTGATTTACCTCAAGCCAAAACCACCATTGCAGGTCGCCGGTCGCCAGTCCCCGGAGCTGCGCCTGGATGATGATAACTGTGGGCCTGCTCCACGAGTCTTTGCTTTTGGGCCTTTGGTCGGGCTGGGGGACCTTATGGAAGTAGGCCTAGCTGATCCTGGCCCAACGAACTCGGTGATGATGGACCTGGGTTCGGGTGCACTGAAAAGGGACCGAAGCCCATCGGCTGCTCAGCCTTCAAGCCCTTCTGGCCCAGCGAAGGTGACCACCAAACTGCTCAGGGTGGAGGCTGCTCTCTCTCCTCCGGTGGGCTTGAAGGGGAGGCTGGTGGTGTCAGCGTCGCCCCCCCCTCCCCGAGCGAAGGTGACCACCAAACCGCTCAGGGTGGAGGCTGCTCTCTCTCCTCCAGTGGGCTTGAAGGGGAGGCTGGTGGTGTCGGCGTCGCCCCCCCCCCCCCCCCTCCCCGACGGTAAAGGTCGGTACCTCTGATCCTTGCATGGAGGGGCTAAAGGGGGCTCAAGCTCCTATTTCTGTTTCTTTACCTGCTAAGGTTGTATCATCTGCTATAAGGGGGGATGGGGGATCTGGGGAGACTGCTGGCGGGCGCTCCGGGGGGGTGACCAGGGGGAAAAAGGTGGTTTTGGGCTGGGCAGAGGTGGGGAAGAGGGGCACTGGGAGTCAGGGAGGTGAAGTGGACTCTGTGCGGTTCTTTGCTACGGGATCTAGGGGGGGAGGGAGGGGAGGTGAGGGACTGAAGGGGAAAGGGTTGTCGATCTCTAGTGCGGGGGAGGGGGTTAAGGGAGCTGGAGGTCTCAAGGGGAAAGCAGTCTCTGTGGGTGTCACAGGGGAGGTCGACAAGGGTAATGCTTTAGATGCTGGAGAGGAGAAGAAGGGTGCTGCTGTTGTAGGGGGTTCTCAGGGGAGGACTCTGGAGCTGGAGACCCAGTCTGGGCTGGAGTTTAGGCTGGGTGATAGGAAGCTGAAGATGGGGGGGTTGTCATCCTTGATTGCCTCTAAAAGGGCTGTGGAGGAGGTCGGGCTGCCTGCTAAGGGGACTGTTCCGGTCTGCATTGGGGTGGACTGTAGAACCCCTGAACATGATGATATTGTGGGGCAGCTGAAGGTGGCCTTATTTCAAAAGGCTGTGGTCTCCCAGGCGAGAAATGAAGGCTCTGTGCCTTGTTGGCGAAGCAGAAACTTTTGGGGAGTCTCCAAGGGAGGGGTCTTCCAGGGGTTAGGGTTATTGTATAAAGATATTATCTTGGAATGCAAGAGGGGCAGGGAAACCTTCCTTTGCCGCTACATTTCGTAGAATTAATCTTCTTCATCATCCTCATGTATGTCTTATCTTGGAAACCCGGCTGTTTGGTTCATCCTTACAAAGGATCCGACGATGCCTTCCCAGTGATTGGAACTATTATGCTATTGACTCCAGGGGCTTATTTGGGGGAATTGTGGTGGCTTGGGATAGAAGTGTTGCCCGGATTGACGTGTTTCATAGGTCTGAGCAGAATGCCATCATGGTTATCACAGAAAATAATGGGCCGTCTTGGATCCTTTATGCTGTTTATGCCAGCACCTGTTACAAGCAGAGGAGGAATCTCTGGGATGAGGTGTCTCAGGTAATCAACCAGGGATTCCCAACTATTGTAGTCGGGGATTTCAATTGCATTACTAATATGGAGGAGAAGCGAGGAGGGATCCCCTTTTTCCAAAATGTGGTAACCAGGGAGTTTAGTCATTTCTTGGATACCAACGGTTTGATCGATTTGGGATTTGTAGATAATAGATACACCTGGTGCAATAACAGATCAGGTAGGGCTCGGGTCTGGAAAAGGCTGGACAGGGTGGTTGCAACCACGGGTTGGCTTCAGTTGCATCCCAAATTCTCGGTTCGGCACTTGGACAGGGTCACTTCGGATCACTATCCTTTTATGTTGACCACCACTCATCTTCCCCCTATTCATGTTCCTTTTAGGTTTGAAAGAATTTGGCTTTCATACCCTAATTCTTTGGAAGTTGTCAGGGAGGTTTGGAAAATGCCAATCAGAGGAAATGCTCAGTATCGCATCACTTGCAGATTGGAACTTCTCAAGCGCCAGCTGAGGAAATGGAACAAAGTGGAAGTGAGAAATATCTTTGTTAGACTGGCTGAGATGGAAAAGGTCATTCATGATCTCCAGAGTAGGAGGACAGTCAGGGGGAGTTGAATGATGAAGACCTCTCCTCTCTGCGCTCTGGGTTGGCTTCCTACAATTCTCTCTTGGCCCAACAAGAAACTATGGAGACAGAAATCCAGGGTGCAGTGGTTGGCTCAGGGAGATAGGAATTCTCATTTCTTCCATCATGTCGCTATAGTCAGGAGACACCATAATCAGATTCGTGCACTCAGGACTGACGATGAGGGCTGGATTGATAGTGATGAGAACATATTACAGGAGGTAGTTTCTTTTTTCAGATCCAGATGGAGGTTGAATGAGGGTGATCCTCCTTATCACCAAACTTCTGATCCTGACAGCGTCATTTCACTTCTGATCCTGACAGCATTGTTTCACAAGATAAGAATGTCGGTCTTCTTGCTCCTATTTATGAGGAGGAAGTGCGAGAGGTGCTTGCTCTTTGGCTGAGGATAAGGCTCCTGGCCCGGATGGGTTCCCTTCTCTATTCTTCAAAAGATATTGGGATATTATTAGAGGGGATGTGGTTTCAGCTGTGCAACTTTTCTTCTTCACGGGTTTGATGCCGGACAAGTGGAAGCAAACTTTTGTCACCCTTGTCCCTAAGCGTTCTCGGCCTACTCATCCTTCCCACTTCAGATCCATTAGTTTATGCGGTACTTTATACAAGATTTGTGCCAAGTTGATGGCGATGAGAATAAAGCCTATTCTCCTGGGTATCATCTCCCCTGAGCAGGGGACTTTTATTAGGGGTCAGGGAATTTCGGATAATGTCTTGCTGGCCTAGGAATTTATGCATGACTTGCATAGGGCTCCGCCTAGAGCCCCTTTGATGGCAATCAAGCTGGACATGGAAAGAGTTATGATTGGGTATGCTGGACCTTTCTTCAGCGATCTCTGTATGACTTTGGTTTCCACCCACTGTGGATTTCCATGATCATGGCTTGCATCACGTGCCCGTCCTTCTCTATCCTTCTTAACGGCTCACCTCTTTCATTCGACTGTTGGTCTCCGACAGGGTTGTCCGCTATCTCCTTACCTCTTTATTATTGTTGCTGATGCCTTTTCGTGTGCTCTACGGGATGCGATTAGAGAATGAGCTATCCATCCATTCTTTGCGGCATCGACAGTAGTCCCTATCTCTCATCTTCTCTTTGTCGATGATTGTTTACTCATTAGTAGGGCTTCTAGGGCTACGACTCGGGGGTTCAGGAGGGTTATTATGGATTACTGCTTCGCTTTTGGTCAGTCGTCAATCTCGAAAAGTCGGAGATTCATTTCTCTCCTAAGATAGCAATCCGTACCCGCTCTTTGATCCTCTCGATTCTTGGGATTTGGGACAGGGACGGGCCTATCCGCTATCTCGGTGTTCCCATTTCTGGCGGCCGCCTCCGTAGAGATGAGTCTCGGATCTTAGTACAGGCTATTCAGGAGCGAGTCGAGGGATGGCAGGGAAGGGCTTTATCAGCAATGGACAGATTGACCTTGATTAGATCGGTATTGACCTCTCTACTTATCTACCTCTTAGCTAATACTGTTATTTCAAAGGCTACGGTGGAAAAGGTGGAGCAGATTCTTCGGACTTTTTTGTGGAGGTCCAATGCGGCGCCCAGGGGTATCAATCTGGTGGGTTGGCAATCAGTGTGCCAGCCAGTCTGAGAGGGTGGCCTTGGAGTCTATTCGCTTCTCAGCAAGAGGGAGGCTTTGCTGGCTCGTCATGCTACTATTTTGTTTCTTAATCCAACCAGTTTGTGGGCCTCCTTTATGAGGGCTAGATATGACACTACATCCCTGGAAAGGGGTAATTTTGTGCCCTCCTCTCGAGGGTCACCTATTTGGAAGGAGATCAGGAGAAGGACTCCAGAGGTCTTTCACTACTTCAGATGGATGGTAGGTGATGGAAAATCTATCAGAGTTTGGGCTGATGTCTGGATCTCTGAAATCTCCCTTCATATATGGCCAACATTTGTATCCCTGGATTTGTCAAATTTCTGGATGGTTAGTGACCTTATTACCTCGGGGATGCAGACCTGGAATTCTGGGCTGATCTCTCGATATTTTGGGGAGCCTCTAAAGGATCGTATCCTCTCTATTGCTTTACCTCTCTCACCCAGCCAAGATACCAGAGTTTGAGGGCCCTCTTTTTCCATCTCTGCCCCATTATCAGACCTCTACTCTATTTATCATTTTTCTCAGCAGGGGACTGACCAAGTAGGTTGGATCTGGGCCCTCCCGGTGCACCCGCAGGTCTATCTCTTTCTCTGGAAGGTGATGCGGCGTCGCCTGCCCACGAGATCCTTTCTCAGCTCAAGGAGAGTTCATATAGCTCCCTCCTGTCCTTTTTGTGATGACCCGGAGGAGTCCTTGGACCATATATTATTTCTCTGCTTGCGGGCAAAGTGTGTGTGGACCCTGGCTGGCTATAGTGCTCTTATGTACTCGGGAGACGATGTGGTGGAAACCTTCATTCGCACCCTGCAGTCTCCCCCTGATACTGTTTCCTGGACCTTTATAGCTTATCTGGTTTATCAATTATGGATCACCCGGAATGCCATGATTTTTAGGTCTGAGACCTGCTCACCTACCTTCATTGTGGAAAGAGCTAGGGCTCAGGACAAGGAGTATCATGGATCAATGGTAACATCATCTGAGATCTGGGGCTCCGGTTCTGCTCCTCGAGTGTCTCACCGAATACTGGTCTCTTGGGAGCCCCCTCCTTAGGATTTTGTTACTATCAGCTTTGATGGGAGTGTTAGAAGGCGGATGGCAGGAGCTGCTTTTATCATTTGATCCTCAGTTGCTGGCTTTATAGCGAGGGGGGGCTCTAATCTAGTAGAACAGACTGTTCCCCTAGCGGAGCTCTATGAAGCTTGGATGGGTATCAAGTATGCCACGATGATCCTTAACTTGGATCGCCTCATTATTGAAGGCGATTCCTTCACGATCATCTCCTGGATCCAGAAGGCTATCAGGAACACTCCCACCCTTCCCCTTCTACGGGACATAGCACCGATGCTTCGTCACTGTTCTGAGCTTATCATCCGTCACGTTTACAGGGAAGCCAACTCTGCGGCAGACTAGGCAGCTTCTTTTATTGCGCATCACTCGGGAGGGTTTATTTGCACCTCTCTCAAGGAAATGCTTATACATTTTAGATATATTTTGTTTGCAGATAGTTTGGATTATACGTTTTTCAGGACTGTTTAATAAAATATCTGGTTTACCCAAAAAAAAATACCATTGTAATAATTCTTACCATAGATATACAGTATTTATTCGTGAACTTAATTACTATTTTAACATTTTTTTCATGAGAGCATCGGATCCGCCCATCATAGATATCCATGCATGGTATGATATGGTATGATAGCTGTGATTGAGTTAGGGAACACCATATTGAATGAGGCCAGCCGTCGAGAGCTGTGATGAGCATGGATCCTTTCCAGCGAGAAAACTGCCAACACCGAGAAATGCTTAATAAACAAGTCATTTTCCCACCAACCAAAAACATTTTTTATTTTATTTTATTTTCAAAATATCCCTGATCATATAAAAATAATATTATCATTAATAATATAATATATATACTATAATATAATATAATTTTATGATATTATAATATAATACACTATGCTATTATTCTAATATAATATATTATTATTTGTTTATAATTAATCTATTATCATAAGGTGATTTATCATAATAATATAATATATAATAATATATAATATCATAATAAAATAAATATAATATTTATCTTATATTATATATCATGATATATTAAATTATATATAATATAATATAAATTATAATATATGTAATAAATATATTTATATAATAAAGGGTAGTATAGGAAATATAAATAGCAACTTATCCATGCCAAAAAAAATGAGTAATAAACTTCAAATCATTTTCTAATATATAAAAGAGCATGGATAAGTTATTTATCAATCTAAATATTTCCTGAAAAATACTTATCCAAAAAAATAAAAATTTCTAATTAAGTTATTTACCCTTCGATGAAGGGGTGAAAGGAATAAAGGAATAACATAGGTGTTATGGCAACTGCTTATTTGGCTTTGGGGAGCAACCGGATCACTAACTGTGATACCAAGTAAGGAGAGAACTGCCATCGACCAATGATCCACCTGGCAACTGATTAAGTCGAAGACGACTAAGTCAACTACTACACCGAATAGCTACAAAACTCAAAACCAAGAGACTACAAGAAGCTAGGCCTAACTCACAACATCCCTTCATGCATGCCTACGAGAAACTACTCGGTCCCAATTAACTACCTAGATAGACATAGTCGGGTGCAACAAGATGTAGTGCCCATGCACCCCTCTTTCGATACCTAGCAAACCACCTTGAAACTCGGAGTTCCTGATGCCCGAGTAAGTGATAAAAGCAAACAAATTCTAGCTGTCCCTGTTGAGATCATGGCCAATAAATTACAATCTTCCCAACAAAAGTAGTGGCTGATAGGATCATCGCAACGACCATTATCCCAACGGTAGAGATTCCAGGAGACAGGATCTTATATTCTATATGAAATCTGTTACACATGCCAAAGGAGGCCACCTCTCTCCCTAACGGCATTTGGTTATTTTGTATAACTCTATAAATAGATAAGAGGGAACCTCCCAATGATGCACATTGGATACCATCCTAAAAATGCTCATTCAATAATCTCTTTCAACTTGTTGTAGCCTATCTCATTCTACTAACTTGAGTGTCGAAGGATTCCCACCAGAAATCTTGATCCAGAGACTGTTCTTGTAGGTCTCCGTCAAAAGTTACCATGAGCAATGCACCATTCCTACTGGAGAAGCCTGAGAGATCCTCAGGCACCACCCGAGTTCTGATGAAAAGTAATTTGATGGCAACAATAGGTATGTTAGGTTGGAGAGAGTTAGACTACCGAATGGGAATGTAAACGAATGACTTCCATTCTTACTATTTGGTTTGAGGGTATCACATTCTTATTCTAGTTCCAGATTGAAATGGAAATGCTTTAATCCTCCGAAATTCAATCTATACTCTCCTCTAATATTTAGATTTCATTCTAATTCTAATTTTAATTCTTAATGTAGCCATTTCAATTCACATTATACTTCATTTCGATTCTAATTCCAATCCTAGTCACGAGGCAAATGTGGTTATAAATGGGGCCATGGGCTTATGTTTTACTTCCTCCATGGAAACGAGTTAAGTGCTATGGTTGAATTTTCACAAGTATCTCAGAAGGAACTGTCCTCTATCGTGGTTCGGTTGAACAAACATCAGTTGGCATGTTTTAACTAAAACAAGGTCCATATACTTCATCTCATTTGAGATGGTGTGAGCGTTCTTTCAAGCAAGATTAACATCGGTTCTTGGATCATGTATTGGCTGAGTGTTTAAACAAACCAAACTTGAGGAGGCTAGGGCATGCTTGTATTGACTCAAATATAATAGAGTTTGCCCATATTTGTCATTTTTTTGAAAATAAATAAGCTTGTTGTTTTCAAGACTGGGAGGTAGCCTTAGATGGTGAAATGGTTCGATCTCTTTTGCATCTTTAAATGATCGAATACTATCTACTGAACAAAATCCTTTACTGTGCGCATTAGCTATATATCATATCACATTCACCTTAAAGTAAAAATCCAACGAGTCAAAATGGAACAAAACTTACCGCCAAGATGGTAGTCTGCTGATTGGGATCTTGCCTCACAATCAACGAGTTATGGGTTCGAGGCGCGCGACTCTGTAGAAGACTTGATTAAATCCCTGATACCTTGGTGGTGTCGGATTAACGTACTCACTCTTGGCTAAGGAAAGATTAGGAAAGGTTGTAAAAATCCTGCACCTTGAATTGAATATTTTCGGCTGGATGGGGGTTGCGAAAATCCTGCACCATGAATTGAATATTTTCCGGCGGGGTGGGGGCCTGTAGGGATAGCTTCGCCGATTTATCCCCCTATCCCTTTTTCTTTACCCCCCCCCCCCCCCCCCCCCAAAAAAAAAAAAAAAGTCAAAACTTCTACTAACAGAGTCTATCCAACCCATGACTTGACAAAAAGAAAAAAAAAATATAAACATCATCTACACCAGGTTTTGGACTTGATAAAAAGAAAGAAAATACCTTAAGCATCATATGTGAAGCCATCTATGAGTATCCTTCCTTTCCTTTCTTCCTTGCAAGTCATCTTTCCCTCTCTATCTGTTCATGAGGTCTTCCCTTCCCTTTCCGGATCTTTCCCTTCTCTTCTAACATATTATATCCCTTTCTCCATGTGGCAAATTAATAGACCATTTCCAAAATATTGTATTTATCAGTATGTCATATAGAAAGTGATATGCACTAAGATGAGTTCTTGATACATTTTCAGACAAATCGATATACAACTACAAAAATTAATTTTTAAAATAGTATATACACCAGCAAATATTACATATGTATATGATATATATTATATTTAATACATACTTTAAGCTTCTTTGATATACACCCAATGACAATCCACTATATACCTTCAAAATGAATCAATACACATCCAAGCAAATTGGCATATAATTTTTAAAATATTGTGTTATCAATATACAATACATTTCCAGATGATACATGTTCCATAGATTTTTCATATATATTTAAATTTCATTGATATATACCTTGCTTAATAGTTTTCAAAGTTTATTAGACATAGTCTATGATCAAGTGATATGCACTTGGTATTAGAACTTTATAAGACAATAAAACTTACTTGAAGAATAAGCCATTGATACCGTCCACAATTCTTGGAATCAGTCTGCGCAATCTCTGCTATCAACCTGTAATCAATAAAAGAAACTAGCTAGATATGCTTCTCATTGTTCACAAAGAGAACCCTTGGTTACCATATCCAACTCTAAGAATTTCCAAGGAGGAGGACCTTATAAGCTCTTGAATGAGTTAAGGATCAGGTCTATAGGGATGTCCTATTTATAACGTACTTTACCCATCAGAGACAATATCTGAATCAATTACAAAGACTAAGATGGATGTTATCTACAACGGTTATATAGAGTTCAACTGTAATACAATTACTATCTATTATATATTTATTAATCTGGGAGGTTTATCCCAAGTCAGAGTTCAACTCAAACTAAAACAACTAAAACAAATCCTAATTTATGTTAGTGTGGGCCATATCCAAATGGGCTAAATTATATAAATTCTAATATTCTCCTACTTAACCCAACCTAACATAAACATCTTCATTTTAATTATTAAAAATATTTAATAATATTTTATCTAGATCTGATAATTAGAAAATTAATATGGCCATATTTAAAATTTTAATTCCTTCATAGGATATACATACTGTATACTTGATTACAAAATAAAAATTAGTGCAAATCATGACGGTAAATGCATTATCAATCAATACACGACCTTCCATGCATCACAATATTAATGACATTCCATAATCAAGTTCTTTATATAGAATTTAACTTTATGAAAAGATTAAACTTTATGCCTATTCATTGGTCATCTTTATGGTAAATAGCTGATTAGCATAAAAAATAAATTAATTTTATTATAAAACCCAATATGATGATTTATCATTGTGTCCAATATATATCATTATAAAATAAACTAATAAGTCCCATATGATCGACCTAATCTCTAAAAATTCTAGAAGTGAGTCATTTGATCAGTGGATCTACAACATCATCTCCATACCAACTCTTGAAAAACATCTAGGGTTTCATGCATGTTTTTTTTTTCTTATATTTTATAATAGAAGTAAATATTTTTAAAACTATTTTAAATAAAAAATCATATATATAGATCAAATCTAAAAAATTCTATAAGGATCATAACATGATATACAACATAGAAAATAAAATCAGTATGCATCGATCTAACCGATATAAGTTGTAGATCATATTTACTAAGACTGTAAGATCAAATCCTATACCTGATCATGGATCGATGATCATCACTATCGATGGCACATGATAAGGGCTTTCCATGTCGTTTTGTAGTCATACAGGATATCTAGCCTTTACGAATCATCCACATGAAATCTCAACATAATCAACCTCCTGAGACTGCTAGATCTGTGCGAAGGCCACTGGATGGTTAAAAATATTTTTTTTCTAAGGTCTTCTTGAATCCTTCAAGGAGATCAAGATGCGGAGGATCTGAGATCATGAGGTGGGAGAGACAAAAAACACAAAGGCTTTCTTTTTTAATTTTTTTCCTCTTCCCTTAAAATCCTAGAATATCCTAGCTCCCAAGACCCTTTATGCAATTTATTGATTTATGCTCCTTAATTTTTCTTTGATATTTTTTTTGATTTCTCATAGTGATTAGAGCCTCCTCAAGTTGTCACACAACACCAAGAATCTCATGTAAAATTGTTATGGAGTTGGTTAGGAGATTAGGATTAAGAAGAGACTAGATAAGGACAAGGATAGGTTTGAATCCATTTAAACTCTATTTTTTAAAAATTCAAACTAATCCAAAAATTATCCTAACTAATCCTAATCAAATATGGATCAAGGGAGGGCATGAAATATATTTTTGTGCATGGAAATCATCATGTAAATTTAGATTGGCATGAAGTAAACTCTAGGGGCACTATTGTAGGGATTTCTTGATTTTGACTTGATCAAATTAGTTAGGATTAAACTAAATTTAGTTACACCCAACTAATTAACTAAACCTAATCCAATTAGGTTTGAATTAACTTAATCAAGTCCTAATCAAATCAGAAATTAATTAAACCTAAATTAGAATCAAGTCAAAATTAAAAATTCTTTAGAGATTAGATCATCGTAAAATCTAATCGGGTGAAATCTAATTGAACCAAATTCAATTAGATTTAATCTAAACCTCTTTGTTCAATCAAATTGAGTCAATTAACAATCTAATTACTATTTAATTTTTTATAATTAATTAATTATTTAGTTATAATATTTGTATAGATTAATTGTTAATTATATTTATAATTTTGTCATTGAATGATTCTTTATCGTTAATTAACTATCATGATTGAATAGAAACTTCTAATGTGTATAATCCCATAGGTTCGAATGTTAAGCCAGTAGCTTAGAAACAAATTTCTAAACTAATTGATGCAACTATCTAGCAATGGTGCCCGACATTCGAATATATCGAATAATTAAAAAGCAATATTTAAGAATCCAGGCATATGTTTATCGTATAAATCATCTCTTTGATCTAATACTCGGAATGACTTAAGAGTCAATTATTAACTCTCAAACAGTTCATCCAAATGTGTCTCAATCTAATAAGTCCTGTAACTCCTCACAAGGATTGTCCTGGTTAAGGTTCTGCTAAATTGAAACATAATTAAGTATTTTCTTCAACAACTTGGAGTAGTCAATTCTATCTTGACTCGCACCGACTTAATAAGTACTTGATTGTATCCAGTAACCTTTCATCACTGAATTAAAAATTTAGATAGTCCAGCACCTAAATATAATAAATTACTTGTAAGTCACCGTGGTGATCTGAGGTCGGGGGGAATTTATATCATATCCTTTTAAGAGAAACTCTCGACAGTAGAGTACTCTACAGAGTTGATCATATTCAATATAGTGTACTCCTATACTCATTTTCATGCCACACCAGTTTCTCCACATTTCTTGGTAACAATATATCATTTAGTCGTGAACATATTTAAAAACTACTTGATAAATCCTCTTTTATCGAATTGAAGTAGTTCTAAGGATTTCATCTCAAAAGAGTTTAAAAGATGCACAAAAAGAGATGAACTGCCAAAAATAATTTTTATTTTATTAATAATTCATATACAAATTTATAATGAGTACAAACATCTATAACCTAGATGATTGACTTTATGACATATTTTCTAACACTAACATATTTCACAGATACTATATTTTCCTTTATTCTTTCACGAAGAGCAAAGTATTTAATGCTAATATGCTTGCAAGTGCTTGTGCTCTTCATATTATTGGAGAATCTTACTATATAATTATTATCACAATATATCTTGATCAATCTACCAATAGAGTCAATGACTTTAAGTCCCATGATAAAATTTTGTAACCAAATGACTTGTAAGGAAGTCTCATAACAAGCTTCGTACTCTGCTTACTCTGCTTTCATAGTGGATGTAGTGATAAGACTTTATTTTGCAATCATCTATGATATAGCACGTCTTGCAAGTAAAAAGATGTATCCAGTGGTAGACTTCCTATGCCAGCAAAGTCTAAATCTAAATAGCCGATAACTTCAAGATGATCGGCCATTGTAGGTGAGCATGTATTTTTAGTACCCTACAAATAATGCATGACTTTTTTTGCAGCTTTCCAATCCTCCATTCCTAAATCATATTGATAACGTCCAAGCATAGATATAGCAAAAGCAATGTACGGACATGTATAAACCTATGCATAATTTAAACTCCCAACAATAAATACATAGGGTATGGATTTCATTTTCTCTCTTTCTATGTCATTTCTTGAACATTGGAGTTTATTAAGTTTATCACCTTTTGTAATAGAAGCAGTCCTAGGAAATATTTTTTTATCATAAATTTTTTCAATACTCTAGAAATGTAATTCCATTGAGATAGTCCAAGTAACCCTAGGGATCTAACTTTGTGAATCTCAATACTGATAACATAAGTAGCTTCTCCCATATCTACCATATCAAAATTTTGGAATAAAAACTATTTAGTTTTCTTAAACAAACCAAGATCACTACTAGCAAGTATAATGTCATCCATATATAATACTAAAATTATGAACTTTCTCCCACTAACCTTTAGGTATATACACTGATCGGTTGTATTTTCTTAAAACTCAAAGAAAGTGATTATCTCATTAAATTTAAGATACTACCATTTGGAAGCTTGTTTAAGTCTATAAATAGATTTTTTTAATTTACAAACCATGTACTTTTATCCACTAATAATAAATTCCTTGGGTTATTCCATATAAACCACTTCCTCTAAATCACCATTGAGGAAGGCCGTTCTCATATCTATCTGATGCATCTCTAAGTCAAAATGAGCTACTAAGACCATGACAATTCTAACATAATCCTTTAATAAAATAGGAGAATATATTCTTTAAAGTCAATGCTTTTTCTTTGTATGAATCCCTTTGCCACGAGTCTAGCATTATACCATTTAACCTTACCATTGGGATCCCTTTTAGTCCGACAGATCCATTTGCAACCTATTGATCTCATCCTTTAGGTAGGTCAACTAATTCCCAAACATAATTTTTATCCATAGAGCCTAGCTCTTCTTTTATAGCATCCAACCATTATAAGGAGTTCTCACCCTTTATGACTTATGAGAATATGTCAAGATCATCATTCTTTTTTTCCTTATCAATCAGATATACCACATATTTTGGAGGAATAATAAATCTTCCTATTCTAGTAGATCTTTAGAGACCTATCTCTTGATTTGCTTGTGGTGGTAGTTAGATAGTTGCTTCATCGGTATTAGAAACCTCATGGGATGGATCTTGATGAAATGGTGACCCCTTGTGTATGTTATTTCGATGAATAATAATAGAAATCATCACTTCAGTCTACTTTTTAGGTGTAGAATCTATTTCATGTATTTTCTCAAAGATGATGTCTAGAGGTTCTCCACTCTCATTAAACATGTCATCCTCTAAAAATCTAACTTTATTAGTTTATATTATCCATGGCGTATGAGATGGATAATAAAATCTATATCCCTTTGACCACTTTGGATAACCAATGAAAAAACCAATAGTCAATTTTAGATCACATACTTTCTCCTATGGATTGTAAATTTTGACTTCAACTGGACAATCGCATATATGTATATATATTCCAAACCAAGTTTCCTACTAGTCTATAACTCATAAGGAGTCTTTTGATCCACCTTAGTAGGGACCCTATTTAAGATATGCAAGCTATCTTTATATCTTCATCCCATAAAAAATCAGTAAAGTAGAATAACTTATCATAGCCCGAACCATTTCTTTAAGTGTTCATTTTTTTCTTTTAGCTGCACTATTTTGATCTGGTATGCTAGGCATTGTATATTAAGATATAATTTATTGTTCATTTAGAAATTTCACTAATGGTCATGATCTTTATCCCATCTTAGTATGTCTACCATAATATTTGCCTCCTTTATCAAATCCGAAAACTTTAATCACTTTTCTTAATTATTTCTTTACCTTTATTTTGAATTATTTGAATGTCTTAAAAACATTAGTCTTATCAAACAGAAGGTATAGATATATATATCATAAATAGTCATTAATGAATGTAACGAATTACTTTTACCTATTAAAATGAAGAAAAAGGATCACATATATCAGTATGAATGATTTTCAAAGTTTTTTTACTTCTTGTAACACCTTTCTTAGATGTGTATATCTACTTTGCCTTTATGCAGCAACATAGGATACAAAATCAAGAAAGTTTAATAATCCTAAGATCCCTTCCTTCCCTAGCCTGTTGACCCTTTGTTCCGAGATATGCCCTAATCTTCGGTGCCATAACATAGATGAGTTTTCATTAATTCTATCTTTTTTTATTGTTCAAAGAAATATTTACAAAGAAGGATTGTTCAAATGAATGATGCAAAGATAATTTATAAAGACTATTAGACATGAATCCAGAACCAATAACTGTAGTCTTTTATTAAATCAAATTTGGAGTTTTCAAATGAAATATGAAAACCAACTTTGTCTAAAGCTAAAACAAAAACTAAATTTTTGGAAAAAGAAGGAATATAAGAAGTTATATCCAAATCTAAGATTAATCCTGTAGCATTCAACTACCATGACAAGTGAGCATACTTGATTTCCGGTAACAATAAATTATTCACTTTTAGTCAAAGGCCTTTTTGATAGGAAACCTTGTATGTTATTAGCAATATGCACATATGCACTAAAAACAATCCACCATGTAGAATTAGGAATGTTTACCAAATTGGATTCAAAACACATAAGAGAATAAATGATATCTTTCTTTTGCAGCCACTTTTCATACTTAGTGCAGTTTTTCTTTAGGTTTTCCTTCTTTCTATAGAAGAAGCATTTGACAACTTTATTGATAGCTTCACCTGATACTGTAGCTAATGCTTTCTTCCATTTTGCTTTCGATCTATCCTTTTTTTTATTTAGTTTTTCACTAACTTGACATAAAGTAAACTTCACACTCTCTATCTTCTCCTATTTTAATATCTTCTCCTCTTGTACACATTTGGTCAATAATTGATTAACTGTCTAATCTTCATTTTATACATTATAGAAGATAATAAAAAGATTATACTCTGATGGAAGAGAAGTGAGAATAAAGTGGACTAGGAATGCATCTGATATAGAAACCTTAATATCATGTAACTATGCTGCAATATCCCTCATCTCCTTAATATGCTCATGAATACTAGTTATACTAGTGTATTTTATGGAGACTAATTTTGTCATAAGAATGCTAGCCTTTGCCTTGTCAAAGCTTATAAATTGTTGTTCCATGGTACTTGAGAAATCACATACTTTATCACATAAAGGGATAGATTTCTTAATGTGCCCGGCCATGTTAGATTTCATTAAAAGCAAACTGAAATAATTGGAATACTCCCATTTATCAAAAAAGCTCTTCTACTTTGGTGTACTTTGATATGTAAGTGGTGAAGGTTCATCTACTCGGAACACCAAAACAAGGTTAGCACATCCTAATGTAAGCATTATTCTCTCTTTCCATTCCAAAAAATTTGATCTATTAAGAAAAGGAGTAGTCTTTGTGCTTCTATCAATTATTATAAGAATTAATATTGCAAATAACACATGCTCATATTATCATCAAATAATGAGACTAAACTCTATTCAAAGTAAATAATTTCTTGATATTTAACTTTGACAAACAACCAAATGTATCATTATATCTCTCCTTTAGATAAGTGCCATAACATGCTAGTGGTTATATCCGATTAGTGATATATCATACCACTTATAAACCTAGTAAGACATGTACAAGTACAATTAAAAACTATACCTTTAGGTATAAAAATATAAACTTGATCCATTATACATCCTACCATCTCACTCGTCTAAACATTGAAGATGAAGATGCTTCTTTCAGAGCGATGCAATACTTCATTAGTTTAAATATAATTATGATACTATTAAAATTTTATTGGATCAATTAAATTTATCTAGAATTATACTTTATAGAAAATTCCTAGTTTTTCAAATTCATGGTCACTTTGATGATCGCACTGAATCAATCAAACCAAAACCTTTCTATTCTTCATAAATAGTATCAATAAACTTTACATTCAAAACAGGGCATGAATGCATCATCAAAAGCATGATAATAAGCCTACAATTCTTTATTTGCACAAATAACATATATGTGATAGTTTATGGAATTTAATGCAATAAAATCATATAACAAAACTATAATCACAATTTTGAGAGGATCTTTATATAATATAAGCATAATGCAAGGACTTAAATATAATCCAAAGGTCTTTATATAATAAACTTTATCATAGCAAGCTTACTGTAATTTTATAGAGACCAATAAAATGTAAAATGCCCCGAACCCTCAAATTGGCTGAATTTGGTCTAATTCCACCAATTTATTTAAACTTAAGTTAATGAATTTGAGTTTTGGGTTTAAAACCTGAAACTCAGAACCTCAAATCCAATTCCCATCTTCCTATCTTCTTCCTCCTCCCACCGTTGCTCCCAAATGTTGGTGCTTCCAAGCTCGGCACCGCTCCTACTGATGGATCGTCGGCCTAACCTAACCACCGGTGGCTGTCTCTCGGCTATCGGCAACCCAAAAGAGATGAGTATGGTGACTGAGGAGGAACCCAAACCGGTGCTCCTTCTGAAAGTCTGGCTGGTGGCTGCCGGAAGGCCAAATTGGTCGACCGCTTACCTCTACCATGATCCGCCACCCTCGTCGCCCCTTTTGCCAGCAATTAGGAGGAGGAACCACTAGTTTTTGAGATATCATAGATAAGTGGCCAGTGGAGAGAAAGGATTGGCATGGCGATGCGCGGTAGCATCGATAACGTCCACCCAGAGGGTGGACAAATGAGAGAGGGAGACCGAATGGAAGGCCTACCCTGGCCAAGATCCCCAATCTTCTATTTTCTTTTTTCCTTTGATTAGATTAATTAAAATCATCTTAATCCTATGTGAGAAGAGATGGAGAATATTAAATTAAAATAAGGATAAGTATCCTTTATTAATTCAATTTAATCCTAATCTAGGTCCCTCTTGACCCTCTCTAATTATTTTTTTATTTAATCACCAATCAAGAATAACCTATATACTTGATCAAAATCTTTAAAATAAATAAATAAAATATTATTATAGTTTTAAAATAAATTATCATGGTTTTTTATCGTAATGACTTGAATCATAAGTAACCAATTAGGATGGCTAGTCAGATCCATACGGACTTCAATCTTCAAGCCAAAAAGCAGATCAGCTCTAATACCATAATATTAGAACTTTATGAGATAATAAAACTTATTTGAAGAAGTCATTGATATCGTCCATAATTCCTAAAATTGACCTGCACGATCTCTGTTATCAACCTGCAATAAAAAAAACTAGTAGACGTGCTTCTCATTATTTACAAGTAGTATCCTTAGTTTTCCAAACTTGGCTTCAAGAATTTCTAATGGAGAGAACCTCACAAGCTCTCGAATGAGTTAGAGATTAAATCAAGGTTTATCTTTGTTACTATGTTAGAGTCC
The DNA here is from genome assembly GCA_021397845.1 of Areca catechu. NCBI lineage: Eukaryota > Viridiplantae > Streptophyta > Magnoliopsida > Arecales > Arecaceae > Areca > Areca catechu. The sequence goes on from CM038039.1 coordinate 216,450,686, forward strand.
AAATCAAACTAAGAAAACTAAAATAAATCCTATGTGTATTAGTGTAGGCCATATCTGGATGGACTTAATCGGATAAATTTTAATACTTGAAATAAATATTTTCAAAAGAAAAAATATTAAAAGGAAAAAAAAGTCACATCAATTGATGGAAAAGAAAAGACAACTCAAAGAAAAAAAAAACACCTAACCGAACAGCTCCAAGTCTTTATATATTCTTTAAAATTAATTATATAAAATCTTGAATTATTTAAAGTTTTTTAATTTTTTAAACTTTAAAAATAAGTTATTGAATTTTTAAATTTATTTAATTCAAATCCTAACTATTAATTTTATTTGATGTGACAAAATTATTATGTAATCTATTTACGTGGTGTAAAGGAATAATGTAAAAGATGATGACAGATAGCAGTTCTATTATGGTACCAAGGTGAAATCTATTACTAGAGTTTAAATTAAATAAATTTAGAAATAAAAAAAATATTATTTTAAATTAAAATCTAAGATAAAAATATTTTAAGTTTTTTATAATTAATTTTATTTTATTAAGTCATGGGTTAAAAAAGGCTTCAAGAAATCCAACACTTCAATTTTTACTTTGAAATGGATGTGAGGCTCTATCCAGTCTCCCGTGATGCGCGTACCAAGGAATCCTTGCTCCAATTTTCTTCTTTTTTTTTTTTTTTTTTTTTTCATTGCTCCCATCTCTTCTAGTTGACTCGGCTATTCCAAGTTTCCGACCGTCACCCGGACCGAGTTATTCTAGCTCCTCTTATCCCAGTTTTCCTATCGCACGTTGGGATCGTAATTCCGATCTCTCTCCGAAAGTTGGACCTCCGTGTCGGAGGCGACAGAGACCTTTCCTCTCGAAGAGAGAAAGAAGCCCCCAAAACCCTAATCCCTCTTTTCGATTCCCTTCTCACCGCCCATGTCCTCCTCGATGCTCAACAGCATCTCCATATCCGTCTCCGACGACGACGAGGTCGCCGGCCGAATGCGGGTCCGGGTCCGCCAGAAGCGCAAGAAGCCCGGCTCCCGCGGGCGGGGCGAGCTCTGCCAGAGAATTGTGAGGAAGGCGATACGGTGGTGGACGGTGCTTCTCTTCCTCCCGGCAATAGCGCTGCTTCTTGTCGAGAGCTCGAAGCTGGCGAGGAAACCCCAGGTGGAGCTCAAATCGGAACCCGTCTCCATAAAGGACTCGACGGGGAACCTAGACCGCCTCGACCCCACCACCAGAGTTGTCCATGGCGTTAGAGAGCGTAAGATGATTCGAAGCGCTGGCTTGTTCTTTTGTTTTCGGATTTTTTCGTTTTTTTGCACACAAATAAATTACTTGAAAGGGACGAAAGATTTCATCTTTTTGTTTTTTTGGTCTGAAAAGCCCTAACTTTCGGTAATTTAGTACAAACGATTTATAATTGTGTGGATTTAGTATATGTTATGTCCTCTATGCAATTTGTTTGTCTCGCAAAAATTTTGGGGTTCCAACCTCGGAAGGAGTTTCATATTTCAAAATATGGTTTTTAACTGATAATTGGATTAGGAAAATGTAAGCTTGTGGCAATGCAGTGCTATATGTCATTTATTTATGCATATGATCTAAGCAATACGGCCAACAAGGCAAAACGATGCTTCAGATGTCATTGTTTTATCCCCAAATTATGGGTCAAAATTAAGGCAAAGAAAAAAAGGTATGTCTTGTTTCCACCATGGAGTAAAATTTATGTATATTATAATTTATAGTTAAGAAGAATATGTGGTGATATGTTCATAAGGCTAACTCCCATAGACAAGAGACGCTACTAGGATTGTGTCACAGGGGGAGTGTATGACTTGAAAGAATTTGTGAGGGAATAGAGGGACAGATCCTTCTTCTTGTTTTTGAAGATGATTTTGAAGTGAAAAAGCTACAAGTTGTGGAGGTGGATCCATGTTGCTACCTTCAAATTATATGCTTATGAGTGTTGAACATTATAGTACATTTCCATGTTTGTCCAACTGTTAGTCTTGGTTTAAACATGCCAGCCTTACCTATACCTAGCGTTTGCTTTTGAGCTGGGCTTAATGTCATGAGCTGAAACTTGTGGATATCATTGTTGATCTTGATCGGTTAGCCATGGGCATGGACCCATGTATGATGGATATCAGACACATGAGATGGTAGAATGCTAACTAGTGACTCAAAAATGTTTGTTCCTGGATTTGCTGAATATGTACTGTCTAGTCTTTCTGTTTATCTTCATTTTCAGAAGCTTCCTTAACAGGCTCAAGCTGCCTGTTTCCCCGTTATGGAAGAACTTTCACAACTTTGTTATGTTAGTCTGCTCTTTATATCTTCAGGTGTTCTATCCAAGTTTAAATCTTCTTTTCTTATAAAATTACTTTCTGGATTTGACAGCTTGCCTGAAGATCCTCAGTCCTGAAAAAATTCAGAAACTGGAGTTCCCTGCTAGTGCAGATGGCAATGTTCCGATTAAGAGAGTTGTATATAAATCAGATTCAGGAGAACGCCACATTGCAGGCAATGCCATGCTTTTGCCGCAATATGCTGGAGCTACAAGATTTAATTTATTCTCGGGAAATCAAACACTCCATGAGAGAGAGAAAAGCTTCAAGGTTCTAGTCTGATCCTAATGAATATTTAGTGTTTAAGAGTACATTTTTCACAAAATTCCTTTGGGAATTTGGTGCCCAGAGTATCTTGTTGCAATGATAGTTACCATATTATAATTTTATGGCTAAGTTCTTCCTAATTACTGCCTTGCAAATTGTGATGGACCTTCCTCCCTAGTCATGCTCTTTTTAGTTTGGTTTTCTTTAGCATATAGGTTACATGCACTTATGATTGTTTTCAGGTGAATGAAACTGCTGTAGTGCATTGTGGTTTCTACAGTGAAAATGGAGGGTTTAAGATCTCTGATGATGACAAAAATTACATGCGAACCTGCAAAGCTGTTGTATCTACATGTGCATTTGGTGGTGGGGATGATCTCTACCAACCTATTGGGATGACGGAGGCATCACTCGGAAAGGTTTTATTTTGCAAAGTTCTGTTTCGTTAGTTTTCTACCAACCTATTGGGATGACGGAGGCATCACTCGAAAAGGTTTTATTTTGCAAAGTTCTGTTTCATCAGTTTTGACATTCTGCTGCTTATGCTTGGATCTTGTTTCAAAACAGGTTTGCTATGTGACATTTTGGGATGAAATCACTCTCTCAACTCAGGAAGCAGAAGGAAAAGTAATTGGTGATGATCATATGATTGGTAAATGGCGTATAGTGGTTGTTAAGAATCTTCCTTTTGCAGATCAGCGGTTGAATGGAAAAATCCCAAAGGTAAACAAAAAGTTGTGAATGCACATCATGCTTATTGTTCAATGTTTAATGATCTTCTTGCAAATATTTTGAGATTTTGACCGACTTTCAGCCTTGCCAGGCAGTATCTTTATCATTTCTTTAATGCTTTTTTTTGATATTTTTTTAAAAAAATATATTAATAACCACCAAGCCTTACCCCAACTACTAGGGTTGGTTTTATGGGTCCTTGTTTGCTAAGAGTCTCTATTTAGTGCCACCTCTACTGTCTTATTTCAAGCTTTCCATACCTTTTTAACAAAATTCCTATCTATGTTACCTTAGATCTTTCCCTCCTCCTACATCTATCAATACAAATTAAAGTACCTCTTTTTATTGAAGCCCCCTAAACTCTTTGTTGCACATATCTATGGCATCTCAGCCGACGTTCCATCACTTTGTCCTTAACTTTTGCAACTGCTTCAGCTTCTGTAATGTATTCATCTCTCAATTTATTCTTTCTAGTTTTATCACATGTTAATCTTAATATTCTCATTTCTGCCATACTCAACTTACTTTCTGAACTTTCTTTATTGCTCAGCATTCCAAGTCATACAACACTTGAGGCCTTTGTTATTGTCCTATATAATCTTTTCTTAAGTCTTTAAGGTGTGCATCAATGACATAATACCCTAGAGGCACTTCTCCATGGAATCTAGCAAGTTCTAATTATGTTACATATATGCACATTTCTCTCTCCAATATTTAATGTATAAGATACTAAAATGATGAAGAATATTTATTTCATTTATGTGATATTATTTGACTATTGAGCATGGTATGGTGTTAGGTTGAAAACAGTTTACCACTTTAGCCTTGCTGACAAAGGAAAAGTTGAATTTGTTTCATATATTTTATTTTTCTAGGTATGAAATCCATTAGTGTGACAGCAATTTATGAGTAGACACTCTTTCTGTAGAGGTTTTGCACAATCCTTGGTACACTTACATCTCTTAAAAAGCTGGATATCTTTTTTCATAGAAGAAAGTAAAAGCTATTTGTGGTAGTTCTGTTTCCATATTGAAAATGATTGATGGAAACTCTATTATTATCTTGTTTATGAATGGTTTTCTGGAAGTGATGTAAAATAGGCTCAGCTAGTTCAGTTTTCTGCTCGTTGAATACTCTTCTTGCAGGAACTGTTTGTTTCAGATTTTTTGAGTGCATTAGATGACATTCTTATTTGCTGCTACAGATGTTAAGCCATCGTCTGTTTCCTGAAGCAAGGTATTCAATTTGGGTAGACTCAAAATCTCAATTTCGAAGAGATCCATTAGGTGTTCTGGAAGCTCTGCTTTGGCGTACAAATTCTGTCCTTGCCATATCTGAACATGGAGCACGCAGTAGCCTGTATGATGAGGGAAAGGCCATTGTAAAAAAACACAAAGCAACCCCGGAAGAAGTGGAGGTGCAGTTAAATCAGTACCAGCAAGATGGCATTCCCAATGATAAAAGGTTCAACGGAAAGGAAGGTTTGTGTCTAATCATACCTTTTAAGTTTACATATACCGAAATACCAATCATTGTGTCTTGTCTTGGAAAACATTGTGAGAAGGATAGGTCATACAGACCAAGGTCTTGATGCTATTCGCTATAAGGTTTGGTGGTTAGCTAGAGTTTCTTCTGAACTAGATTTAGGGAGACCTTGGATGGATGTGTGGCAGACTCTGATATGCTGCCAAGTTGGAATATGCATTTCAGTTGAGGATGAGCGAATGGTCAGGTCAGATTGAATACTAAGCTCATTCCATTTTGGGGTTAATTGTTCCTCTCCGGAGTGAACCTTATTCAGAAATGCACCTATTCTAGAAGCCATTTGTCTGTATGTAATGTTTATGTGGTATCTGATTTCCAGAAAAGAAAACTGATACATAAGTAATGTGTTGATGTGTGCAGCTCTAGCTGAAGCCTCTGTGATTGTGAGGGAGCACACACCGATGACAAATCTCTTCATGTGTCTTTGGTTCAATGAGGTGGTCCGGTTCACATCACGTGATCAGCTTAGTTTTCCCTATGTTCTCAGACGATTAAAGATGCCAGGCCTAAATATGTTTCCTGTGTGCACCCGGAAAGATCTTGTGAACAGCATGGGTCACAAGCGCAAGGTGAAGCCCCTTGTAAGGACTAACTAGCTGAGGATTTGAGACTGTTCCACCATGCATGTATCTTATTCATTTGCAGGTAGCTGCATTAACTAATAATGTAGCATCTTCTTCTTCATCATTCATTTGGTGTATAGTTGATTGGTGCAAGTTATTTATGTAGCCCTTTTTTCAGAATGACCTACCATCCAAAGAATTCTTGCCTTTCTTATCCAAAGTTTTTAAAGCTCGTTTCCATGTAAAACAATGTTACCTCATACTTGTTTTAGTCCAACTTGTTTTTGTAGGTTAAATTGTTTGTCCTAGCAATCCAAGGTCTTGAACGGGCAAATTGGGGACAGATCTAATATTTGACGCTTTTCTTTTTTGTTTTTTTGGGTACAAAGTGGCTGTCACATGACCCATTACGTTTGTCAATCTAAACGTTTGACAATTGCACCAAGCAATGGCCCTGGCTAAGTTGCTCTCAATTTGCCCCAAAAATTCTGTTTTTGTAATTTCTGACTTATGAGATTATGAGAACTGCACGGTGCATGGTACCTATTTTTAATTCAATGAATTGTTTGATTGTTTGAGTGCTCGATACTGTTCATTCATTTTGTTTTTCGTGCCCTAACTGGCTAACCAACTGATGTTAACTTCTGACCTTGTTTCTGCCTTGGGATTTCCTAGATCTAGCTTGGGGTGGATGGTAAGAAGGGTTAATGTGAATCTTCTGAAGAACGGTATGTTTATTGATTGGAACCCAGTCCTGGGGTGCTTGGCTAACACCAATTCTGATATGACAAGCTGGCAATTTTGATATTATCAGGTGTTCCCTTTCCATCCGTTGTTGCCACATGAGATTTTCACCCATCTGCTAAGAACATCAGCTAGGATGGATGTGGGCTACTACAATGTTTCATGATGTTTTATTATAATAGGTGACTAGCTAACTACTACATTTGCAGAGTGGATAATTCAGTTTTAAAGCCAAACCAGGCCAGATGATCGATTAAACCAAGTTTTCCTGGACCGGGGCTGTTTCTTTTAAAAATTTTAAAAAAAGAACTGCATGAATTGTGTATATCTGAATGCCAGGGTGATGTGCAGTCTTCAGTGGATGGGGGGTAACCATTGGGTTGTTTTATCATTATGGGAACCAAGGAACATCCAAAGAAATGCCGCTCAATGGAGTAGAGTTTACTAATTCTTTGGCTTTGTACATTGTGCGAGCTTGTTTGTGAATGATCATGACATGTACGGTAGAATCTGAACTCTGCCATGCAATAATGAATCAACAAACCATGTTGGTTGATTTCCAGCAGCTAGATCTTTCATTCATATCATTAGCATACTTTGGATACTGCAATCGTGGTCTTTATTGTTATTTTAATGCAAAATCTTGAAGTTCGTCGCTACTATGAAAATACGCTTATGCTGTTCTCTCTGATTGCTATAATCGTCTTCCCTCAGCCCTCGCCACCTCTTTCTTTGTACAAGAGAACAAAAATAATTCACTCATAGATATGTATAAAATTTCATTAACCGGGATTACAGTCATCATCTTATGCACTGTTTCAGTGCTCGGTTAACTGGTGTTAGAGTGGAATAATTTGTAAATTATGTTCTGCAACTAAACCAAGTCCAAAAAAATTATAGTAGTAAGGTAGCTAATTCAGGCTAGATCCCCAGTTCAATACTGGAAAGCAGCACTTCAAGCATTTCTTATAATTTCTCATGCATATCAAGTCGATCTTTATGTGTGGCCACTATTTAAATTAAGAATGACTTTGCACCAGGACTTTAAGGCTGTTCTCCTCAGAGGATCCAAGAAAGTGGTAGATAGGTTGGTGGTAAGAGCTGGGATTGGCCTCTGTTTTGCCATCACCTATCCAGTGGCTCAACTAGAAGCTACCCACCATTTGACTCCTTGTCTACTTCCTTTCGGAAAGTTCTCGTCTTTTACTTATAACAAAATCCCAAGTTATATATATAAAATATTTCTACTTTGGTTTAAAAGGCGTGGAAAATGCACGCATTTGCTGGCTATTTTGGCCTCAAATCTAAACGCTCTCTCTCTCACTTCTTCTCTTTTCTTTCACTGCTCATGATCAATCAAGCACGCATCCCCCTGAGAGCTTTATGACACCCCGGGAGAAGCGACCCTGTTTCCCGCTGATGATGTTTTACATCCTACAATATTAGTATGTCCAGCTCTCTCTAAAGCCTTCTCTTTCTTCTTTATCGATTGCCCTTTAGTTTTATTGGTAGTTGTGATGAATGGCCTTTTAAACTTTAGTAACTTGCATGAATTATTTTTTATGTTTCTTCTGTCATCTAGACACGTTTTTTTTAAAAAAAAATGATGACTGGTCCTGGTTAACGAGAGGAAACTTTTGCAAATAGATTCTTATAGCTTCTATCATTGAATTGTTTTAGTAACTTAATGTTGGAATTGTTTCTCCTTCCAAAGAGTACTATTTGTATGATAATATCGGTAAGAAGATTGGTAATAACAAAACTAAGCTTATATCAGTTAAATTTTGGAGAAAGTAGACTCGAGATTCTGCTGCCTTTGACCTTCAAGTAAAGAACAGCAGAGCTGCAAATCCTAGGCGGACCTTGGATAGTATTTATTCTAGTGCATGACTACATGGCACATGAGCATCTTTGTGGATTTCAATCTATAAAAAGCTTAGCTGCCAAAAGGGTTTCTCATCCATGTGACATCTGAATTAAAAACTTTGTATTAACAGCTCCATTATTACATGAAACTAGGAATATGTCTGTCAGTATTTTGTATTCTAATCATCCTCTATCATGTAGTTGTTGGGCTGCGAAAATATAATTTATTGAGAAGGCAATTAATTTCTCTGACTTTAAGTACCCATCTTCAAAAATCTAGATGCAAAAGATTAAATATGTTTGTTGGTCTTAGATTTGTTATATGTAATGGACTTCTGTAAGTTCAAGTTGACTAAACTGTAGCATTGTTAAGATGGTATTTCTCATCTAGCTTTTATGTGCATAATTAGCAGGTTTTTAAAAATTTGGAAACATTCCAGCCCCCCCAAATAAACACCCAACCAAAGCAAAAAGGGAAACATCATAAACAAAAAAAAAAAGAAAAGAAAAGAAAAGAGAAGAAAAAGAAAAACAAGATGCAGGAGACTTCTTCTGACAAAAAAATTAGCAGTAGCTATTGCAATAGTAGAAAGAAATAAGAAAGCAAAAGGTGGATCTATAATAGACATGTCTATATGTATGTAATGCATGATAGTGTCTATTTAGATGAAGGAAATTATTAGTTAAAGAATGCTCAGTACTATGTCCTGGAGAAGGAATACAGTTGCCCTCTCAAGAACTAACAGTAGGACTGCATTGCAATCTGATAACGTGGCAAGAAATTGTTCAGAATCTCAGTAATGTCGCAAAAGAAATTGATACAAGCGAAACCATGGAGCAAAGTCTCATTAGAACACCAATGTGATGACTGGAGGAAAACAAGAGAAGATGATTAAACTTTTTATTGAACTTCCTTTTGCTCAAGGATGGCAGCATCGAGTAGTACGAGTAGTAGCAGCAGCAACACTGATGGTACATAAAAAAATAGACAGTAGGTTTTTTAGTCTCGATTCCTTTCCAGCATCAATTATTGGATCACATCTTGCACAGATTTCAAAGCAATCCAATATTTTTCATCCATCTTTGCATATTTTGAAATTACTATTATGCAATCCAACGGTTGATGTCGTAAAAGAAAGCGAATCATTTTTTTGCATGGCTTTCTTCGCCTTCCATTTTCTCTGTCTATCCCTTTTAAATTAAAATGAAGAAAAAAGAAAAACTAAAATAATTGATGTAAAATAAGCAGCAAAGAAATCCTATTTTTCCATATCAGTTCTTATTCTATTGTGATGTCTAGCCAAGCTCGCATAGAATACTCTCAACCTGCAAAGCAACAAAGTCAAGTGGTGACAGAAGACTTTGGCGTTTTTTTCTTCTGTGCATTCCAGTAGGACTTTGAAAAGCTGAGCTTTTTCCCATCAATGGTGGGAAAAGGATGTGCGGTGCTGACCACCTTGCCCTTGTTGTTGCCTTGGTATTGCAAAAGGCCAAAGGTACCAACATCATTTAAAAAAATTGATTCTTTGACAAACGATAAGCTCTCTGAAACAGAAGACAACTTAGGTATCTCGAGCTTTCTTTTAACATTATTACTCCAAAACAAATGCAAAAACCCAATGGAGTCGGTTCCACTCGAAGTACCCAATGCCCCCTTTATCCCTCACTTTCGTCCCTTTCGAGGGTTGTTTATCTTTACTTTTCACCTTTAAAAGGCCTTTAACATTCTCCGTACAAAACCCTTCTTGTCTTTAATGCGGAGTAATCTAGCTTAGGGCTCTGGACTTTAAAACATGTCTAGACTAAGTAATAGAATACGTTAAATGTCGCAATAAAGAGAATTTGATAAATTTTAGTGACTTTTGTGGCACTAAAACCGGGATTGCAGTCCAAAATTGGGTTTTTTTTTTGTTTTTCCTTCTTGGATATGTGAATTTAATCTAAGATTTTGCTGATAGTTTTTAAATTCTACTTAGACGAGAATTTGGATTGTATCTTTCGCATGATAGAATATGTATTTTTTTTTTTTTTTAATGAGTGAACCATTAGATCATGCTTTACATAATTTTTAAAGCATAATATCAGTTTCATGATGAAATGCTTTAAAAATTATGTAAAATATGGCCTAATGGTTAACATCATGCAAAAAAAAAAAAAAAAAAAAAAAAAAAGAAAAAAGAAGAAGCACTCTTTGACATGCGCAACATACAATCGAAACCTAACTTCAGTCCTCGCTGAGAACTTCTGTCAACAAAGAAGGGTTGAATGGTGGTGGTTGTGAATGGCTGATATTTGTCGGAAGTATTACGCTACGTGACTTTAAACAAAAAGTACAACTTCATAATTTTACTTCTCCAAAAAGGAAATTAAAAGTTAACACATCTTGGAAAACGGCAAGGTCAAAATAGCCTCTCGGGAGTATTTATGGGCTATAAAAACTCACGAGCGTGGCAGTTGCTCTCTTCACTGTGCTACTCTTGGACCTTCACCAAACCATTCTTTGATTGGTGGGAATGCTTTGGGTGGGGGCTTTGCACACAGGAAAGGATGTTGGATTTTGGTGGGAAGTAAGGATATCTAAAAACCCATCTGGCCCCTGGATCACTGCCTCTGGGGCTCTGACTGCTTAGTGCTAACCAACCCATCTTGGTGAGTACCTTCCATCTCTCTCTCTCTCAGGACTTGGATAGTTGGATGTCTTCATTCTGCTTCCATGCTCTTACTTATTTACTTTTTATAAAGTGCTCCTGTGTCGTAGCTATTTGCCAGCCCTCGCTCATAGAAAGTTTGGTCATTTCCTGGCAGACTAAGCTTATTATGGCATCTGAGGAAAGCTATGACATCCAAATGCAGGAGGTGAAATACCACAAGACTTTTTTGCAGGCAAAGAACGTCAGCAAAATGCCTTCAAGGCATCAGCGCTCCAAGAGGTAGCTGATCTCTTAGGGAGATCCGTTTCTACTTATTTTTCTCTCTTTTTTGTGTTACTGGTTCTTAAAAAGTAATCCAAAGATTCTTGGGAAAGCTGAAGTTAGGTTGCTTTTGCTAGGAAGTAGTGGAAGTGTTCAGGAGTCTTATGTCAACAATATATGGTATTTTAAAAAATTTGGCATTAATTTCTGAATGATGCATCCTTGCTGATAACTGTTGCTTTGAAATGACAGTGATTCTGAAAGGAGAGTTAGGGAAGATAAATTGGATTCTTCACCTAAAGCATTCCAAAAGGTTAAGCAGGTAAAAAAACTTGTTGTATTTCCCTTCATTTTAGCATCTCCTGTATCTAGATCCTAAGTTTTCTAAGCTTGTATATGCTGAGGAAAATAAAACCTATGGTCAATGACTCAGATTGTTATGGTGTTAAGCATTGGTGATCTTAGACTTTAGCTGAAATTTTATATTATTTTTTCCCCCGTTGTGGCTTTTTGTTTCTAAAGAAACTTTAAGTCATGTTAATGGGAAAGGATGATGTTCTGAAGATGGTGCCAAAGCGGCGGTAAGATTTTATTGGATTTGATCAGAAGTGAATTTGTTTCCCTGCGGTCGGTCTAGTTTTGTTGAGTAGAAGAAATACTGGATATTTATTTATTTCATTTGGTTTTTAGGAGAAAGGAAATAGCAAGGGAGATTCCTACATGAAAAAGAAACCACTGCCTGATGCTGAGATCCAGCACTCTTTGAAACAAGAGGTATGCAATAAAACCCTTGGCTCTCTAAAATTAGAATAGTGGGAATTTGTCTTGCTCACCCAAGTTATTAACATCCTCTTCTTTCAGTTTTTTTGCTTTGTTGTTAATTCCTCTCAAATATCAGCTTCCATTGGCTGATTCCGACTCGGTCATTTATCTTTTTGTTTCTAATTATGACTCTAACAAGCCTCTGATCATTTGAACATCAAGTATTGGATGTTCAAAAGACAAAGCCATCGGACAAGTTTGTCATTCTCCAAACACTGAAAGATCCTTGGGTATGGATGGCTTTCAATTTTAGTTTCCTTTTCTATTTCTTAGTGAATTTAATAACATTTAATTGCTATTATAAAATCTCTACTTGATTTAAACAAGCTTTAAACATATATGGGGAATGCCTACATTAAGCAATGTTCCTCGGTCCAAGAGTTTTCTTATTTTGGTACACCTTACAGCATTTCAATGGAATATCAAGAAGTGACTAGCCCGTCTCCTCTCGGGAACTTTTCTCTGTATTTTAAGTGCAAAGAAGTCTATCAGTATGTGGAGAATGATTTACTGCAATTACCCTTATGCTACAGTGGTCATGACCTAGTTTTGGGTGAAAATCATGTGATGCTCTTGTTGCTTCAGAGCCATTCTTCTTGGTAGCAGGTTCTTTGAACTGAACTGTCTCTGCTTGTATGAGAAGCTGCAGCTTCTTTCTGCACTTACTTTGAGCACTAGAGAGGAACTCAAAATTTCTTGTGATCATGAAAATTTCTTGATAACCATGGTTGATTCTGAGAGTGATCATGAAAATTTCTTGATAACCATGTTATCATTGCAGACTAACTGTTTTGCCTTATTCTGTCCATACTATGCAGATTTTGCAACTTGAAAAACGACTGCAGGATCAGTTGATGGTGCGTGGTACTCTAGAAAAAGCATTGGGATTTAGGTGTTCAGCTCTTGATTCTTCGAATGATACTTTGATGCCAAAGGTAGAACCTTTCTGTTTTCTAGTTGTAAATGCTTAGTTTTCTTTTATAACTTCTTATCAGGAACCAATGTGACTTGCACAAAATTAGCCTTAGTTTTGGGGCTTAGATGCTGCTATAACTATTAATTGTTTATTATTATTTTCATAAGATTATGTCCGAGTGCTAATGTTGGCCAGCTTAACTCTACATTATTTAATGGAATAAACAACAATGTGAGAAATTTCTTTTTTTTTTTCTTTCTTCGGTTTTTTTCATATGTGAATTCACCTAGGTAATCTCTCACTAAGCCTTACACTTAATAACTATAGATTAATGATTCTATTGCTGTATTAGGATTTTAATTTATGAACTTGGAGTTTGTGTATTCTGACTTTTTTAATATCTTTTTGAACTAGTTTATCCTGTTGTTGGTAAGTTAGTTAATACTAACTTTATTTGCTTCAGCCTGCCAAGGAACTGATAAGGGAGATTGCCGTGTTAGAGTTAGAAGTTACACATTTGGAGCAGTATCTCCTATTACTCTATCGAAAAGCTTTTGATCAACAAGCATCCACAGTGTCTCCCCCTGCTGTTGGAGAGAGAGCAAAAAAGCTATTGAGCACCCAACCAGGTCCTTCTCAAGAAACTGCAAAGCATGACATATCATATAACAGAGGAAATGCAGCAGTTCAATCTAGTCGGATACATCTCCCTCGAGAGTGGGCTACCGATGCAGAGAATGAAGCTCATGAAGTCAAGTACCAGGAAAAGCTACCTGGTCCTGGTGTTCACCGGAGTCATTCCTCGCTTTCACAACGTGCAGTTTATTCAGCTAGAATATCACCTTCAGAAGAAAGTCTAGCTAGAGCTCTTCGCTCATGCCACTCTCAACCTTTATCTTTTCTTGAGGTGGATGGACTTCGAGCTTTGCCTATCACTAAATGGTCTATCACTTTTCCTACAACCAACTAAATGACTATTTGAAAATTCTTCTCATTGAGGTTTTTAATTGTTGCTGCACAGGAAGAACAGAATGCTACTTCAGGGATGATAAGCTTAGCAGAATATCTTGGTACCAATATCGCGGATCATGTTCCCAGGACTCCTAATAAACTTTCTGAGGATATAGTTAGATGCATGAGTGCTATATATTGCAAACTCGCTGACCCTCCTTTAGTTCATCATGGACTCCCATCTTCTCCTACTTCATCCTTTTCATCAATGAGTGCATTATCTCCTCAATATTTGGGGGATATGTGGAGTCCTGGCTATCAAAGAGAGTCTACTCTTGATGCTCGGTTAATAAATCCTTTCCGAGTTGAAGGATTAAAAGAGTTTAGTGGACCATACAATGCAATGGTGGAGGTGCCTTTGATATGTAGAGATCGTCGGAGGTTGAAAGAGGTTGAAGACTTGCTACAGAATTATAAGTGAGTCTCCTGACTTTGGTATTATCAGTTAGTATCCTGTGTATGAACTTATTATCTACTGTATAAATTAATAGTTTGGTTGATTTATTTCTTATGTTAATCCTGTTTGATCCATTCTCTGTACCTTCTAGAATTGTTATTGCCTGCTAAGTTTTACCAAGCATTTTTGACCAAAAAAAAAATGATACTGAAAAAGATGGTGTAACTAGTTTCTTTGAATAATCCCATCTTTACCACTATTTTATTGATTTGACAATAAACTCTAGCACCTAATCAGACTATCCATGATATGATTGTTTTTCTAATTTCTAATCATATGTGTTTATCACTTATTCAGGTCTATCATTTGCCGGTTGGAAAAAGTTGATCCAAGGAAGATGAAGAATGAAGAAAAGCTTGCCTTCTGGATCAACATACATAATGCCTTAATGATGCATGTAAGGATTCTCCCATTATTGTAAAATCTTCATCATGTTGTTCTCTATTTGATGTCTAAGATTTCTTGCGTGATGTAATTAGTACTAGTTTGCGCTGCCTCTGCAGGCATATTTAGAATATGGCATTCCACAAAAAAATGCCAAAAAGGCATCACTGCTCATCAAGGTAATTGCAATGGCAATTCGCAGAGGTCTTAGCCTCCGAAAACAGAAGAGTGTTTGGTTGACTGATTAGGGAGTGACAAATCTTCTCGACATCATCTCTTTACTGCAGGCTACATGCATGGTAGGTGGTCGCTCTGTAAGTGCAGCAACAATACAAGGTTCAATTCTAGGATGCCGTACAAATTGCCCCGGGCAGGTTTATCTTATATCCTTTTCGATACCTACCTATATTTTTTAGATTTTGCACCTTTTAACACAAATGATGCTCATTTTCATGCTTTCTGAAATGTCTAACTTCAGAAATGGGAATTGTTTCAGTTTCCTGAATTAAGCATCTAGCATCTTAAGAGAAGTTTGCATATTGACCTGCTATTCTTATTGTAACTAAAAGTAAATGAGAACTCTAACCATTTTAGTTGGATGGGACTTCCCTCCCTTTCCTATAAAAGGGGGGAAAAAAAATCTAAATCATTTTAGTAAAAGGTTTAACATCAAAGTTAAAGCTTTAGCAAACCATTTTAGTACTACCACGGTACACGATAACCATTTGGTTATCATCCACTGGAAAATCAGCTTTGACAAAGTTAAAGTTAAAGCTCTCTCATTTACCATAACACCAATTGAATTAGTTGCTCACCCCTACTTAAATAAACAATTCAAAACAAACCTAATGGCTATTTTTTATTTGTAGTGGCTTCGGACATTTTTCTATCCAAGCATGAAGTATAAAGTTGGAGATGAGTGGCAAGCCTATGCAATTGAGCAACCAGAACCTCTCCTACGCTTTGCACTTTGTTCAGGAAGTTATTCTGATCCCGCGGTAAGCTTTTACATGTAATCTTGCTATATTTTAAATTTACACTGTATGAAACAGCTAGGAAAGAAGGATTAAGCTAAAAGGTCTTGCATTGTTGCATGTTCTTTTTTCCTGGCCTGAACCAGTGCAGTCTCTATGTGGATAGCAATTCCTCTTGCCATCTACTATTATCTCTTATAATGCTTGCCTTGTATTTTATTTACTTCTGGATTAACTTGACATTCTACTTATATTTGGAATAGACCACCTGTTATCCATTAGAATTACTGCAACAAGCCAGTATTGACCAAAGTTACAAACTTGTAATAAACCTTGCCTAGCTTGTATTTTATTTACTTCTGGATTTACTTGACATTCTACTTATATTTGGAATAGACCACCTGTTATCCATTAGAATTACTGCAGTAAGCCGGTATTGATTAAAGTTACAAACTTGTAATACTATTGCTGGAATTAGTCTCTTCTGACTCTGGTGTTGCATCTTCAGGTCCGGATTTATACATCCAAGAGATTGTTCCAACAGCTGGAAGCTGCGAAAGAAGAATTCATTCGTGCATCCGTCGCTATTTGGAAGGAGCAGAAGATCCTTCTGCCGAAAGTCATCGATGCTTATGCGAAAGACACAAGATTAAGTTCACAGGGTTTGATAGACAGGATTCAATGCTATCTTCCTGAGACTCTCAGGATGGCCATGCAGAGATGCCAACAAGGAAGAACAAACAAAGTTGTCGAGTGGATACCTTACAATTTTGCATTTCGATATCTGCTATCAAGAGAATTAGCTTTTCCTCAGATTAACTGACAAAAATACATCATTAAGAGAGGAAAAAAAAGAAGGCTTGTGAGCTTATGTGTTAGATTAGGATGAGTTGATTGTTTATCTTCTTCTTTCTTTTTTAATTTATTTTTTTTTGGGGTACAACTAGGGTTGATACATGTGTACATAAAGCCTCACTAAACTGTATTATTTGTATATAAATTAATGTTTAAATTAATTGAACTTCATGGATCTTTGACAGAAACTATGATGCTGAGGTAAAGGATATCATTGTTTTTCCTGTGCCAAAATGTATAACGTGTCCATATTAGTTTGGTTGATGGAGTCATTCATATCTTAAATTCCCCCAAGGCTGCAACCTATTATTGCAATAGGAATTGCAACGCAGATTGGGAGAATATATATATATATATATATATATATATATGAAAATTTAATATGCATATTTAAAATATACCTAGAAAACGCGATTGCACAAGCAGGGGATGGCAAAGGGTCAGGTCGTGCTGGGCTTACATTAAATAAATAAATAAATAAATAAAATAAAAAATAAAAAACTCTAAGCCCATGCATAATAGGGTTGGAATATATAAACCCCATACTTATACCATTTATTTTATATAAACTCATATTTACCTACCGAGCTATTTACATTTTCACTAATTATATATATATATATATATATATATATATATATGGAGAGAGATTTGGCTATACTTGAATAGATCATAGGTTAGGGGTCTCTAATTATATGATTTTTTGTATAAAAATAATTTAGAGATGATAGATCATATATAATGTCTCGAACATCAATGTAGGACCTTCATTATTCAATTTAGATCTAATTAATCTAAGTAAAGATCAACTCAAGTATAGCAAGGTCTACCTCATATATGTGTGTATCCATGATTAATAAGTGAAAAATAAAGTGTCTCGTTTCTTCCTTTCTTTTTTTCCCTCAGAAAAATAGATTAATTAATGAGTGAAAACTTAAATAAGCTGATAGGCAAATAATAAAGTCAAAGCTAAATTTAAATTCAAATTTAGCATCATATTTACAGTAAATTCAAGAGTGTAGGATATATAATACGCATCAATTAATTAAAGATACAATTGGTTAAAATGCTATATATATATATATATATATATATATATATAGAGAGAGAGAGAGAGAGAGAGAGAGAGAGAGAGGGAGAGGGGGGGTGGCAAGTGAGGGGGATAGACTTAGGATCAGATATAGTAGATCTCCACTTGGATGCAATCAAGCCTAAATTAGAGAACGGAAATCTCATATCAATGATCCACATCATTAGATGCATTCTTTTATCTTTAAATTACTTATATACTAAGAGTCATATGATTTGCAGACTCCTGACCTATACATCAAATGGTAGCATATATTGTTTCATGTAATTTAAATTGCCAAATTTTTTACTACTTGGTTAATAGGATTATGAGTCTCTAAATCATATAATATTTGTGAACAAATAATTTAAAGATAGTAGATCATGTCCTATGATTTAGGTCATCCGTATAAAGCATCCCTCATCCAATTTAGTTCTTAACAGAACTGAGTGGAGAACCAATCCACCAAATCCTAGTCTACCTTTATTATGAGTGACCAACTAGATTTAGGGACTATATCGAAACCTACCATTTATAATTAAGTTGATTTTGGGTGAACTTAGAGTAGAGTAAACCAAACTAAATAGAAAAGTTAGAGAACTATATTTAGGGCTGGAACTAGGCCAGCCCAAAGCCCATCGACTGGAACTAGGCTGGGCCAGCCCAATGGGCTTCAGGCCGGCCCGAAATCAGGTCGAACTTCGAGTCAAATTTTAAGCATATCGGGCCAGATTTCGGGCTTTAAAATAGAACCCATTCAATTTTCGGGCCAAAGGAGTGTCCAGGCCGGGCCCGAAAATTCTTAAAATCTGGCCTGAAGTCCGATCCAATTTTGGGCCGGTCCGAAGCCCATTAAGCTGGCCCGGCCCAATTCCAGCCGATGGGCTTCGGGCCGGCCCAGTTCCAGTCCTAACTATATTGGCTTTGGGACTTATTTGGCTCTTGACCCGGTTATTTAAAGTGACCAAACAATCTAGGGCCTAAATTTAAACCGATTCATTTATAATCAGATTTATTTTCAGTTAACCAAGAGATAATCTAACTTCTGTAACAACCTCAAGTAAGCTAGCACTGAAACTGGATCAAATACAAATTAAATATTTATGTATTAGTTGGATGCTCAAATTTTTCTCTGGATGGATTCGAATACAAAAACAAATCTATATGGATAATATCATATCTACTTTCATCCCTAAACTAAACTCATTTATAACAAATGTACCCAAGCTGGTTGGCAGGTGCATGCCAGTTTTTGCCACCCCTACCAGGTACATATTGCATGGTTTGCTCATCCACTTCCTCCCGTGTCAATTATCATCATTTATTCTTGCATTCATTGGCAAGGTTGACGGTGGGAAAATGTGGGACAACCATTGACTTGCTTGGCATGGGTGAGACACAAATTTTCCAACTTTTAAGAAATTCTTGGACCCAACTATGGCGCTCCTTTGCTTAGAAAGATTTGCATTAGCCCAAGTACAATTAGTAATAATTTTTGGCATATTTTGATCAGGCACCGGGCAGCACTTGATAAGTCTGCATTAAATGGTATATTTGAAGAACTCAAGAAGAATCAGTAATAAATATTGGACTATTTTTTGTTCGGTTCTTATGAACAATTTTGCTATTTCAAAAAAAATAATAAATACTAAATTTTTTTGATTGGATTTTCATGAATAATTTTATCATTTCAAAAATAATAATAATAAATGCTGAACTATTTTGGCTCGCTCTCATGAATAATTTTATTATTTTAAATAAAAGAATTAGTAATAAATGTTAAATTATGTAAATCAAAATGATGGAGACTATTCCCCTCTAAATTCATCATTAAATGCAATCTTAACAAGTGCTATGGTAGTACTGCTTAAAGGAATCGATAATTTTTTTTATCAAAAATATCTTGAGACTCTTATTAATTATTATATGCATATTGTTTTTAAAACTCACTTTACCTACTTGATAATTAACTCAATATTCAACTACCCCAATGGTATAAGAGAATCCCGTTGCATGTGGTAGAAGAACTTTTGTATGCGCAAAATTAGAGCCCACTAGCATTACGTTATGTTGAGCCAGGCACAAAGTCTCAAATAGTGACGTTAAGAAGCCATGATAATGTTTTAATAGGCCCTTCATCAATATCATAACTAGAAAAAATGGAAATGTCACTATAATAGATTTTTTGCTGGCCTATTATAATGTAAAATAATGATCACTTTTCATTTATGCCATTTTCAAATAAATAGCATCTTTTGAAATTCAATTTTTTATTCACTTTTTTCCAAAAAGAGATTATATATATTGGTAAATAAATTTTTATTGAGTAAATAATGATTTGAAAGGTAACACCATTACTTTTCTATTATTTTCTTTATTATAATCATAAACCTCACCAATGATGTCACGCCCCGAGCTAGCACTGGGATCGGCTATGCGACCGACTGCACAACCCTAGATATCATCCTAAAGATCATATCATGCCTAAGTATACAAAATTCTCATTATTTTTAAAATTATATTTTTGTAACCAAGCACCATTAAAATATTTTAATAATAATTGAATAACCTACTTGTTCAATTCATGATCATTAAGTGATCAACTTGTTCGTTACATGAATTTCAGAAACAGGACTAGCTAACCAATCTAAAAGTTCTGGTACTCAATCTTATGCTCGATCAGACCCTTGCTATACATCCTGCATTTCTGGAAAAAAAAAAAGATAGAAAAATAGGGAGTGAGCTTTACAACTTGGTAAGGACTCCATACAGTCACACCAATAATAATACAATTTAAAAATAATAAGAAAATAATAGTATATCATGTAATGCAACCAAAATAACTCAATTGCCATATATGTGAAAAACTTTGGTTAAATCATGTTTCCTGTTTATATTCCACTTTAGTCATCTTTCTTTTTTAGGGTTCTGGACTAATCATGGTCATGCTCCAGCCTATGACTGGCAATCTCAGTGTCACACTTCATCCTGTGATGACAATCTCATTGTCACACTCCAACCTATGAATGGCAATCTCATTGTCACACTCCAGTTATGACTAGCAATTTCATTATTACACTCCAGCTTAGACTGACAATCTCAATAACCATGATCCTGCCCGTAGCGTAGCTAGTCCAAACACCTCATTCTTTTGATTATCATTTTATCAATTCGCATCATGTTATCAAGTCATGTCATTTTAAGATCTCTAATAACCGGCACCATAATCTAAATCATCCAAAAATAATTTGTTTGTCTGAACATAATATACAGAAAATATAAATAATAATAATACCAGCAATCACAAATGTCCATCATGAGAAATCAAAAAGTACAATGTATATACAACCAAGCATGCAAATGCTCATGTCCAAGGATCAAAATTATGCCCTATAAAATGTATTTATAAAACCGGTGATCATGTCCAGAAATCCTTATCTTTACTGGTGTCAGACTCAACACATCCCATACCAATCTGCACTCAAATCCCGATATAGATGCTAGAAAATTTGCTCGATGTCCTCTATCCGGAAAGTTATCCTTCTATAGTAATATTCTTAATATCAATAAATAATTTCATAACAATTATAAATCCAAAACCTTCTACCCGCATTTCTTTTATGATTCACCCGTAATACCCTAACTCCATAAGTTCCTTGGAAGAGGAACTTTTAGATCTCCTCTTTTTATTATTTATTTATTTAACTTGCTCTTTCTTTTCTCTCTCTTTCCTTTTCTCCATTTTCTCTCTCTCTCTCTCCTCTTATCTCTCTCTTCTTTCTCTCTCCTCCTCTCTCTTATTTCTCTCTCATCCTCCTCTTTCTTCTTCTCTCTCCTCTTTCTCTTTCTTCTTATCTCTTCTCTTTCTCTATCTTCTTTCTCTCTCCTATTCCTCTCTTCTTTCTCTCTCCTCTCCCTCTCTTCTTTCTCTCTTCTCTTCTTCTCTCTTCTTTCTCTCTCCTCTTTGTCTCTTTTCTCTCTCCTCTTTCTCTCTTTTCTTTATCTCTCTTCTTTCTCTCTCCTCTCTTTTTTTTTTTGTTTTTCTTTTTCTTTTCTTTTTTTCTTTTTTTTTTTTTCTTTTTCTTTTTTCTCTTTTCTTTTCTTCTTCTTATTTTTTTTTTTCTTTTCTTCTTTTTCTTCTCCTTTTTCCTTCTTTTTCTTTTTCCCTTTTCTTTTCTTTTTCCTCTCTCCATTTCTTCTTCCCTTTTTCTCCCCCCTCCTCTTCTTCTTCTCCACCGAGCCACAAGGTCGTCTTTTTCTTTTTCCTCTTTTCTTTTCCTTTTTTTCTATTCTTTTCATCTCCTTTCTTTTTCCTCTCTTTCCTCCTCCTTTTTTCTTTTTTTGCTCGACCGAATAGGGAGAGATCCTCCCCTTCCCTCATTCTCTAATCTCTAATGGCTCAACTCCTAATCCCAATCAGCATCTCTCGGCAGCAGCGACAGAGAGCTAAGGTACGGTTCCTTTTTCCCTCTTTTTTTTTTTTTTTATGGATCACTCCAATGATTGCTAGCCGGAAGCCAAGGAAAAGAGAGGAATAGGGAGGGGGAGGGATTGGAGCTTACCTTGTTCTCCGACGATGCCAACCACTCTAAGCATGATTGGAGCCTCCACCTAGGGTTTTCTTTTTTATATATATTTAGAAATCCTCGGATCCAATCTCGATTTGGATTTCATTTAGGTGAAGAAGAATTACAATTGAGCAACCTGACCAAGAGATCGGTCACCAGGTCATCAAGTTATTGGTCCTATCATCAGGTTGATCTACCGGATCAAGTTATCTAAAAGTATTAAAATATTAAAAGTAAAAAAAAATTAGATGTACTATATAAACATGCTTAATTATTTCTAGATTTCTTTCGATTAATGAAAACTATTCATAATTTTTCACTCTAAATATTACTCTTTAAAATATATTAATCTATATTATACACTACTCTAGTTGCAACATAAATGAAAAAAATCATAATTCATTTAATTTTTAAAAAGTATAAGTTGTATGCAATTTAGGAAAATATCAAAAAGTTATTGATATTTCATTATACATAGTAAAGTTTTAAAAGTATCTAAATGTATAAAATATATATATTCTTTAATTTTGTAACAAAGAAAAAGAAATGAATTGTTTTCTTTTTTATTGAAAGAATTGATAATTAAATACCGAGTAAGCAGTAGTTTTTGAATAAGATAGATATCATTTTTGCTGCTTGATAAATTGTTCTAGAAATGAATTGTTCTTAACTGGATGAGACTTTTTGAGCAAATCCTTGATCAATGGTTCCTGATTAATTTAATGACATTTTTTGTCCTATTTGAAAATCAGATTGGCTAAGCATTCAATTTTCCATTTTTATGATCAAATTCAATTTATAATTTTTATAAGTATAATAGCTCTTATAGTAAGAGATAGACTTTTATTTCAGTTAATAGAAGAGAAAATCAACTCTTCTTAAATCCAAAATTAATAATAAAATATCTAAACCAAAGATTCATATTGTTCATTGTAATATGTATTACTAAATATATCTATATATCAAAATTTATATATTTTGGTAGTTTTTAACCTATGCATCTAATGCATACAAAAATAAATAATTAAAATTATCATGCCCTACATTTGGAATATAATATGGCCATTCTATCAAGGGATACAATCGATGATAATACAAAGCCAAGCTTTCATAATCTTAAGCAAAACAAGAATCCTCACAAATAAATAAAAATAAGTAGTTCAATTCAAATCATCATTTAAATTAACATTGGTTTAGAATATTTAAATCCAAAACTAAATACTAAATCCAAGTCTCATAATTCATAATTACTTAACTACAAGTTCATAAGCATTCAGATAACTAATTTCAACTACAAATCTTTCAAGTTTGCTAATATGGATTCCAAGCCTGGACCATCCATCATTCTTTTCTTATTTCTCTATAAAAGAAAAAGAATAAAATATATGAGTTACACCAGCTCCGTACGTAAAACCTATACTTTTTTATTGGACCAATCATAGGTTTCCTTATAAATAATATATCATTATAAAAGTAACATGTATGATAATTAAAACTTTTCATAATATAATATAATATAATAATTCATAAAATATATCATGCATGTATAAATCATAAATATTTCATAAATATGATTATCATAAAATTTATAATCTTTCATGTCATATATTCGAGTCATGTTCAAAAACAATGCTCAAGATATTCGTGATAGGTTACATTATATTCGTGGTAAGGCTATTTTCTTAATCAATATAGTTCTTATTTTATATACCAATTTTATATCCATTGGCAGGGCTATATTTCTTATGGATGCTAGCTCCGAATATCAACTTTTTCAATTATAGGGATTCATTCATAACTATTTAAGAGCATTTGAAATACTTATATTTTTTCAAACATATATGTACATAAGTAGAAAATTACTAAATAGCATAATCTAATCCATGCTTCATAAATATATCTTTTTTTATCACAAATATTAACGAAACCAAATTTTATAACAAAGCATGATTTTCGTATATATATGCTAATCATTTATTTTATGAAAAATATTAAGTCATCAATAACAACAAATTATATACATTAAAATATAGTAAGTTAAATAAATAAGAAGTGTATGATTCACTTATCTCGTTCGTCCTAGGTCTTTAGACTTCATTGAAAGATTCGGTTAATCCTAATTAAAATATTAAATCATAATCAACCTTCATTTAATAAATTTAGTAAAAATTATATAATAATAAAAGGGAATTGTTAGCTGAATGATCGATTTGATCAATAGACTACCCAGGCACCAAAGTAGCTCAAGATCTCTTTGCCAGAATCAACATGAGCCCTTAGAATAGGAAAACATGACTCTATACCAAGATCGTGGATTTTCTTAAAGAAAGAAAGTGGATGAGGAGAAAGAAAATAAGAAAGAGAAAGATAGAGAAAGAAAGAAAGCTCAGCCAACAATCAAAAAAAATAAGGGTGCCTTTGATGAGGTTTTTTGGCAAAACTTGTGGCTGGCAGTGGTGCAACCAATCAGGGAAAGGTAGGAAAGGAGGAAAAGAGGGATCGTGCCTTGTACCTTAGTTTCAAGGGATTGCTGGCTCCGATTTTCAGTAAACATGGTAAAAGAGAGGTCGGCGATAATTTGAAGAAATCAGGAAGGAGGAGGAAAAAGAGAACTTGCCACTTGGGATGGAAGGCATTAGGGGATAGATAAAGTTTTTATAGTGAAGATCTAAGACTTGAATTGCTCTAGACATTCTATTTCTCTCAAAAAAGCCGGAAAGAGAGAAGATTCCTTTCAGAAGTCTTTTTTTCTCTTTGAAATTGTCTAGCTTGGGCTTGGTGCAGTTCGATATAATTGGGCCGAGCCGGCCTAGTGGACCAAGCCATAACAAAAATGATTTATTATGATATTTACTATAATCCAAGAATTAAAATATATTAATTTTTAATCTATAAATATTGTAAATTGTAGACATCAAAAACAATAAGGTAGTTTTTTAATGTAAAAATTTGATCATGCGTTTTAGCATGCTAATATAAAAAAATTAATTATTTGTATGTCTATTTAAATGCATAGATCGGGGATTACCAAAAATGTAATATTTGATTTCTACTGAGTATACAAAAATTTAAAAAATAATATCACTATTTCTCTAAATAATCAATAATAAGAATTATTTTAATATAAACAGTTTGATGTCATGCTGTGCAGCATAAATAATGATCTATTTAATTATTACAGGAAGTCCAGCAACAATTTAAATAAAGATTGGCTATAATAAAATAATGTTATTTTAAAAATCTTGATGTGATATTATAACAAAATTATTTATTGTAATGAATAAAGATCAGATTAAATACTTGTCCATCAACCTATATTGATAGGATCATGAGATTATTTTATCAGCCAACGCGGCATGGAACATGCAGCCTCTCAAGCTGAGAAATTCCATCAGGAGCAAACTTTGTGCTGATGGGATCAGGGCCGTCCGGGGCGAGCCGGATCTCCCCGGCCAACGAGGATCGGGTTGTATCTTTCGCGCGAAAGAATGATTCACCCTTTTCTGCGATATGCACCGTTGGATCGTGCAAAGTCGCTACAAGATCTGTGCACCAGATGAATTAGATTATAGGTGGTTTGGAGTACTTCGCGAGCTGTTCGAGAAATGATCCAACGGTTGATGTCGCGGAAAAGATCCATCAATCTTTCGTGCGGTGCGAAAGATACAACCCGAACCCCCAGCCATCACCCACCGTTCCGAAGGTGTCGATGCCTCCCTTCGAAGGAGGTTGGGAGCCTGGGACGAGCCCTTCTCCTCGTAGCTTCCTCGCGACTGGTACTGACTTCTGAGAGAGAGAGAGAGGAGTCGAGTGCCATGGAGGGAGAGGAGATAGGGCGGGTGCTGGCCCGAGCGTCGGAGCTACGTGCCAGGATCAGCAACT
Source organism: Areca catechu (assembly GCA_021397845.1). Classification (NCBI taxonomy): domain Eukaryota; kingdom Viridiplantae; phylum Streptophyta; class Magnoliopsida; order Arecales; family Arecaceae; genus Areca; species Areca catechu. The sequence goes on from CM038039.1 coordinate 216,476,596, forward strand.
GCATCGATCGGAGCGGCGGCAATCGCGGCGGCGGAGGAATGGTGGAGGATGAGGAAGCGGAGCAAGAAGAAGAAGAAGAAGAGAGTCTCCTCGGTGTCTGCGATGCCCTTGAGTCGCTGGAGCGGCAGCTCGCTGCCTTGCACGTATCCATCTCTCTCGTGCCCTTTTGCTTTCGTTTCGGGTTTAGGGTTTCTTTATGTTTTGATTCAAAGAGTAAAAGAAAAGAAAATCCTTTAGTGCATTTGGGGTCTGGAGAAGTGTTAAAGATATCATTTTTTTGGATTGTTTGAATGAATACACGCGACTACTATAGGATTTTCGTTTCAGAGCATGCGATGGGAGTGCACTAGAGTTGTGCTAAACTAGGCCTGAAGGGGAAAGATTTTGGTTGGGTATGATTGAGAGAGATAATATCGGCTTTCTATGCTTAGAATAATAGCTGAACTAGAGAATGAACGGAAACTAACTTATTCAAAATTTGTTTTGCTTGGTTTAGGGGAGATCATAAAACATTAACAGAGGTGTGGAGTGCTTTAAGAATGATGGTTGCTTGAATTAGATAAGTCAATTCCCATCACAAGGTCTGATGCAATCAAGACAGAAAATTACGCATTCATAAGCAAATGTAGGAGAAGAACGGTTGTTATCTGTTGATTTTTTGTCATTATGAGTCTTTTACTTAAGTCTTCTGGTTCTGAGAGAAGAGATCAACTATTCACTTGACATCAAACAAGGAATACGTATCTTCCATTTTTAAAGATACAGTCAATGTCGGTTTATCTTGGTTGTCCTGGATCAGATTTGTATGAGATCAGTTGCTGGTAAAACCAGGCCATCCTGGTTGTTATAGCCCTGTACCAACTGATTGGCTAGTGTCAACACATATGAAAAAAAAGGGACGAGCTTTTTTTTTCTTTTTTCCATATTTGTTGTGCGCGTGTGCGCGTGTAAAGAGGTTGAATGCTTGGATTTGTAGTGGGCCTCAGTCACCATGCTGAATATAAGGAGAGGCTTGGTACTAGTACATTGTCTAAATATAGGACACTACCTAACAAGAGGAAGGAAAAGAGATAGAAGAGAGAGATGATTTAGATCATGGATTAAATGCATGGATTTGCTGTGGTCCTCAATCCCCAGGTTGAAGGATTAGGGAGAGGCTTTGTACTAGTACATCATCTAAATATAGGACGCTACCTAACAAGAGAAGGAAGAAAAAGAGAAATAAGGGAGAGATGGTTTAGATCATGGGAACCATAAACTCAATATCAAATTAGTGCCAGCACTAGCACCATAAACCTAATAATCATCTAAAAAACCTACCATAGTTCTAAATTATGAAAAACACTAAAAACCCTCTAAACAATCATCAGAAATGACACATAGTAGGAAAATAAGAAAACAAGAAATAAAAATTGCATCCCAATGAACTACCTGAATGTGGACCTACCTCTAGTGTCGAGATGATTAGCATCCTAGCAGCATCTGGACCCCATCCCTAATTGATACAAGGTCCAGGACCAGATTTAAAGCCTTGTCGTTCTTGATGTTTGAACAAAAATATCCAATTTTTCATTCTTCGATTTCCTTGCATTACAGTGAGAGATGGAGTTTTTTTCTTCAATTTGTTTATACAAGTTTGTCTTTAAACTAATTTTTTAAACATTGAAATCACCAATTAGCTCTCTCCAGTAGGCTACTGCCTGCTTTTATGTTTGAACCTAATGCTGTGGTTGCTTTGTTTCTGTCCTCGGCCTTGGCTGTCTCACCTTGCTTTGCTTTCTCTATTGTTGGACTATTCTGACCTGTCTTTGCCCTATTAGCTGGAATCTTCTACCTAGGGTAATGCACTTGCTTCTGAATCTTCCTGAATTCTTGAACCTGCACCAGCTTCCTACATGCTTTCATACTAGAAGTATTCCTAAAATATCTGCTTCCATGCATTACACCAGAACCCAATTCTAGCAACTAATGTTTCAAATAGCCTCATTTCTTTTTTTGATGCTAGATGAACTCTTGGTTTTAGATTTACCTCCTCTACTACGTGTGAAGTCATCTCATGTGAGTAATTACCAATTGATGATGAAATCCTGATTATAATTGTCATTCTACTTCACATGTTCCATGGTAATCTATTAAGATTACCTCAAAACTATTTCATTAATATCTACTTATCAAATTTTGCTCTTGCTTCGATCCCTATATTTATAGTAATGATGATGCAGAACGAAAGAAGAGATGATGCGATGCGGAAATAAATTAAGATTAATTTTTTTTTTTTTTTATATTTTCAGAAATTGGCTTTGACTCAAAGGAAAGCTAAACTAAATTGAAAGAAACTAGGTAATAATTGAAAGCACAATTTAAAAGAAACTAGGTTATCAGAGTGGTTCAGAAGTAACGGATCGCTGGGAGATGAGAAACTCCCAGACCTAGAGTTTCCCTCTGAACTTTCAACAGGACAGAAATAAAGAGAAGAGATGGATTACCGACCAGACAGTAATCTTCACAGAGTTTGGTGGAAGAACTCTCTCGAGCAGATTGTTGGATCCTCGGATTCGGATATCTTCGCAATGGATCCTCCAATACTAGCCCTGTGGCTGAGTCGGCTTCTCCTGAACTCAAGATCTGGGAAAGAAGAAGAACAAGTGATGGAATCAGATACTCAAGGAAGGATTTACCAGATTGAAGAACTTGAAAGCTGATGTTGCTGAAATCCGGATTCTCCTGGAGGCTGATCTGACTTCCTCTGGGAATTGCTCTGGACCTGAAGTATTCGGATTGGACCCGGATGCTGATGGTCGGCCTTGACTTGAAGAGAGTGGCCGTGAGAGGTGGGATAGGCTAGGGTTTGGTGGAAAGAAGAGGATGATGGGCGGCTAGGGTTTGGGAGTGAAGTGGCTAACCTAGGGTTTGGGGTTGGAGATCTCACACCTCCTCAAGGTTCCTGGAGAACCCGGATTTACTCCCTCACGGAGCTCAACACCTGGATGCAAGTGCGGAAGAGAGAAAACACAGAGTTTGCTCACACATAAATTGGATTCATTCATCAGATTGCTTTAAAATTTACAAGAGGGGTTTAACTTATAGGACTTTACAAGAGAGTAGGGTTTTACATCTTCCCATGTGGGACTAATGAGGGGATCTTCAAATTAGGTTTGTAGGATCAATTCCCATACATATGGCCGGCCAAAAGGTTCCAAAAATGCTGATTGGTGGCTTCAAAAGGAAAGTGGGTGGCGCCTCCTAGCCTTGCTCTTTAAGAAAAAATATTTTTCCTTCCATGCTCGGTCTTATTTGGAAGTATTTGGGCGCCTCCTAACCTTGCTCTTCAAGAGAAATTTCCTTCCTTTCATACTTGGTTTTATTTGGAATTACTTGGGCGCCTCCTAGTCTTCCTCCCCAAGCTTTGCTCCTTTCTTTTCATAGCTTGGCTCTTATGGAAACTCCTTGGCCGCCCCCTTGAATTGTGGATCCCAGATTGTCTTCTCCTTAAGTGGTGCATGAGAGAAGGGACATGCTATCTTGTGGTGTGGGGACCAGAGCATACTGGATGGAGATGTGGCGCCCCCTGGACTCAGGCGTGTGGCTGGGAGTGTGGCTGGGAGTGTGGCGCCCACTTGCTTGGCCTTGGGAGAAAATGTGATACCCAGGTTGAAGTCCTAGACCACTACTGAGTCAACATGACTCAACAAAAATAAATTGCAGGGAATACAGACTCAAGCTAAAATTGAGTTGATCAAGTCAACCCTTATTACAAACCAGAAAACCCTAATTCTTCGGGCAAGGTCAATCAGAGATCCAGATGGAGCTCTGAAGTCTTCTTCTGTGTCTGGTGCCCGCACCAATTCTCCCGGGGTGGGAGGAACTCGACCCTGTCGAGTATGGATCAAGTTAGCTCTGGTATCTCTCCAAGAGTTCTAGGTCCAATTCTTGTAATTCTTCTCGGGAGATCCAAGAGTCATCAGAATCTGGCCTTCCTTGCCAGCGGACCAGGTATCTTTGGTATCCTCGATTACGAGTAGAGATAACCTGATCATCCAGGATCTTTTCAATCTGCTCTTTCCTCATAGGCCAGTTTGTTGGTGGACACACAGGGTTGGGCTCACTCTCAAGAGCAGGATTAGGTTCAAAAGGCTCACTGGGAATTACAGCTGGCTCTCTATACTCTACTAGGTCTGTAATGTTGAAAGTGGAGCTAATGCCTAGTTCTGGAGGCAACTCGAGCACATAGGCATTGGATCCTACTCTCTTCACCACTCTAAATGGTCCAGCTCCTCTAGCATGTAACTTTCTAACGGTTCCAGGAGGAAACCGTTCAGGCCTTAACCTAATCATTACATAGTCTCCCTCATCAGAAGTTTTGACTCGTCTTTGAGAATCAGCCAACTTCTTATAAGTTTCATTACTTAAATTTATTTTGGCATGAATTTCTTTATTCAAGTCTTTTATATGCTGTGCAAAAACTTCGGCAGACTCGGAGACTCGTGTGTGGACTGGTAAAGGAGCTAGGTCAAGAGGTGTGTGAGGTTTGTAACCATGCACAATTTCAAATGGACTCTTACCCGTAGACCTATTGACCGAGTCATTGTATGCAAATTCAGCTCTAGGTAAGTACAAATCCCAGTTCCTAATGTTTTCACCAACAAGACACCTTAACAGATTGCCTAAACTATGGTTCACTACTTCGGTTTGGCCATCAGTCTGGGGATGATAGGCAGTTGAAAACTTAAGTTTTGTCCCTAACTTATGCCAGAGGGTTTTCCAGAAATAGCTGGTGAACCGGACATCCCTATCGGAAACAATTGTCTTAGGTAGGCCATGGAGTCGAACTATCTCATTAAAGAACAGGGTGGCTACCTTAGACGCATCAAATGTTTGGGAACAAAGCAAGAAATGGGCCATCTTGGAAAATCGGTCGACTACAACACAGATAGAGTCATGCCTCCTCTGGGTCTTAGGCAAACCTAACACAAAGTCCATGCTCACATCTTACCAAGGACGATCTGGGACAGGGAGTGGGGTATAAAGGCCGGTGTTCTGTTTTCGCTGTTTGGCAACAGCGCAGGTCCGACACCTAGCCACAATATGTGCTACATCTTTTTTTAAGCTAGGCCAGAAAAAGTGGTCTTCAATAGCCAGGGTGGTCTTGTCTTTTCCGAAATGGCCAGCTAAACCTCCAGCATGAATTTTCCAAATCAAAAATTCTCTAAGAGAAGTTCTAGGGATGCAAAGCCTATTCTTAAAGAACAGAAAGCCATCTAAAAGGGTATAATCCTTATGATCACTAGATGGTCCCTGAGTTAGATCCTGGTACACAGTCTTAAAATCCGGACACGACTCATATTCCTCTTTGATCTGCTCAAACTCTATGACTTCAGCCCTAACAGAATTCAATAACAAAGATCGACGACTAAGGGCATCAGCTACCTTATTTTCAGACCCAGCCTTATGTTTTAAAACAAAAGTATAGGACTGGATATACTCTACCCACTTAGCATGCCTAGGGTTAAGCTTCTTCTGGGAATTCAAGAATCTAAGAGCCTCATGGTCCGAAAACAGCACAAATTCTTGCGGTAGCAAATAATGTCTCCAGTAACGCAAAGCTTGCACTACCGTATAAAATTCCTTATCATAGATAGAATACCTAAGCTTAGCATCATTAAGTTTTTCACTAAAGAATGCTACAGGATGGTTCTCTTGGCTTAGGACTCCACCTATGCCTACTCCTGAAGCATCACAGGCAACCTCAAATACTTTTGAAAAGTCGGGTAACCTCAAAATGGGTGCCTGGGTCATCCTATCCTTAAGATCTAGGAAGGCTTTATGGGCTGCTTTAGTCCACTGGAATTCTCCCTTCCTAATACAGTCTGTGATAAGAGCAACTACAGTACTAAACCCCTTAATGAATCGCCTATAGAAGGTAGCCAAGCCGTGGAAACTTCTGACTTCATGCACACTGGTCGGCTCTGGCCATTCTATTATGGACCTAATCTTTTCTGGATCGGCAGCCACGCTGTCAGGAGTTACTACAAAACCAAGGAAGATAATTCTACTGGTCATGAATCCACACTTTTTGAGATTACCGTAGAGACTATCATTCCTCAAAACTTGGCAGACTTGTCTAAGGTGGCCTAGGTGATCTGCAGGGGTCTTACTATAGATCAGGATGTCATCAAAATAGACCACTACAAACTTCCCTATGGAAGCTCTAAGTATCTGGGTGATAATCCTCATGAAAGTACTAGGGGCATTGGACAACCCAAATGGCATAACAACCCATTCATAAAGACCATCCTTAGTTTTGAAAGCGGTTTTCCACTCATCCCCTGGTCTAATCCTAACCTGATGATAGCCGCTCTTGAGATCAATTTTAGAAAAAACCATTGCACCGACCATCATATCTAGCATGTCATCTAGTCTAGGGATGGGAAACCTATACTTGATTGTGATTTTGTTGATGGCACGACTATCAACACACATTCTCCACGTGCCATCCTTCTTTGGGGTCAGAAGTGCAGGGACTGCACAAGGGCTAAGACTCTCTCTAATGAACCCCTTCCTCAACAATTCTCCAACCTGCTTTTGCAGTTCCTTGTGCTCAGATGGATTCATCCTATAATGGGGCAAGTTGGGTAAAGTAGCTCCTGGGACTAAATCTATGGAATGCTGGATATCCCTAAGAGGTGGAAGGTGGTCCGGCAGATCCTCGGGAAAAACATCCTTAAATTCTTCTAACAAAGGTCTAACTTTCTGAGGAGGCTCTGAGGGTGTAGGAGTTCTAAGTTCCTTAGCAGTCAACATCCAAATAGGTGAACCACTATGAATTTCTTGTTCTAGATCCTTAGCACTAATTAGGTTCACTCCAGTCTTCATCTCTCTAACCTTATTGGGCCCCTTAGCTACCTTGTCCTTAGGAGGGACTGAATGGATTGTGATTTTCTTCCCATTAAAGCTAAAGACACAGGTGTTGGATTTTCCTAAGAGGGTGGCATCATGATCATATAACCAAGGTCTTCCAAGAATTATACTGCTCACCCCCATGGGTAAGACATCACACCAAATCTTCTCTTGATAGGATTGCATTTGGATTTGGACCTGACATCTAGACTGGATGGGTATAGAGGTAGAGTCTACCCAAGAGACCTTATAGGGGTTGGGGTGGGGGACTAGGGTTAGGCCTAACATTTTGACAGTGCTAGTAGAAATGGCATTCACACAGCTCCCACTATCTATGATGATTTTACATACCTTATCCCCTAGTTTAAGGAAAGTATGTAGGATGTTAGTCCTATGCCAATCTTCCTGAACTCTATTCTGGGACAGGATACATCTCACAACCCCTAATTGGTCAGACTCTGTGGATTCCTCCTCTCCTTCATACTCATCGACCAAATTCATTTCGGTCTCATAAACTTCTTCTTCAAACTCTTCATTGGGCCCGGAATTCTCTTCTTCTCCTTCTTCTATGTAAAGGGATCTACGAGGGCATTGGCTAGAAACATGACCTACCTTATGGCACTTAAAACAAGCTATGGCTGTGCACTGGTTGGAGATATGACCGGGCTTCTGGCATTTAAAACAGATGATACTAGGGGTTCTCTGGGTGTCAGGTGCCTTACCTTTATCCATGGGCCTAGGGGTGGGAATACCCTGATTAGGCTTGCTAGGGGTAACTTGGCTAGGTCCATTTCTTGGGATTGGGGCACTAACCCTAGAAGGTATAGGTCCTCTCTGAAACTTCTCAGTGTTCACTGCAATCTGATAGGCTTGGTTTAGGTCAGTAACCTCTCTCAGAAACAACTCCCTCTTGATGTCCTCCCTAAGTCCAGTCCTAAACCTAGACAAAGTGACCTCATGGGCTTCACTCACATCACATCTCATCAGGTACTCATCAAAGGTGGTTATGTAGTCTGATACAGATCGGTTCCCTTGCTTCAAAGTCTGCCATTGATCTAACAGATTCTGCAGGTATGAAATGGGTAGATACTTATCTCTAAGCTTCTCTTTCATACCCTGCCAAGTGGTTATGGGCTCTACATTTCGTCTTCTAGTGGTTAGCTCAATGTTCCCCAAGTATAACCTAGCTTGACGTACTAACTTCATCTTGGCAAACTTGAACTTCCTTTCCTCAGACATGGCATACCACTCAAAGTACTGGTCCATCTCACCCTCCCAATCAGAATACACCTTAGGGTTTAAGCTACCATCAAAAGTGGGTGCATCTAATTTGATGTTCCGAATGAACCTATCATCTCTATCTTCAGGTTCTGGGTCAGGCCTCCTATGATTAGGTTCAGGATCCTGTATAAAGGTCTTCTAGGCTCCTGGTGGGGGTGAGGTTGAGGTACATTAAAATCTGGGTCAGGAGTCCAATTCTGATGTCTAGGTTCCTCAAGTACTTGGATTCGATCCCTAAGCTGGGTAAAATTCTCATTCATATCCTGACTTAATTTGTTCATACTTTCAGTAAGAGCTCTAACCATGGCCTCTAAATCAGGTTGGGTTTGACCAGGTTGGTAGGGTACTCCATTCCGGGTAGACATGATGATGCAAGCAAACACACAAAATGAGACTCAACTGAAACGACTATGGGCTAACTAGACCTAGAGCCCAAACTAGATGCCCAATCAGAGTGGCAAGCTAGCCTGTAGTAACTCGGGACTCAGCCAGGCAGGTGTAAGGGGAGTGTTAGGTCCCTAGATGCCAATCCTAGATACCAATCAATGATTGGCCAGGTAGGCGGACCAGCACACAAGCCCTTCGGGATAGAATCCCTGAACCACCGTTCTAGACTCTGAGTACAAAGCACACACAAAGTAACTAGACAAACTGACTCAACACTAGCCTTGACCCGACTTGTTGATGTCCCTAGCCCACTAGGACAAATTAAGTTTAATAAATTTTAAAATTAGGCTTAGGATCAAATGAGTGGGTGGTGGTTTTGGGCTAAGGAGAGGTTATCAACTCCTCCCCTTATCTTAGATGCTCAAATGCCCTTAAGATGAATTAGAAGATGATCACTCAAAAAATTGAATTGCAGAAACACAGAAACAGAGTTGCAGTAATTTAACTCTCAGAAACTTCACGGAAACCAATAAATCACAGGAAAATTATGTAAAATAGCTTCAATTATACTGGTTCCAGCAAAACAAAAATCACGCAATTTGGAGTTACCTGCAATGAGAAACAATTCCTGCAACAGGGCAGTTACAGACTGAAAACAGGGTGCTTCCCCCGTTTACAATTCCTACTACAAAGTTGTAACCCAGCGGATCCCCTACACGCCCTAGGAATACCCCGTGGAATGGGAAGAGGAGGTTTGCACATCGCTTCGTTTCTAGGACCGAACGTCCTGGGGAGTCTACTTCGAGCAGACAAAGTAAAGAGGAGAGACACTCAAACAAGCACACAAGACAGAAACCCTAAACAGGGCTCTGATACCAAAATGATGCAGAACGAAAGAAGAGATGATGCGATGCGGAAATAAATTTAGATTAATTCTTTTTTTTTATATATATATTTTCAGAAATTGGCTTTGACTCAAAGGAAAGCTAAACTAAATTGAAAGAAACTAGGTAATAATTGAAAGCACAATTTAAAAGAAACTAGGTTATCAGAGTGGTTCAGAAGTAACGGATCGCTGGGGGTTGAGAAACTCCCAGACCTAGGGTTTCGCTCTGAACTTTCAACATGACAGAAATAAAGAGAAGAGATGGATTACCGACCAGACAGTAATCTTCACAGAGTTTGGTGGAAGAACTCTCTCGAGCAGATTGTTGGATCCTCGGATTCGGATATCTTCGCAATGGATCCTCCAATACTGGCCCTGTGGCTGAGTCGGCTTCTCCTGAACTCAAGATCTGGGAAAGAAGAAGAACAAGTGATGGAATCAGATACTCAAGGAAGGATTTACCAGATTGAAGAACTTGAAAGCTGATGCTGCTGAAATCCGGATTCTCCTGGAGGCTGATCTGACTTCCTCTGGGAATTGCTCTAGACCTGAAGTATCCGGACTGGATCCGGATGCTGATGGTCGGCCTTGACTGGAAGAGAGTGGCCGTGAGAGGTGGGATAGGCTAGGGTTTGGTGGAAAGAAGAGGATGATGGGCGGCTAGGGTTTGGGAGTGAAGTGGCTAACCTAGGGTTTGGGGTTGGAGATCTCACACCTCCTCAAGGTTCCTGGGGAACCCGGATTTACTCCCTCACGGAGCTCAACACCTGGATGCAAGTGCGGAAGAGAGAAAACACAGAGTTTGCTCACACATAAATTGGATTCATTCATCAGATTGCTTTAAAATTTACAAGAGGGGTTTAATTTATAGGACTTTACAAGAGAGTAGGGTTTTACATCTTCCCATGTGGGACTAATGAGGGGGATCTTCAAATTAGGTTTGTAGGATCAATTTCCACACATATGGCCGGCCAAAAGGTTCCAAAAATGATGATTGGTGGCTTCAAAAGGAAAGTGGGTGGCGCCTCCTAGCCTTGCTCTTCAAGAAAAAATATTTTTCCTTCCATGCTCGGTCTTATTTGGAAGTATTTGGGTACCTCCTAACCTTGCTCTTCAAGAGAAATTTCCTTCCTTTCATACCTGGTTTTATTTGGAATTACTTGGGCGCCTCCTAGTCTTCCTCCCCAAGCTTTGCTCCTTTCTTTTCATAGCTTGGCTCTTATGGAAACTCCTTGGCCGCCCCCTTGAATTGTGGATCCCAGATTGTCTTCTCCTTAAGTGGCGCATGAGAGAAGGGACCTGCTATCTTGTGGTGTGGGGACCAGAGCATACTGGATGGAGATGTGGCGCCCCCTGGACTCAGGCGTGTGGCTGGGAGTGTGGCTGGGAGTGTGGCGCCCACTTGCTTGGCCTTGGGAGAAAATGTGACACCCAGGTTGAAGTCCTAGACCACTACTGAGTCAACATGACTCAACAAAAATAAATTGCAGGGAATACAGACTCAAGCTAAAATTGAGTTGATCAAGTCAACCCTTATTACAAACCAGAAAACCCTAATTCTTCGGGCAAGGTCAATCAGAGATCCAGATGGAGCTCTGAAGTCTTCTTCTGAGTCCGGTGCCCGCACCAAATGAGATGATGGATGCACATGATAAAACAAATGTTAGTAACCCTTCTTCGTTGATCTTGATGATCCTTCTTTGGGCTTGTAAGAGCTAGACATGGGCATCGGACTGGGCCGCCCATTACAGGGCCTGGCCCCGCATGACTTGGGCCATACTAGGCACGTCCCAAATAAGGGGGCCGGGCTGGGTTGGGGGTTTATGGTCTGCAAGCTAGGCATGGCATGGCTCACGTGCCAGCTAGCACCCTTAAAATGGGCTGTGCTTGTGGCCCATAATATTTTTTTAAAAATATTAAAAAATATTTTTTATAAATTAAAAAAAGTTAGGGGGTAAATATAAAAAAGATGAGGGATGTAGGATTTTCACTTCCTCCAAATTATCCTTAAAACTAGGCTATTAGGGAGGCTAAAGTGGTAAAAATTTAAAAAAACATTATTTTTTTAAAAATACCTACTATGGGCCGTGCCAAGCACTGTTTGATGGAGCCAAATTTAAAAATAAAAAAATAAAAAAGCTTGCGGGCCAATGGGTCATGCCTGCATGGCCCACCACCCCCGGGCCTAGGGCTGTGTCGGGCCAAGGGTTTGGTTTAAATGTGCTGTGCCTGGCATGGCCTGTTTACTAAACGAGCCGTGCCACAGCCCATTTAAACCTTGGCCCGGTGGGCTTGGGCCTAGCATGACCCATTGCCCATGTCTAGTAAGAGCTTTCAAAGAGCTTCACAAAATTCCTAACTCATATCCTAATTTTCAGGTCCTGCTCCTTTGATTCTGTTGGTGCTTTTTGATGAGAAAGGGCATCAATCAGGTTGAATCAGAATGTACTGAATATTAAAGATGACAAATAATTTAAGGTTGCTTTAAAAGGAAGCTTAGAAGAATAAAACATAGATAGAAGAAGAATGAAGGAGAAAGGTAATGGGGTAGAGAAAAGAGTTGCCATGTTTTAGACGATGTTGATGTGATTGTTATTGCTACCAAGAATTGGAAAGAACAAATATATAAAAAAAGAAATATGGAAACTTAAGAGGAGACAAAAGAAGTATCGAGGAGGAAGAGGAAGATGTGATGAGGTATTAAAAGGAAGGACATGTTTTGTGATCTAATTATGAATGACCGAACCAAATTTCTTGATATTTTGATATCCGTATAATTGATAGATAAAGAATAGCCCGAAGTGATAGTACCTCATCTATAGATCTTCTTTGAAACCATAAAGCAAAAAAGTTGAGAGTAGAGTACATCAAAAATGGATAAATGAGGTACCATGCTAGCAGATAGTTACAAATTGGTAAAGGAAAAAAACAGAAAATTTTTAAAATAGTCGCAACAATCATAGAGCAGTCCTGTTGAATCTTACTAATAGGCTTCAAAGTAATCCTAGCATCCACTTTATGTTTTTTTATATCCTCCTTCCCTTAAGGTTCTTGAAATGTTAGAAACAACAGATGAAATGTAAGTATTACTGTATTAGTGGGAGCTGCATTTCAGTAAATTTCTTAGCAGCCACTCAAGGTCACCAATGCCCACCACTTTAAAATAAAACAAATAAAGGCATTTGTTGAACCTACATGAGAAAACTCCCTCTTCCAAACTTAGAGGAATATGGGAATCCCCTTCTAATGTTATTGGGCCTCCCATATTTGTTTAGGTTAAAAGGAAAAGAATTCTAACTCCTCATCAATACAAGAACTTCTTCGAGGACTTGTTTATGACCAGAAGCCTTGATCTTCCGAAAGTACAAGTAAAATTCCTTTTCCATGTCTCATCAGTTTTGTCATAGAGACTCTAGAACTCTGTGTCTTGCATCACATCTAGAGAATACCGTTCTTTAGAATCGGTAACGAAAATGGAGAGTTAATTTTTTTGATTCTTTGAGAAGAGTTTATATAGATCACTTTCACAATTGTAATCCTCTGTTGGCTGCAGGTTAGTGGATGCTACTGCTTCTTTACAAACTGATCAAGTCTCCTGCTTCCCAGTGCTTCAAATCTTTGCCTTATGGATATGTGAATATATATATTTGGTTACTTTGTTACCATATGTCTCCCATTTAAATCTATCTAGTAATTGTCTTTATAAGGCCAATTAGGTATCATGGTTTATCAGCTGTAAAGTATTTCATAGTGCTTATTAGTGTTTCTATCTCCTCTTGTCAAGCATGCAGTTTTCTTGGTGGTGCAAGTAAATCTACTTCTGTTCTTACTTCTTCAACTATAAATTCTTTGATATTGTGTTTCTAACATTTTCTAACTCTAAATTTATTTCTTTGTTAGGAACGTATCCTTGTTACAATGAACTTTAAATTATCAAATTTGCCTGTAAATGAAGAAAAGTTTTCTGCCATTGCTCAGGCTTATTCCAAGTTATCATTTCCCTATGAAGAAAATAAAGTGTAACATGTTTTATGCATGTACTGTGAACTAGTCTTGCTTATCAAACCTGAATGACATGAAAAAAATAAGATTATGCTAATCCACGAATTCACATATTGCAATCCGTGACTCTTCTGTGCATACTTTGGCAATTGGAGGAATGGATTGAACTTCATATGTTAGGCCAGATCAGGTTATAATGTCATGCTTTTTTCTGTACCTGAATATAATATGCACCTATTTAATTACAGGAGTTGTTCATTTTGATCAAACATGACATGTCATACATATTACGGATTAAATGTATTGCCTATCATCTCTTTTGTTTGCTATTATAACAAGAATTTTGGAAGTTACAATCACTTCTTCATGAAATGTTGAAATGACTTCTGTTTGACAGACTTTTATGCCCATTAGAAAATTAACCAACTAAATGATGTGGAGCAGAAAAGGCCCTTTATCTAGACAAAAAATTATTTATCCTTGCTTCAAGTTTAATCATCCATCCTTATCCTTCCAGTTACTATGACCTTTCAATCTTTGAGGTTAGCTTCCTTTCTCATAAAAAAATTTTCAACTCATCACATTATATTCATGAGACAATCAATCATCCCACTTTGTTGAAGGCATTGAAATTATTTGCTAATATTATTGAGAAAAGATGTGACTAGCTTTCATACCATTCAATGGATAATCAATCCCATATAAATATACAACAAGGTGCTCTTCTTAATAGATCAAATCTTGTGCACATCCTATGAAATAAGGAATAAATCAAGTCTCATCAAATAAGGAATAAGATCAAATCCCGTGCACATCCCATGAAATAAGAAATAAGATCAAATCCCATCAAATAAGGAATAAGATCAAATCCCGTGCACATCCCATGAAATAAGAAATAAGATCAAATCCCATCAAATAAGGAATAAGATCAAATCCCGTGCACATTCCATGAAATAAGGAATAAGATCAAATCTCATCAAATAAGGAATAAGATCAAATCCCATATAAATTGCATCAAATAAGGCATAATTAAATATAGTTACAGTGAATAAGAAAAAAGAGGAAGAATAAAGAACTATACAAATATCCTACAACTAGATGAGAGATTTTAGAAAATTCTCAACACTCCGCCTCAAACTAGTGAGTGGATGTCTTCCATTTCCAGTTTCCTAATAATTTCTTGAAATCTCGTTGTAGGTAGGCCCTTGGTTAGAACATCAGCTAGTTGATTCTTTGATGGCATATATGGGATACTAATCAACTCACTATCCAACTTCTTCTTTATGAAGTGTCTATCTATCTCAATGTACTTGGTCTGATCATGCTGAATCGGATTATGCACAATATTAATAGTAGACTTCTTATCACAGTATAACTTCATTATTTCTTCTCTTTTGATCTTTAAGTCATCTAGGATTATTTTTATCTACAGTAGTTCACAAATCCCTTGAGCCATGACGCTGAACTCAGCCTCAGCAATAGACCTTGCAACCACATTCTATTTTTTACTCCAGTCTCCAGATTACCTCCTAAAAATGTGTAATGTCCAAATGTCGACTTTTTTGTCTACTTGTATAATCAGCATCAGTATAGGACTAAAGAGTAAGCTATTGTCTTTTTGAAATAAGATTCCCTTACCATGTGTAGCTTTAAGATAGTGGAGGATTCTATAAATTGCTTGCAAGTGTTCTTTTGGGTCATACATAAATTAGTTGACTACTCACAGAGTAGGCTATGTCTGGTCTTATGTGTGAGAGATAAATTAATCTGCCTACAGGTCTATGATATCTTCCTTTATCAACTGAGCTACCTTCTTCAATTCTTCTTATCTTATGATTATAATTAGTAGGTGTACTTGCTGCTTTGCTGCAAAGATTTATGATTTCTTTAAAAAGATCTATTACATATTTCCGTTGAGAGACAAATATCTCTCTTTTTGAGTAAGCAACTTCAATGCCAAGGAAGTATTTTAGTTTTCCGAGTTCTTTGATCTCAAATGCTTGAGCCAATCTTTTTTTTAAGAGATTCTCTTTCAGCTGCATCATTTCCTATCATAATAATATCATCCATGTACACTAGTAAGGCTATAACTTCATCGTTACTTGAGTGTTTTATAAATAAAGTGTGGTCTCCTTGACTTTGTTTGCATTATCTTTGTAAATCTTTCAAACCATGCTCTAGGAGATTGTTTTAGGCCGTACAAAATCTTTTTCAAATGGTAGACTTTATCAGCTCCAAAATCTCCATCAAACCCAGGTGGTGGCTCTATAAAGATCTCTTTTTCTAAATCTTCATGTAGGAATGCATTATTCACATCAAGTTGTTGCAAATCCCAATCAAACATGGCAGCAAGAGATAATAGATTTCTTATAGTATTCATCTTTGCTACTAGTGCAAAAGTTTCCTGGTAGTCTATCACTAGGTTTGTGTATACCTTTTTGCAACTAATCTTGCCTTGTACCACTCAAAAGACCCACCTGCTTTATATTTTAAAGTGTAAACCCATTTGCATCCAACTAATTGTTTCCCTTTTGGCCTAGTCATAGCCTTCCAAGTCTTATTCTTCTCTAGTGTAGTTATTTCCTTTTTCATAGCTAGTACCAATTCTTGTCCTTTAATGCCTCTTGTATAGTTTTAGGGATATTAATCAAGTCTAAGGTAGAGATGAAACTTTAATGTTGTGAAAAAAGGTGATGAAGGGAGACAAACTGTGAAATTGGATAGAGTGGATGTTGAGTGCACTATCTAATGGCCTTTCTCAAGGCAAATGGGAGATCTAGGTCTTGAGAAATAGGCTCTTCGGGAATAGATTCATTAGAAATAGAACCAGTGAGAAAAACTGGTTTACCTAGCTCTTATTCATCCGGATTAGACTCTTGGGTCTGCATTGATTCAAAAAACATCTTTTTTTCTCCTTGAATATTGCAGTAATTCAGGTTGCTTTTGATGCTGATATTCAGTGTCTTGTCCCGACTCATGTGAGGAAGATTCATGTGGAGGCATGGGCTGTAGACTCCCGAGACTGTAAGGACAACCCATTCCGAACCATCCTCGGGCTTCTTCTCCTGAAGAGGAATGGATTTTCGAAAAATAAAATTGATTCTCATTAAATGTGACATTCCTAGAGATAAACATTTTCCGGGTAGGAGGATGACACTTATACCCTTTTTGAATATTGGAATAGTCTACGAAAATACATTTTAGAGTTCTAAGATCAAGCTTTCCCCGGTGTTGTATATGAACATGAACATAGGAGACATCCAAAGATGCAAAGAGGAAGATTACTTGGATAATGAAGCTCGGAATGAAAAGTAGACAATAGGTGAATGAGAGATTGATTACCAAGATTACATGAAGGGATTATATTAATCAGGAAGGTTGCTATAAGAACAGCATCTCTCCAAAGAAATTTCGGGGCATCAGAATAGAAAAGAAGGGCACGAGTGACATCTAAAAAATATTGGCTTTTTCTCTCTGCTACCCTGTTTTATTGGGATGTGTCAACATAGAAGGATTCGTAAATGATTCCTTCTTTGTGAAAGAAGGAAGCAAGAGTGAAGTTGAAATAATCTTGAGCATTATTAGAATAAATCCTTTGTATGGATACCCCAAATTGTGTCTTTATCATTTGGTGGAAGATGGAATTATATGGCTGACCTTAGATTTTTTTTCATAAGATATATCTACATGATCCTAGTATAATCATCAATGAATGATAAAAATCACTTTGCTCCAGTACAAGTAGGAATTCTAGATGGACCCGAAATGTCAATATGTATGAGAAGAAAAGGTTTAGAAGATTTATTAATACTCAAAGGAAATGATACACGATGATGTTTAGCAAATTCATAAGTAGCACAATGAAAGCTTTGAACATCAACATTATTGAACAATAAAGGAACATTTTTCAGCAAAATAAAGGGTGGATGGCCAAGATGAAGATGTTGGATCCAGATTTCAGATTTATTGGAAGAGGAATGATAACCAGAATTAGTTGATGTGTAGGAGAGTGAGCCGATTAGTAGAAGTAGAAGAACTATTGATTGCATCAAGGTAGTAAAGGCTATTCTGTTTCTTAGCAGATCCAATCGTCCTTCCTGTGACTTTATCTTAAAGGAAGCAATGAGTATCAAAAAATGTGATATAACAATTTAAATCTTTGGTAAGCTAATGAATGGAGATTAGATTAGTAGATAATTTTGGAACATGTAACACATTTTTTAAATGAAAGGAAGGGGCTAAGGAGATTTGGCCTTGACCGGCTATGGTAATATGGGAACCATCAGCCATGGTAATTGTTTGATTTTCAGTACATTTGTTTGTAGGTCTCAAATCAAGATGGGCAATGGATCATATGATCCGTTGCTCTCGAGTCAAGTACCTAGAAGAAGGAATGAGACAATAAATCGGCATTGAGAGAATTATAAACAAGGCATTTATCAGATTGAGCCAATGAACATGAACTAGAGGAAGTAGATCGAAAGTTTAGAAGACCTCATAATTTTTCAACCTTTTTGTTGAATTCCTGAAATTCAGCCTCTTCAGATTTTTTAGGTATGGGTCCCTTTTTGTTGGTAAAATTAGCTTGATTCCGCTGTTGTCGTTTGAATCCCCCGATTTTACTCAAGACTTGTACTTTGCGATGAAGTCTAAAACAATTACCCCTTATGTGACCAGGCTTTTTGTAGTGAGTACACCAAAGATCATCACAGTTGGCTTGCTTGGAAGGGTTGTTTGAAGCACAATCATTTGGTTTTGTTCCAAAAATTGTGACCTCTATCCAAACTCTTGGTGGATACCAAGGTAGATCCTTCTGAAGGAAGGGATTCGAGCATTACATTACGACAGCTTTCCTTAGCCCGACAGAGAAGGCCTCCTTTAGTTGTGGAAGACACTCCCTTTCCAGAATTTAAACACAAACTTGATCATATTTGACATTTAGTCCTGGAAGAAACTCGAAGAGACATTCTTGTTCCACAAGACTTAGAGGGTATTGGTATCTTCATGGCAATACATCTTGATGGCTTGATAATAGTCTAACTCAAGCCACAAACCATTCATAAGATTATAATATTCAATGATAGAAAGAGAACCTTGTTTGGCGTGGGAGATTTTATTTTTAAGTTCATAAATCATAACTGCATCCTGGACTTTGGAATACATTTGTTGAACAGTGTCTAATATTTCTTTGGCAGACGAGAGAAGCATGCAATTGTGACTGACTTTGGATTACATTGAGTTCCATATCCTTGACATGATCATGGAATCAACTTCATCCCATACAAGAAATTTTGGATCTGAGAGACTCGGACCAAGAGCAATTAAATAATTTAGTTTACCACGTCCTTTGAAAAAAGTTTTCACCAACGGTGACTATTGAAGATAATTCTTCCTATCAAGACGATAGGAAGGATTCATGGCTTGCAATTCACCATTTAAAACAAGTCGAGTTGTTCTCAAGACATGTCCAGAAGGGCTGGACTCCATGGCCTCAGAAGCTTCAAACATGTTGACTAGGAGAAGGGATCAAATAACAGCAACAACAGAGAGATTAATCGATAACAGGGGTACAGTCAGATTCAGTTGATAGAGAAAGACTGCAAATAATGATGCCTTCTGCGATGAAGGCAGGGAACGATGGAAACATTTGCAATGAAGACAAACGGGGTCGACTCTAAAGATGTCTACGATGAAGATAGACAAGGTCGACAATAATGAGACCAACAGTGATGAAGGCTGTGGATTTTAGTGACGAAGACGGACAAAAAAAAGCAGTGGCAAAAAAAAAATAGGCCCTATAGAAAGAGCTATGATACCATGAGAAAAGATGTGATTAGCTCTCATACATTTCAGTGAATAATCAATTCCATATAAATATATAAAAAAGCGATCTTTTTAAGAGATCAAATTCTGTGCACATCCCATGAAATAAGAAATAAGATTAAATCCCATCAAATAAGGAATAAGATCAGATCTTGTGCACATCCCATGAACCAAGGCATAAGATCAAATCCAAGGTTACCGGTACCAGTACCGGGAGCCGTACCGGTGGCCGGTCGGTACTGGTATGGTACTGTACCGTACCGTGCTGACACAGTACGGCGTGGCGTACTGGTTCAAACCGGTACGCCCAAAAAAAAATTTTTGATTTTTTTTGATGTTTTTTTTTGTTATTTTAAGGTTTTTATTTTATTTTTTAAGGGTTTATGGTTTAGGGAGAATTTAGTGTTTAAGAGTTCTAAACGCTTGAAATTTAAAATTTAAGATGTTCGATTGCAAAGTTTAGGACTAAATACTAATTAAACCATGCTAGTGATTGGATGCTAGCATACCAATTAATGATTCAATTAAAAAATAAAATAAAAAATGATAATTAAACTAAGATTATCAGCAATTAATGAAAGTGAAATGTAGCATAAACATATAATTACATACCAATGTCTAGAATCGGATAGAGTGACGATGTCCAATGTATGTACTCTGTAGGAAAATCGGTATGTCCCTCATGCCAGGTAGCATGATACTCCTCTAAGCTCATCACAGGAGGTATGCGTGATGGATCATAATTAATTGCAGATCCTTCTCTGATATCCCGACTTTGAGAGCTGTCCAGAGATTGATGATATGGCAGTGCAGGGGCCCATCTAAATATACCAGCAGCAAAATCAGATCCATAAGATGTTCCGGGCTGCATGGGATAATAACCACTAGATGATGACGTCTCAGATGCACCATATGGATTATATGGACCAGAACCTGCCGGTAGCTGTGGATAAGAGGATCCTGAATATGAGGATAACCCAGATACATCCATGGATCCTACTCCACGTGCAAAAGCTGCAGCTGTATCGTATCCCGAACGATCACGCGGAGCCCGTCGCCTATATGGAATCGTATCACCACGGGATATATCAGATGGTAATCCATAATCTGTATCATGCGTGACATGGCTAAACTACGACTTTCTAGTGAATCGAATATGAATAGATGGCTGTGACTCCTGTCCTCGTGCCCCTCATGTCCCTTCCTGATCACTAGATCCTCTACTATCTGAAGCACTATCATCACTCTCTCTGGTATCTGAATCTGAGTGGACTGAGTGCTCCGATGGAGGTGCAATTGCCTTTCCTTTTCCTCTGTTTCCGGGTCTACTAGATGGTGGGGAGGGACGATGTGCTGTATCTGCTGGAGCCATGTGAGGAATATGACTTGTTGCCCATTGTCCAGCATCCATTCCAGCCTCACTAGCTACAAAACTGGCTGGTCGAGGAGGCGATCCTGGCTCATCAAGCTCTGACTGTTGCTGCTGACTCACGACCCATCCAATCATTGAATCTTCATCCTCATCAACATATGAACTTGCAATGGAATCGGGATATTTCAATTCTACTTCTTCCTGAATACATTTTAGCTTCAACCTTAAATTATAGTGTACATACACAAGATCGTTGAGATGTTTCTGTTTCAGACGGTTTCTCTGCTTGGAGTGGATAAGGCCAAATGTAGACCAGTTATGCTCACATCCACTGGAGGACACCGTCCGGGAGGATCTTCACTGCAAGAACCTTCAGATTTTTAGCAGATCTACCAAAATGCACCCACCATTCAGTTACAAAAGATATTACATCATTTAGAATTTTAGATTTGACAAAATAAAAAATTTAATCATGATATAATATTAGACTTACTCTTTAGTAGTACATATTAGGATTCTTCTTTGATTTATTTCTGATCGCTACAGTGGATCCAAATGAATCTGTGTCCTCCCTAAAAAATTTCGTCTGTCAGAAAAAAAATTTGTTAGCTTGTTGAAATTAATGCTCTTAAAAATCATTCAATAATTTCAACCTGACTTACTTTTTCAAGGCACATAGCAGCGATATCTGGATCGGGCTCCATCTTATATATAACATTGCGTAAGGCAGACATAAGATCCTTATCCATAGCAATGTCCGGTACGGAATACTGAAATCTCGGATTTAGATGGTAAGCTACACATATATTTTAAGAATTAGTCAAGCATACTTGTATGAATCTAATTGAAACTTAAGTTTTAAGGACTTCATAAATTACTACGTACCTGCTAGATGCAAATCCAAACTCATTTGATAATTCCACCGTCCATCAATGATCCGAATATACTCGGATACATGTGATGGATTTGCCTCCTGGATCTTTTCCTTTGTCCTTTGTATCATAAAATATAAGAAGCCCATCTGAGCATACCTCTCAGAGTCCACGGCACGAAGTACCTCATATAGAGGCTTGATAGCCTCCACTACTCTCTCAGCCCGCTACCAGAATGTCTGTCTCATCATTAAATTTTTTACATTGCTTCCCTCAGTATTTGTCTCATCACTAAATTTTTTACATTGCTTCCCTCAGTATTTGTCCTGGCATATCTGCTCTGCTGCCACTCCTGGCTGACAAATATCTGACGCAACTTTGCTTTCTTGCCAAGAAGACTATCAAGTACAATGTAATTAGTAGCAAACCGTGTGACTCCCGGTCTCAATATTTTTTTCCTGTAAAGTTCCTCATCAATGATAAGACCCATGTATGGTTATATATAAATCTGGTGATAGACTATGCTAGCTCAACAATCTTCTGTACCCTGCGGATTTTTTCAATATCCATCAACATAAGGTATATACAATGTGCAGTACAAGGGGGTCTAGAAAATATGCGGCTGTTGCTCTATCAAGATCTGCCCTGCGGTCCTGTACTGTGATCTATTATCAGTGATGACCTGCATAACATTATGCTCTCCCACCTAATCAATCACTTCATCAATCTGAGGACATAACTGGCGCCGTGCACCTGATCTGAAGCATTAATAGACTTCTGAAAAAAGTCTTCCTATCACAATAAGTCAAGAAATTGATGATGCTCCATCTAGTATGACCAGTCCAATCATCACACATCACCGTCAATCCATATACGGACCACTTGCTCTGATATGAGGAAATCCATCCTTCTAGCTCCTCCTTATTGCTATTCAGAAGCTGACCATAGATATCCCTCGATGCTGAAGGATTTATACCTGCACCAGCAGCCTGTATAGATAAAATAGCAAAGCGATAATATGGATTGTCTGCTGCATAGGCTGGGATATGACTGAAATGAAACCAAGAAGAGATGGCCCGCCACATATTTTTCTTCTTATCCTTTTTCAGCATTGTGTCAATCCTCTGTTGCTTGGAATCTCTACTGGAAAATGCATGTGGATCGACATCATGGATAGTGGCTCCCTCTGGAATGTTCCTAGAAGACTTCCTCCTACTGCCAAATGCTCCCAACATGGATGCAATACGGCTGGTGCCTCTCCTGATGGGTTCTCTGACTGAGGAGGTCCTCCTAAACTGTCTCAGACTCTCCTGCAGCACTAATAGAAGCGGATCCCGATCCTGACTCAAAAGCTGATGGCCCGAATCGCTGTCTATGCCTGGTTGCCCTCCTCCTGCTGCCTCTGCTCATACAAGCTCGCCTGAATAGTAGTCTCCATCTGTACCACCTCATCAGAAGGAATAGATGCTCCCTCTGACTCCGTGGAGTAATAAGAAGGTGATTTTACGGCTCTGCAGTCCACCTCTGCCTTCTTCTTTACTGCTCTTTCATTCCCAGCTTTAAAATCAGCAAAGTGTTTCTTCATCAACTGACGGACCTCCTGTGGACACTGTCGGCATGTAGATACATCAGAATAGCCGTCAGCCAAGTGCTGCTTCAACTTTGTTACCCCATACCTTTGAATTTAGTATTGCATCATTTACACCTTCAGTGATGCCGACCCGAGAATATCTCTCCATGTGACCAACCAATGTCCCGCTCCGGATCCTTCTTTCTCCTTGATGGATCCATACATGAATATTTAAATTACATATAAGGTCAATAATAATGTTTATTAATTAACACTTTATTAACCTAATTTTTAAAATTTTCTTTATTTTTTTATTTAAAAAATTAAAAAATAAAAAAAATAATTTTTTTATAAAAATTTTAGATTCATGTAGGATTCTATCGTACATGCTACCTATATTTTTTTAAGATCCTATAAATGCATTAAAAGTCAATTTTTTTTCAATTTAAGACCTACGATACTATTCATAAAATGCATCAAAACTTGAATAAATCGACATAAAATTTATCTTGAGAGTAGCTTACGAGCTCTAGATTAATAATTTATAATTACAGTTTTTTTTTCTAATTATTTTTTAAATTAATTTATTAATCCAAAATTAATTTTTAATTTGAAAAATTATATACTTAACAAAAAATTAAGATTTTAGTATCATTGTATAGATCTATCCTAAATCTACCACATACTCTAAAATCATAGCCAACAAATAAATTTTGACAGCATTTCTTCTTAATTTTCTATTTTGCACGGATTTTAATTAAAAAAACGATACGAAAGAGGAAAATACGGAAAAAGAAAGGTATACATATCTTGATTCTACCTTCCTCTTCGACTTTTGCAAGTTTGATTGGGTTGAAAATGATCGAGGAAATTTTTTTTATTGTTTCTTTCCGTGGCTTTGCAGAAGAGAGCTCCTTTTCCTCTCTTAAAACTCAAGGCAGCCCCCCTCCCAAAAGTCAAATGGCTACAATAGCTATGTGACAAAAACAAAAAAAATTGCCTCATCTGCCCCCTCATGTCCGAATCGGGCCGAACCGGCCGGTTTGGGCCCGTTTCGCTTGGTTCGGGTCCGGTTTGGCTTGGTTCGGGTCCGGTTCGGTGCGATAAAGTTTTATTTTATTTTATTTTTATGGGACTGTGCCGATTTATATGTCCGAACTGTGCCGGCCGGCCACCGGTCCGGTTCGATATGCCCCGAACCGGCCAGTTTGGCACGGTTCGGAAAACCCTAATCAAATCCTGTGCATTTCCCATGAAATAAGGAATAAGATCAAATCCTATCAAATAAGGAATAAGATCAAATCTTGTGTAAATCACATCAAATAAGGGATAATTAAATATAGTTACAGTAAATAAGAAAAGAGAGGAAGAATAGGGAACTATAAAAATATCCTACAACTAGATGAGAGATTTTAGGAAATTCTTAACAGTTATCACCCTAACATAGAAGTGTGTTACTGATGTTAACTTCTTAAGATATGTTTTGTTTGCTTAGAAAGATGCCTCACTTGAGCGAGCATCATTACTTGATGTATGTATCAAGTTTTTATACTCATGTTAATCTTTTGTGGTTCATTCGTTAGGCATTTTGGGATTCTTGAATAGTTTTTAGAGCATGACTGCATGAATATACCATTTGCCTTTTTTATCTTTTCAAGTACAATATGTTTATGTTTATGTTTATGTTTGGTGTTCTTGCAGTATGTTGTTCCCTTTTTAAGTGCTGAATGTATATTGAATTAGCATATCACTTGTGTCCTGTCTTAGTATCCTACTTTTAATGCTTTGTATCATCCATTTTGCACACCAAGGGGATCCGGCACCGGGAAAAACCTTCTTGATTCTAATGCGTGCTTCTTCTAACATGAACCTCCCTTGAAACCGTCAATCCAAATTTGTTTTTGATGGTCTCTATCAACTTAAAATACAGTATATATATATATACCCTTGGAAACTGAAAAATAAAATAACATTCCATTCACATCTAGTTTAGAATCAGATTTCTTTTTCCCCTCTGTGCACAGGCTCTGCAACAGCAACAAAGATATGAGAGAGAAGCAACTCTAGCCCAGATTGATCGCAGTCGAATGGTATTACTTAGAGAACTTAAGGAGTATAAAGGAAAGGACTTGGAAGTGATTCATGAAGCAGCAGCCTTTGCTGGTGAACCTGTGGAGCATGATGATGGACTCACCCTCCCTCCATACCCAAGTCACCTACCTGACTTACTTGTTTTGGATGATCTCTATCCTTCTTCACACTTGACTAGCAAGTACAAGCAATCTCAAAAGCAGAGCATGGTTGAATCAGAAAAGAAACAGAGCTCGCACCAGGGGAGCAGAAACTCACCAAGAGGAATAACATCTCTCTTTGGATTGGTAGCTAAATCATTGATAACGTTTGCTAGTGTCATGTCCATTCTAAGATTAGCTGGTTACGAGCTAATGCCTAGAAGAGGAGCCATTCTGTTCAAGGCCCCGGAGCTGTTTAGCAAGCCAGCACGCGGGGAAAGGCACAGTTCTATTCAGTGCCCACCTGGGAAAGTTCTGGTGATTGAAGATGGGAAGCCCCGTTGTATTGTTAAAGAGCGAGTTGAGATTCCATTTGAGTCAGATGTTACAGCTCCAAAGTAAGTTATGGATTTGGATAAGAGTGTTGCATAACCCACATGTAAATTCTTTGGATCAGTAGGTAGAATTTCATTTTGTTATCTTATGCTTTTTTAGTATATAGCTTTTGTTTTATCTTTATGGCAAGCAAAACTTTTTAGAAATGCAGCTGTTTGGCCGTGCATGCTGCTAGTCACAGCTACTTGTTCATGTAGCGGTGCACCAAGATAAGTGCATGATGAATGTGGCCTACATGAGCTAGCAGATGTGATTAGCAGTGTGTATGGCCAATCACATGCTCCATGCCATGTAGTATGTAATTTCTGGGTGCCAAGATGGTCTCACTGCATACAGAGAGTGCCTATAACAGACATCTTAAAACTGGTGGATCTGTCTCTTGAAGTTTTTATTGTATGTGATGAAATTTGTATGATGGCTTTGTGGCATTTTGGCCAAGATAACACTAGGGTCACTCTGAATTTGTTGGGCTCCTAGAGATTTTACAGTGAATTTGAAGTGGCCGAATGCTTAGCCAATCTATCATCATATTGCAGGGTTTTTTTGGGGTTTTTTTAAGCAATTTATTGAAATGGAAGGATGTATGACACAACGAGCTGTCGGATTAGTGGTCGGATCTGAGCTACTGATCTGATAGCAAATATGATGGCTAACCATGGTTAATGTGAACAAGGTATGATGTTGGCATGTGTATTTTGTGATAGGAAAGTGTATATATTGAAGTTGATTTAAAGGAGTGACAATCTACTGTCAAACTTTAGTTTGGATGATGTCTTCTCTTGCCATGTAGGTAAGAGATGAGGGGTTCGTTTTTGAGCAGCGCCAATTCTCACCTTGATGCCAATTAGCAAAACTCTGGTTTCTTGAGGGGTCAGTTTGTTTGGGGCCTAGGCTCTTTCCTAAGCTGGGAATTAATAATTATATTTATAATTTACTTACTATTATTGTTTCTATCATCTTCCCAATCGCCGCAATCTGTTTTGTCCTTCAATGAAAGAAGATTGTTTCAACTCCTTTGGACTCCAAACCAATAGGGAAACATGCAAATTAAAAATTTATACCATCGCAATCATTCATCCTGCACAGGGTTGCACATTTTTTATGCACTAAATATAGAAAAACCATCGCGCACTGGATTCAGCTTGAATCCAGAATAAAGCTGGCTACAAAGAGTATGCAAAACTAAAATGTTAAAATGTTGCAGTCAAGTTCATATAACAAAATATATTAGTGATGTGCAATACAAGTCTGAATTACACTTGATGTTGTCAGCATTTACATTGGCCAAACATTTTGTTAATGATATCTGCACTACAAGATCATTGAAGAGATTAGGAATTTAAAACCTAAATCTTGAAGAAAATAAATTGATTCCCCTTTGTCCTGTATGAGATTGGAACTCTAAAAACCAATACACACGAATCATGAACCGACATTATTAATGCCGAAATAAATTGTCTTCCTTTGAAAGGCATTGATGGCATAGTCAACCCGAAGCTGGCCTAACTGTGAGTTAAAACGAATACCATACCCAACACCAACTCCAAACCCAGGTTTGCCTTGCCTAAGAGCAGGATTGCCTGAACATTCAATCAAATACAGCCATTAATATACTAAACAACATAAATAAATTGATATAAGGAAACATATTCTATGGCGACCTATCATTCTAATTATATCAATTTAGTCTAGTTGCTGTCTGGAAAATGTCCAAGAAAAGAACTTGGAGAGTTCACTGAAATAGCACCGTTCTGAACAATCCCAGAAGTTTTAGCGGATGATAGTCGAAGCCAATGCTAGGCAAAAAACATCAAGTGCAAAAACTAGTAAAACATGCATAGAGCACTAATAAGGAAATTTAAAATAAAAAAGATTTCGAAGAAGGGGAGGCAATAATTCCTAAATAAATCGAGGTAGCTTTTATTTGGCTCTATTAACTGCTACCAGCGTGTGAATCTATCAATTTAGTTAATTTAATCATCAGAACATCTTGAAATGAACCATATTACAACTTTTTAATGATTAATTGTCTTGTTTAATCAATTAATTGTTTGTCCCTGACAACACTGTCTTTATGGTTCGACTCAATCTTTTATTTTTTTCCAATGAGCTGCTTTCTTTTTCTTTTTCAATTATATGCATGACTGTACACGTGTTACAGCATTTAAACTTTTCTGGGTGAAGAACACACCAGCAAAAACAATTAGTTTAATGACTTAATAAGATAACAATGCATCTTAAATGATTGATTTTCTGCTTTCTCAACTAAGCATCGCATTTTCGTAATATTCCATGGATAAAAGAAAAGGATATCATATCCATTTCTCGATAAAAATGAAGAACATATTCATCAACTACATTAAGAATTGAAGAATCTTGGACTGCAATAACAGTAGTAAGGGCAAAAAGGATTTTCAGAAAAGAGCTAATTTGCCTATCCTTCATAAAGTATATGGTTATGCAGATGACTAGATAAATATGCATATTCAACTTGCTGTTCTGTTTAAGCTATTCGGAATGGTTAACGATACCAGGGACATGACGAGCAGAGCCCAAGTCTGTTCCGCAGTCCATGAAGACGGCACCTTCCAATTCCTTTGTCTTTAACAGAAAATAATGCCTTTTAGTCCATTACAACAGTAGTTTATTTGACAAGCCAATAAACAAGTTATTTAACTTTCTTTTGAAAACCATCATCAGATTTTCTATTTTGATATGTATGCACAAACTTAATTCATTGCAAAAAAAATATGATGATACCCAAGCAGGTCCCCTGATGTCAGTGTCAAATTTTGTAAGAATCACTTATCAAGAAGGACACAATGCAAGATCAAAATCAGCAAAAGCCCCAAAAGCACTGCTGGTTCAATACTTGATTGAAAAGAACTTGCTGGTTGCATATTTTGTTAAAGGCACGTCATCACAAACTGTCAGCAAAAGACATTTCTACTTCTGAACCAGTATTAAGAAAGCTTGGTGACTGTGATTTTATCAAGGCAATAACTCATCACAATTCAGGAGTACCAACAAATTTTGCATCAAGGGCAGTACAAGCTGATGACCATCTATGAGCAGTTCATCCACAAACATTGAGAGATGAGCTCAGTTGGAAGTAGCAAACTTTGCCAACATGCTGCAGTACATGTTTTGCCACAAATATCTAAAAAGTACCAATTTAAGAAATAAGCCTACCCAAGGCATTTAAACTTGCAAAGATGGCAAAGCAGAAATGGAATATAAACAGTTGGTCTCTCGCACTTTATTAAGGAAAGGAAGAGACAGGCCTACTAGTTAATAAAAACAATATTACTAGCAAAACTAGGTTTAAAAGAGAGAAACCACACATAGTACGAACCAGTTTTCCATCTATCTCAATGATGAATTGTTATTGATGCAGCCTTTAGTTAAGGACTGATAATCAAGGAATTTGGAGGCCTAGAAGATTTGCTATTTCTGTCTGAGAAAATGAATAGCATCTGCATGCTATAAGTAACGAGAACAAGAGATCTAGCTAATCCAGGGTCATACATGCCCTTAACATCATAGAGAAATTTTCAATACACACATTAGCTACTCTGTCCAGAAATTCAGCAGAACCTAAGACAAGGATTTAACAAATGCACGCATCAGCATCAGTAGCATATGATATCAATATTCATGTTTTGAAGCAATAGATATGTATAAGAAGTATAGTTATGCAGCAAATAAAGCATAAACAGCAGCGAATAGAAACTTGCAGAAAATGTAATTATTAAAAATGAATCAGATATAAGGAGAAAGGAAAAAGGATGGAAAGAAGAGAGGATCTATGAGAAAAGGTAGATAAATGCACCAGATATGGCTTAACTTTTTTCATCCCTCAATACTTAAAAATTAAATCACAAAGCATAATAAGCCTGAACTTTCAAGTACATATGGAGGTCTCAAGGATCAAAACCTGCAAGAAAGCAAGCTAGATGCACTATAATTAGCAAAATCTTCATGTGATGTAGAATGTCAACAGATCCATGCCCCTTGATTACAACACAGGAAAAATTTTTAACCTTAGGCCAAATAACAACAACCAGAGGGCAGGCCTTGGCACAACAATAAAGTTGGGCACTTAGGTGTCAAGGGTTAGAAACATAGAAACAACCTTTCCACATGCAGGGGTAAGGTTGCATGACCCTCCCCAAGCCCTACAGTGACAGGAACCTCGTGCACTAGTATGCCCTTTTAGGCCAAACAATAATAATTGTCTTTCAAATAGCAGTGGCAATGGAGACTGATAACCCAAACCTGATGAACAGTCTTGGATTTTGGTCCAGAAAAATATGTTATTGGGTTATTGTTAAGTTGAAATTCAAACTGTTATTAGGTCAGGTTTGGGCTTAGGTTAGCCTATACCTATAAACCAAACATGGGACCTTATTAAACATATCCACAACACCAACACCACACCTAACTATGTGTTGGAAACCACAAATTTACTGACTTTAGGCATCTTCGACCACAAAGCCCTGGCCTTCAAAGTAGAAACCATAACATTCACTGAAAAACCCTACTAGATAGAAAATTATAACCTGTCTATGAGAAAAAGCCCTTATGATGAGTTAGCTAATATAAATAGAAGATAATAAAGATATTGAAGAGTTATTATTAAATATTTTATTGTAAGTATTAATCAACAAAGGAAAAAAAAAGTCCAATTAAAAGTATTGCATTGTTCACTAACCAAAGAAACAGATCAACTTAAGGGGCTCTCGATGGGTTGGCCAAGTTAGCTAGCTTGATATACGAACCTGCTCTAAACCATACTTGGTTAAAGTGCATACACACATGTATGTATGTATATATGTATGTATGTATGTATCACTGCTTGGGGGCCTATGACCTGGACTAAACATCTCTAAACCGGACTTGGTTGATGTATATATACACATACATATGTATGTATGTATCACTGCTTGGGGGCCTATGACCTGGACTAAACGTCTTGACATTCGGGTCATTGTGACTAATTCAATCACAATACAACCACTGTCCAACCAAATCCTTGGTCTAGCCCCTCCCAATCCTTATCTTCCATATTGCAACCCCTAAATCTAGTTTGCCTCTTAGCCCATCTAACCTATAATCCCTCAACCTCCCCGCTCTCTATCCTCATGGCCTCTTTCAACCCCCGCCCACCCTTTCCAGCCTGCTACCTCTTTCCACCCTCTACCTCTTCAACCTCCTTCCACCCCAAGCCACCACTACTACCGATCCACCTTGAAACCTCTTTCCATTCTCATGTTGACCCACTACCATGACATCTCCTACCAACCTCCACCCATAGCCTTAGTACCGCCTCACAGCCTTGATCCAATGGGAGGAGGCTAAGGGATCCTTCTGATCTTTCTCTTCTTCCCCTTGTGTTTATCTAGCTTAGGGAGATAAAGTCCAGCAACAAGCTCACCCTCTGTCAAGAACTGTCAACTTCCTGTCACCTCTGCCATCTCAATCAAGAAAATATAGGGCACGAACTCTCAAGGGGTCATGCTTTTGAGAAGATGATGTAAATTTTCGAAAATGACAAAAGTGCATCCATTTTCTGGACACTTCAGCCCAAAAAGTGCACGAGAAATGAAATATAAAATCGTTTTCCACTAAAAATAGATAACCAAAGAAAAATTCCATAGTAAGCTAAACTAATAAAAAAATAAACATTCCAAACAGATGTAAATGAAGTGAACCGAACGAAGCTCATACCATGACAGTCTACTTAGGCCTTATAGGTGGGGGACCAATAATGGAACATTACAATACAACCGTAAACAGCTAATGTCCTTAGCAAACTAAACTTTTTTTGACCTATTTAAGGGGCAATATCTTAAAATCCCTCAAGCTAAAGGTTGCACAAATAGGGCAAAGAGAGCTATAGGTGATCAAATAAATAATCTTGTGGGGAGGAAGATATAATTGCAGACTATGGATTACAACATTAACAATTAAGCAAAGCAACCACCAAAATGAGAACAGGACTGGAAAAACAGAGTTTTTAAGTCCCTTGGGGTTTTGGCAATCATTAAAAATCAGGTTTTGTGGAAAAAAATGGATATACAGGAAGTTAGCAGGATTCAGCAGAATATCTTGTGAGATCTGTTGATAGATGAAATCAGGGTGTACAAATAAAGGCTATTAAGGGTCGTTTTTGGGCAATCTTGTTGTTGGATTTGCACTCATTTGTAGTATGTTGCTGCAGGTTATGGGAGAAGGTGAGGGGGAGAAGGGTTTCTACCAAACAAACCATGCCAATATATAATCACAGCAAATCCCATATCCAAGACATTCTTTAAATCCTAGGTCATACCAATCGAATCCATAGCAAAGGTCTTGCCCCAAGATTCTTCTAAGGCTCACTGATTTCAAATCTTCGATACTTGGATCTTCAATGTACAATGGTGAAGACCAACAAAGCAGCATCAGGTAATCAGAATGTCAAATTATGACCATTTCAAATCAAATTTGATCAATGATGCTAATATGTTTGATCAACAAATAGATGAATCAATCAGCTAAATTGATGTGTTTAATTCCATGATTAACTAAAAGCAGTCTTTATATTTCACAATATTTATACATATATTAGTGCATGGCACATTCAGGGCACATGAGGGGAACAAGAGATGGACAATAAATGACTAACATACACAATCCCTTTCTGATACTTGTGCTGATGTGTTATTTTGTTTCTCTGTCCCTCTCCAAAGCATTGACTGGAGACCAACAGTGCAACTATATGCAAGGGGTAAACAAAGGAAGAAAGTGGGAAAAATTTAAAGAGAGCATAAGTATAAACTAAATATATAAATGAAAGCATTTAGCATAATTGACAAGGATGCAATCCCTTCATGGTCATTTACATGGCAACTGTGCATGTAAGTTACATGATTAGACCCATCAAATATTGACCCAACAATTTAAGCTAGCTTTACATGCCCACATGCCTTTGTTATTTATAATTCTAACCATAGCCTTCTCTTGGATATAGACTAGTGAACCTTTCTAATCAAAGCTCATCAAATTATGTTGCAGGTGTCCATATCATCTCAATCAATTCTTCTTTATGTTTGTCTTAAACCACCACAACTTATTTGCCTCCATTCTTACCTCAAACTTATCCTAGTTTTACTACACATTCAAATCAATATCTCATTTCTGTCATATTCATTCAAGAATAAGTATTTTAACTTATGCATAAGGCACAAGAGAAACGAACTATAATGCAAACATAGAATTTAAGACACGATCTGTATCTCCAGACAAATGATGGACCATATCACTAATTTAAAGTTCCTGAAAGCAACAATTGAATGTTCTGAAGGCTTTCCACATAATATTCCATGCTTCCTCATCTTCCATTTTCTTTATTTAAAAGCTATCTTCAACATCACCACATTTTACTTCAATGATTCTTATTCAACAGTCCTTTTCTGTATACAGACTTTCAATCATTAATATTACCAGTCTTTGATTTTCTGAACCCTACCAAAGCAAATTAACCTACAGATTATATGGAAAGGAAAATGATGGGGATGGTTAAGGGAAAAGCAACGAAGAAAGGTGATGGTGTGTGAAGAGAAAATTGGGGCACCTTGTCCAACAAAATAGTTTGTAGACTGAAGCATTAAAGGGCTTAGAGATTAGAGATGTGAGAATTGCTGATAACACCTTAATGCTACAGTAAATAGGGTGATGGTGGATTTTAGATGGAAGGAATTCAATTCGGGCTGTTTTTCAATGATAGAATGTTGCCTATTCTGAACAACCTTAGACAAATAGTGTTTAATAGCCATATATGTGGCCACATGTGCATAAGTGGCCCATAAGCTGCACTGCATATAGAGTATGCAGTACCCACATGAGCTGGACCGCATATTGGCCCACCTAGGCAGCCGACAGCCCGCATATGGGGCACAGGCAGTTCACAGCCCACTTGACCTGGGGCAACTCTAAATAGGTCAGGGCAGGTATATGCAGGTTGGGCGGATTCAGGCAGTAATTAAGAGGCAACACCTCTCTAACTTCCTTTAATTCTCCCAATACCTATCTCATGTTAGCTTCTTCCCCAAGGCATAACACTCCTAACCTTAGCATTTGAGTTGAGGTGCTCAATGGATGGTGACTTCCAGCAGATGAACCACTGGTGGACAGCAGTGGAGCGGTCAATAGTTCTCCTCCTCTTGCTGCTGTTGTTTTCTTCTATTTTTTAATTCTCTTGCTGCTATTGCATTGACCTTTTTTTTCCATATACTCCTCTTGCTGCTGTTGTTTTCTTCTATTTTTTAATTCTCTTGCTGCTATTGCATTGACCTTTTTTTTCCATATACTGAATATGCACTATGTAGTTACCATCCGTATACCATGGCTGCCTTTTAAAATTTTGAGGGGCAATGAGTATGGCAAGTTTCAAAGGATTGTCTAATGTGATGAGTTACTTGTCACTTGACCACCTTCATGTGCTTTGCTTTATATGTAACTTTAGTTCAAAAAAAAAAGCTAATATACATAATAAAGGAAATTAATAAATGATGTTTCCCTATTTCAAACTCAGGCAAAAAAATTTATTGCTTATTATGAACAGCATTAGATAAATTACAGGTTATCTTCAAGTGTCATTATAGTATTGACATGCAAACCAAAGACAAACCATATTGAAAAAAATAGAACTCTTTCAAAACTGAGGTGCAAGCTAGGAAGTTTTTCAATGCAAGTGCATTTCCTTCTTGCACTCGAGTGTGTTCAAAGTTATGAGAAATATGCACAAAATATCGAGACAACAAAATTTTTCAAGATCATCTTGCACCTATGTTTGTGATTTGTTATCTGAAAAAGATAAAGATGGCTTGAATCTTGCTACCAGTCAAAATTAAGTCTTTTCTTTGAAGATTGACAATACTTAAGCTTTTGCATTAACAAATAATGAAATAATGGACCCTAAGTAGCCTGGTAGTAAATGCTATCCATAATTAAGGACAGATCATTTGTTACCCATTTCATGCTGCATTATGAGATAGGGAATGCCTTCTTGGAAAGTGCAACGCTGCATATATTCTAGGTTCTCTCTTCTCAAGTTACAAGTTGATCCACCTAAAACTTTAGGAAGTATTCTTAGCAAGAAAATTTTGGATTTAAGGTAGCTCTTCAATTAAGTTTTTGCAATAAAAATTAGTGAAACAATGGACCTTAGTGGCCCAGTAGTATATGCTATACATAACTGAGGATAGAGATCTTGTTACTTATTCCATGCTGCATTATGAGATAGGGGATGCCTTCTTGGAAAGTGCAACGCCACAAATATTCCAAGTCCTCTCTTCTCAACTTACAAGTTGATCCTATTAAAACTTTAGGAAGTATTCTTAGCAAGAAAATTTTGGATTTATGGTAGGATCATTGAAATATATAATTATAGAATAGAAAGCATGTTCGACCATAAAATTTGTAATTTACCACTTAACTCAAACTCAAGGTTCATCATACTAATCAGTACTATACCGTATTATACTGGTACCAAACCAATATGTAGTCTCATACCATACCGACACTCGATGTCTTGCCATCTCGTACCATACCATGTATTGACATTGTAATAAAATGGTATCGGTACAAGGTCTAGTATCGAGATGGTGAATCCTGCTCAAATTTATTGCAATTAATGAATTAGTTCAGTTGTAGTAATCTTTAGTAATAAATGGATTTCATACTGACACATTTCTACTAGATGATGCATCAATTCCATGTACAAAACAATTTATGAAAACTTGAAGACTAAAGATTTTTCATGTTTATGATTTCTAGTTCATTTATTTACCTAGAATATTCAAAAATAGTTGCATGAATTTTCCAAAATAAAACAATTGAAATGTAGAAGTTCTTTGTAAGAATGTAATGGATGATCCAACTTTTTTCTGAGGGAAGTGATGATGCAACTTAAAGATGCCTATACTATAGAAGACATGTTTAGCAATCTCGAAAAAGCAATGTTCACATACCAGTGGAATTGTGAATTCACTATTAGCAACCAGACATGATCTTCCTGAGCCAACAGCACCCTCACCATAACCTCGAACACTCCCAAGTCCTCCAATAGTGAATGCTTGATAAGGTGCCATGTCCCCTACAATGGAACCACCTGTCAGGCTGTTGGATAAAAGATGTAAGACTTGCTTGTGATGAAAAATTTACCAAAAAAAAAGAGAAAAGAAGGTACTACACATTTTTCCCACCTTGACACTAAAAATGTTGGCCCCAATTTGAATCCTTTTGAGGCGATGAATTTAAATCGGTTGAAAATTAGCCATTTTGATAGAAGAGGTAATCCTTGTTCCATTTGAAAATTTAGCTGCCACGGACAGTCAGATTAAAGGCTAGTGTTAGACTTAAGAAGCGCATGTATGAGAATTCAGATTGGTTTCTACCAAAGAAACGATAGCATGACCACATCATTGGGGACTTACTCTGGTGAAACTATTGTCATTAGCAATTGCATATTGTGATTCTTGCTTCAGAACAACCATATTGTCATGGGAACCACCACTACATGCAACAAAATGTTAAAAATTGGTTCATGAGATTAATTTGACAATACATCAATGAGAAATACTGGTCCAGTTACCTGCAAGTTATGGGAAAACCATCAAGGTCCCTACTTATTGAACGACCATCATTGTTTATAGGACGAACATGCTGAATTACAAAAGATGAAGCACAAAGGGCTCACTCACAATGACTTCAGTCTATGTTACCATTTACTGTGAAGATTGATATTGATACCCACCTCGAATTTGATGCTGGTTGTGCTGCTCCAATGAGAAGTAGTAGGCTCATTGAGGTCCATTCCTACTGACAAGCGGCAAAGGTTGACACCCCCACTTCCCGAATGAGAGAAATGATCAACAGCTAATCCATGCACGGCAATCTCAGGTGTGATTGAATGCTGGATATTGAAAACAAAAGCCACTTAAGAAGCAGTACAATTGGATTTATGATTTCATGAATAACCACCAAAATTGAAACACGACCGAAGAATCTCCACCAGGTATTCAAACATGTTATCCGCTACAACATCTAGTCCCAGAAAAATGGGGGAAAAAAAGTGGCACAACATAGATTTATCTTCTCTATATCCTTCCTTTTGTTTCATTCAGAACACCAGAGTCCAAGATTCTGCTAGCAACACCGCTGGTAGAATGCCCAACAACAATAAGGAAATTCAGCAAACAAAAAGCAAAGAGATACCAAGATTGACCTGCATGACAAATGACTGCTGAGAGAGCCATTCAGGCCTTGGACGCCTGAAGGCAATGAGGATATTAGAATCATTGAGCCCCTTATCCCACAACACGTCCAACTTCTCGCTTCTCCCAAAGAGGCTGGGGTGTTTGATGGAAAGCCTATGAGAACACCACCACCATTACAACAATCAGCAAGAAGCGAAGCAAACTATCCAATCAAAAACTTGACTTTTTACTAAAAAATAAGCATCGTTACCTTCCAATAATCAGGGAGAAGGGATTGCTAGAATTCCTGAACACAACGGGAAAAAAAAATATTTTGATTATGGAAAGAGAAAAAAAGTGAATGGAAATCGTTACAATGGAGGAGGAGAGTTAGGCACCTGAGAGGAGGTAACAAGAGAGCTGAGCATAGCTTGTGCGAGAGGTCCACATTGAAATCTATCTTCGCTGAGTCATTTTCCCATCAAAAACGCAAGCAACACTCATCAAAATCCAACAGATAATAAGCGCAGGATCCATAAGAAAGGAGATGGTGGGAGGAGAAGGGGGAAAGAGCGGACCTTTGCCGGCATGGATGCTCTTCTGAGCTCCCATCAGCAGCGGGATATCTTCTCCTCATCCGAACCGCATGCAGTGAGATGGGATGGGGGCGGGACGAAACGGAGACGTTTTTATCGAGAGAGCAAGGAAGGGAGAGGCAGGTAGGGAATGGGAGGAAAAGCGGCCGCCAGCGAGGGGTTTGGGCGTGAGGAGTCGGGCGTGCAGCGCTCCGCGGCCTGGGATTTGATCTTTTTTGGGGATTTTCAGGTGCTTTGCGTAGGCGAGAGGGCCGGGCGAGAATATGCGGGTTTGCATCGCGCTCAAGTCTTCTTGCAAGGGAGGAAACGTGGGTTTGCACACCCAACAAGATCCTTCAAGGTCTTGCCTAATGTGTCCCGGATTTCATTGGATTTACAATTTTTTAAAAAATATTATTTTTTTAATAAATAATTTTGAAATTGCCATAAGGCATATTTTTCGAAATAATGCTCTTGAGCCAGTTGGGCCATCATGCAGGAACCTACAATTTCAATAGTCATGTAGCACCGCATAATAGGTTCATTATTTGATAAAATTATGGATTCAACTCATAATTTTATTTTTTATAAATTAATTAATTTTAAATTTTTGAATTGATTATGATCCCAGTCGCTTGTTACCTTCTCTCTCATTTCTTGTCAATCTCATCCTTCCCTGGCCCCTCTGTCCGGCTTCCTTTCCCTTGATTGCTCCTTAGTTCTCCCTTCTTCTGCTCCAATGATCCTCCGAGTTTTTTTTTCTTTGTTTGTGATAACATATGTTGATTTTCCATGCCCCCTCTTTCTTTGCAATGTCCCCTGGTTCCTTTCTTCCCTTCCATTGCCCTCCCCTTGGTTCTCTTCTTCTCCTACAGTGGCCCCCCACCCCATTCCTTTCTTCCCCTCGATTGCCCCCTTGTTTTCCCTCCTTCCCCTTGATTGCCCCCAGGTTTTTCATGGGCTCCTTTTCCTCTGCAAAGGACCTAGTAGACCCTAACTAGGCGGCATCAAGGGTTGGTATGGGTTTGGTGCCTTTGCCATGACAACCTAAGGCGAGCGCAGGAAGGCATGCTCAAAAATAGAAGGCAGGGGGTGTGCATGGACCTTGGCAAGGGCGTACACATGAAGGCATAAGCAGACGCATGCCAAGTGACGACTCGGGCTGCCGGCGCACAGGCCATGGGCGCATATCCGTGGGCGCACAGGATGCGGGCGTGCAGGCTGTAGGCGCATAGGCCACGGGCGCAGAGGGCACGGGCGCACAGGCTACGGGGCCGCAAGGCATGGACTGTGCCGGTCATGGGTGCGTGCAGACCAGAGGAAGGCACTGGGCGAGTGCTGGGTGCACACGGGGTGCGTGCAGGCCATGGGTAGGCCATGTGGGCACGAAGGCCGTGGGCATTTGTTTGCTGTAGTTTTTCGGTGGTTACCAGCAGTTTGGATGGTTTCCTTGGTTCTCTGCAGTTAGCCTTCGATTTTTCAATGGTTGCCAGCAGTTTGGATGGTTCCCATGGTTCTCTGCAGTTGGCCTTCAGTTTTTCGATGGTTGCCAGCAGTTTGGATGGTTCCCTGCAATTCTTATTGTTACCTGAAGTTGCCAAGCAGTTTCATAACTTGCCAGCAACCAAATGGCAGTTCAGGAAGGAGTTCTGTGCCTATTTATGTATGCTATAGGCTTACCTAAGGGCAGCAAGTGAGCAAGGGTTGGGCTCTAAGAAAAAAGAGTTATCAAGCTCTTGTAAGGGTTGGGCGGGTTGTCTGCTGTGTTGTTTCTATTGGGGGTTCAATAAAATGAGTAGGAACCTTTGTCCCATGTTGCCTTGAATTCGAGTAGATTGTTGTGCCTTTGGGCTTCCATTTCGGAAACAGTGTGTAAGGCTGAACTGAACAAGGACTGTTTAGTACCACACAAGGCCAAATCTCTGCAAAAATTTTATTGCAAAACTTGATCCCGTGATAGTTGGTATCAAAGCCTTGTTTTGGCATTTTTCTTGAGTGCAGGGCATGACACTCATGTCAGTGGTCGAAAATAACATAGATGCCTTGCGGGAGAGAATGAGTCATCTGGAGGCAATGGTCAGGATGCCTCAACTTAATGTTGACACTCCGTTGTGGGTACAAGCGGAGACCTTGGTGGCCATAGTGGCCATGTTGCAAGAGTCGCTTGGTGCTATGCAACAACAGATGGAGGAGATGCGGATAGATGTCAAATTAGTCAATTTTGCGCTGCACTCTGTGCAATGCAACGATGGCCCAATCAAGGTGAAAGTTCCCGACCCGGAGCTTTTCAATGACACTCGAAGTGCCAAAGAGTTGGAGAATTTTCTGTGGGATATTGAGCAATACTTTAGGGCTGTAAGGGTGCCTGAAGATGAGATGGTGTCCATTGCAAGCATGTACCTTGCTGGGGATGCGAAACTCTGGTGGGGCACCAGAACGGAGGACTCGACCAGACCTAGCAATGATACATGGGAGGCCTTGAAGCAGGAATTGAAGGAGCAGTTCCTTCCCTGCAACACAGCTTGGGTTGCAAGGGAGTCCCTGAAGCACCTACGGCAGACCAGTTCGGTGCGGGATTATGTGAAAGAATTCAGTTCCCTGATGCTTGACATTAAAGATATGTTTGAAGCCGATAGGTTGTTCAACTTCCTATCTAGACTTCAGCCATGGGCACAACTTGAGTTGCGACGGCAGGGTATCAAAAACCTGCTCGCCGCACTCACTGCTGCGGATGCATTGATAGATCACGAGTCACCAAATCGGTTTCAAGTGCCCCTGTTCAAAAGCCTTGAGTTGTGGAGAAAGTTGTCAAGTTCAAGCGGAAAGTGACTGGTGAAAAGAAGGCCAAGGAACATGAGAAAGGCAAGGCCAAGGTGGTGGAGTCTACCCAAGGGAAAGACAAAGGTAACCCTCATCTTGGTTGTTTCATTTGCAATGGTCTTCATCTTGCTCGCAATTGTCCCAACAAGACCAAACTCAGTGCCATTGTGGCAGAGAATGGTCAAGAGGAAGGCTCGGATTCGAATGGTCCCTAAAGAATTGCCCCATTGAACTATTGGGGGAATTCAAGTAAAGAAGGCAAGGCTTAGCTCTCGGCTGATGTTTGTCCATGTAGAGGTAAGCGGACATCAGCTATCGGCCATGGTGGACACCAGCGCCACCCACAGTTTCATGGCCGAAAAGATGGTGGAGTCATTGGGCTTGAATG
Organism: Areca catechu; assembly: GCA_021397845.1. Classification (NCBI taxonomy): domain Eukaryota; kingdom Viridiplantae; phylum Streptophyta; class Magnoliopsida; order Arecales; family Arecaceae; genus Areca; species Areca catechu. The sequence goes on from CM038039.1 coordinate 216,517,336, forward strand.
TGGTGCGACACTCAAGTCTGATCAAGGCAGTAAATTCTGCAATGCAGGCCATGCGGGGCATGGCACGTAGAGCCCAGATTGTTGTCGGTGGATGGAAGGGCCTCTTGGACCTGATGGTTGTGCCCTTAGACAACTTCAACATGATTCTTGGTAATGACTTTCTGGTTGCTACCAATGTGGCTATGATGCCACATGTTCGGCCTGATGGTGGGTGATGAAGCAAACCCTTGCTTCATGCCAGGACATGGTGTTTCTGTTAGAGCTGTCAATGGGTTGGGTCCGGACCCAAGATGCCTTGGTCTGGACCCAACGGATCCGGGTCTGGATCTAAATCTGGACCCATATACCCGGACCCGGATCCGGACCCGTTTAGCCATGATTAAATGGATCCGGGTCTGGATATTACATATCCAGTCCCGGTAGACTCGAGACCCGATTATATAAATTAATATTATATATATTTATATATTTATATATATTTATTTTATTAAGGATCAGATCATGATCCAATGGTTTGAAATCAACCATTTAACTTTAAAAGCCCTCCATGCCCTAACGTCTTCGGTCTTTGAGTCTTTCCCTTCCACAATTCCACCGAATCCCCGACCCCCCTCGACGGCCGATGCCTACCCCACCCTCGTTGAAGGTCGACGCCTCCCCCACCCCCCTCGACGGTGGACGCCCCCTTCCCTCGACCCCTCGATGGCGGACGCCTCCTCCCCTTGACCCTTCGACGGCGGACGCCTCCTCCCCTCGACCCTCGATGGTGGACGCCTCCTACCCTTGAGTCCTCGACGGTGGATGCCTCCTCCCCTCGAGTCCTCGACGGTCGATGCCTCGTCCCCTCAAGTCCTCGATGGCCGACATCGACCTCCGCGGCTCCGCCTACCCCTCCAGCATCTGGCTCTCCCTTCCTCAGCTTCGAGCCGATGAGCCCTACTAGTCACCGACATCGTCCCTCGCTAGCCGCTCTGCTGCTTCGACATCGGCCTCCGCCTCCTCTCTGGCAGTCCGGTTCTGATGCGGCACGCATATGATTAATGTTTTGAATATGGAGTTTGTAGAGCAATGAAACTTAATTATACTTAGCATTGTACTCATCTTAATAAGATTTAAGGATTATATGAAAAGGGACTATTACATGATTAGACACAACTCTAAAACTAAGAAGGAAGAAGATCTAGACAATAGGGGCTAATGATTGAGGACTTACCTTGATGAGTTTTCCAACCTTCCTATGATTCAAAACTTGAAACTACTGATGTTCTGGACTGGAGAACTTGGATAATAGTGATCAGAACCCTGGACTTGGGCTTCAGCTTGTTGGTTCATTGTCAAGGGGAACCCTGTTCACAACTCAAGGACTTCGAAGGACCCTGCAATGAAGATCAAAGTTAAGGTTGAAGGATGCAAACATAAAGAAGGGATGGGAGAACTTGTGAACAAAGAAAAGATAATTGAGAAGATCTGGCCGACTCCAATGCCTTTGCCTTGAGCTTGGATGATGAATTGCTAGGGAAGAGAGTGGCTTTGGGCGTGGAAGAAGAAGATAGGAAAAATTTCACACATAAAACTCAAGACAACTTCACTTCAAACTTCATTCATTTCCAAAATCAATCTCTTTTACAATGGGCGTCCAAGGCTTTTAATAGCCTCACAAAGCTAGCTTTTGAAATTTAAAAACTCCCCAAATCGAGGAGGATTACAAGGGGGGTTGGAGGATTTGGTGGAGAGTTTGGAGGGATGTGGGGGGGGGATTGGAGGATTTGGTGGAGGACTTGGAGGGATGTGGCCAACCTCCTTGAATTTGAATCTCCCTTGTTGGCGCCCAAAGGGTGATGAGGTGGCTGGTGAAGTGGCACCTGATGACGTGGCATGGTGAGGTGGTCTTCTACTTGGATAAGAATGACATATGGCGCCCAGTGGTCCTAGTTGATGGTCCTTTTCTCTTGCTTGGTTGATGTGTCTTCTCTTCTTCATGTGGTCAAATTCTGGGGTCTAGAATTTGAGTCTTGTTGCTGGCTTTCATGGCTTTAAGACTTGATTAGACTTAACTCAACTGAATTAGACTTAACTCAACTGAACTGACTTGACTGACCTAGACTTTAAAACTTGAAATGGACTTACAAGAAATGAAATTTTAAAAGTAATTACAGGACTCAATAAACACTCTTGATTTAAAACTCAAAATTAATTATAGGACTCTTGAAAAGGAAATGACTCTTGAAAATAAAATATTTTTGAACTAAAGGATACAAGGTAACCTAATTATCTTCGATCCAAATTGGGATAAAGCTAACCTTGTTGGAGTGAAGTTTCTTTCGGCTTCTGGTGTCCACACCAATTCTCCTGGGGTGGGCAGAACTCGACCCAGTCGAGTATGGTTCAGTTTTGCCCTGGTAATGCTCGAACAAGTCTGAGTTAAGTCTTTGCAGGTCCTCTCGAGTAATCCAAGAGTTGTCGGACTCAGGTCGACCTTGCCATTGAACCAGGTATCGCTGATAGTCCTTATTCCTAGTAGTAATGATCTTGTCATCCAGGATTCTCTCAATCCTCTCTCTCTGCTCAGGTAAGGTTGGTGGTGGACACTCGGAAATATGTTCACTCTCAATGAAAGTTTCTGGCTCAAAAGGCTCACTAGGTATTAGTAGTGGTTCTTTGTATTCTACTAGGTCTGAAACATTGAAGGTTGTACTAATACCCATATCAGGTGGAAGTTCCAAAATATATGCATTAGGCCCTATTTTCTTTAAGATCTTAAAAGGTCCCGCTCCGCGGGCATGCAGCTTCTTTATGGTTCCAGGGGGAAACCATTCAGGGTTGAGCCTAATCATCGCATAATCCCCTTCATAGAATTCTTTAGCCCTCTTATGTGAGTCAGCTAAGTGTTTGTAAGTTTCATTGCTCAGTTTGATCTTATTACTAATTTCTTTATGCAAATTTGTGACATGCTGTGCGAAAGATTCAGCAGACTTAGAAATTTACACAAGCACTTACAAAATGCAGACTGAACTAGGCATCCTTATTGAGAGGAATTTTATTGGACTTTCTAGGACCTAAACCTAACAGATTAATGACTCTCTAGGTTTGACCCTGGTCTGGTATGTACATGAGAATTTACCATGGGTTCCTAGCAAATGCCATAAGGTTTTCCAAAAGTAGGTAGCAAAAGGAATAGGCTTTAAAGGCTCATGCAACCTAGTAATCTCATCAAAATGAAACTTAATGGCTCTAAAATTAGGATAAGACTTAAGGAAAGGCAGGAAATAGGAATCCGAGTCTTGGGATAATTTAGGGAAATCTTGAAACAGACCTTGGTTACTCATGATGACCTTAAGATTTGAATATTGATCTACAGGCGGGATGCTTCTTGGTAGTTGAAGGTCATCAGGAAAGTCTTCTAAAATAATGATTGGGTTCTTCTCAGGTACCTGAAGGAGTTCTTGTGTCGAAGCTAAAGTATTGGGTTCTTCCTGAGGGCATTGTCTTACGGGAACCAAGTCCTCACTAAATTTTGGTTGTTCTGATGTTTCAGGACTAGGCTCAATAATCTTTTCTTTACCAAAGGTTTCCTCAGGTAAGGTATTAAAGTTGTTCTCTTCACAGTCTTCCCCTTCATATTCATCTATTAAACTTATGTTAGTCTCATACATATATTTACTAGGTTCAGACTTGCCTTCTTCCTTCCCTAGCCCTTCAGTTTGAGGATACCCTAAGTCTTGAGTATTCATGAACTCAACTTGTACTTCAGGGTTCTTACTCCTATCATTCATATGAGCTAATGGGAAAGTAGGAGTTGGTTGGTCTAAGGAAAATTGTTTAGCCAGCATTTGGTTCAATTGGGCCATTAGATCATTTAGGCCTTTCAGCATGGTTTCAAGATTCGGGTCCATGGCTACACTGGATTGGGCTTGGATTGGTGAATATGGTGTCCCTGCTCTAGTTGTCATGCATGCAAATGGACTCAAGCTCGAGCTAAGATTTCCTAGACCTAGAGCACAAATTAGAGGTCTAATTAAGTGAACCAACTAGCTAGTAGTACTTATGGGACTTAGCCAGGTAGGTGGTGGGGAGTGAAGGTCCCTGATTGCCAACCTTAGACACCAATCTGAGATTGGCCAGGTAGGCGGACCAAATCACAAGCCCTGATGCACCAATCCTAGACACCAAGCCAGTAAGCACACACCAATTAGCTGACACAGTTAACTTGACCCTAACCTGAACCCAATTTGTTGGTGTCCCTAACCCACTAGGGCAATTAATGTTCTACTCAATTTTAATTAATGGGATGGGATCGATATGCTGGTTGGTGATTTTTGGGCTAGGGACAGGTGATGAAATCCTGACCCTATGTCAAATTGATGCCCTTAATTTGATTTCTCATGAGATGAATGAAATGCAAAGGTGCTGCAGAAGTGTGTTGCAGTTTGAAAGTGGTGTAGAAAACGTGATGAAAAAAATATCCAAAAATTCTAAAAAATTCACAGAGAATTCCTAACTTATATATTTCAATGCAGGTGAAAGGAATTTAAAAAATAAAATCTGTACTACTCTAAGCAGATCCTACAATTGAAGATAAATAAAAAGGACAGAACAGAACCCTAATGACAGTGTCGAACTGCAGAAATTTTTATTTTTTTTTATAATTTCTTTATGATGATGAAATTTAATATGGTGATAACTGACTTAAAAAGGAACAATAAAAAAATATTTTAATAAAAAATTAGTGACTTTTTTTTGGAGCTGCGGACGGATTACAGTAAATAGATACAAATTTTCAGAAAACAGAACCTAATCAAACAAGTGCAATGGCTTACCCAAACTTCAATCTAAAAAACTCACGTCTGGCCAGGGGCTCATTATTCCCATGGGTCGTGACAGTGTACTAGAGTACACCCGCTCAGGAGGCATGAATTTTAGATTTTGCTTGGATTTAAAGAAAACTATTCTACCCTAATGCAACCATGCTCTGATACCAATTTGATGCGGCACGCATATGATTAATGTTTTGAATATGGGGTTTGTAGAGCAATGAAACTTAATTATACTTAGCATTGTACTCATCTTAATAAGATTTAAGGATTATATGAAAAGGGACTATTACATGATTAGACACAACTCTAAAACTAAGAAGGAAGAAGATCTAGACAATAGGGGCTAATGATTGAGGACTTACCTTGATGAGTTTTCCAACCTTCCTATGATTCAAAACTTGAAACTACTGATGTTCTGGACTGGAGAACTTGGATAATAGTGATCAGAACCCTGGACTTGGGCTTCAGCTTGTTGGTTCATTGTCAAGGGGAACCCTGTTCACAACTCAAGGACTTCGAAGGACCCTGCAATGAAGATCAAAGTTAAGGTTGAAGGATGCAAACATAAAGAAGGGATTGGAGAACTTGTGAACAAAGAAAAGATAATTGAGAAGATCTGGCCGACTCCAATGCCTTTGCCTTGAGCTTGGATGATGAATTGCTAGGGAAGAGAGTGGCTTTGGGCGTGGAAGAAGAAGATAGGAAAAATTTCACACATAAAACTCAAGACAACTTCACTTCAAACTTCATTCATTTCCAAAATCAATCTCTTTTACAATGGGCGTCCAAGGCTTTTAATAGCCTCACAAAGCTAGCTTTTGAAATTTAAAAACTCCCCAAATCGAGAAGGATTACAAGGGGGGTTGGAGGATTTGGTGGAGAGTTTGGAGGGATGTGGGGGGGGATTGGAGGATTTGGTGGAGGACTTGGAGGGATGTGGCCAACCTCCTTGAATTTGAATCTCCCTTGTTGGCGCCCAAAGGGTGATGAGGTGGCTGGTGAAGTGGCACCTGATGACGTGGCATGGTGAGGTGGTCTTCTACTTGGATAAGAATGACATATGGCGCCCAGTGGTCCTAGTTGATGGTCCTTTTCTCTTGCTTGGTTGATGTGTCTTCTCTTCTTCATGTGGTCAAATTCTGGGGTCTAGAATTTGAGTCTTGTTGCTGGCTTTCATGGCTTTAAGACTTGATTAGACTTAACTCAACTGAATTAGACTTAACTCAACTGAACTGACTTGACTGACCTAGACTTTAAAACTTGAAATGGACTTACAAGAAATGAAATTTTAAAAGTAATTACAGGACTCAATAAACACTCTTGATTTAAAACTCAAAATTAATTATAGGACTCTTGAAAAGGAAATGACTCTTGAAAATAAAATATTTTTGAACTAAAGGATACAAGGTAACCTAATTATCTTCGATCCAAATTGGGATAAAGCTAACCTTGTTGGAGTGAAGTTTCTTTCGGCTTCTGGTGTCCACACCAATTCTCCTGGGGTGGGCAGAACTCGACCCAGTCGAGTATGGTTCAGTTTTGCCCTGGTAATGCTCGAACAAGTCTGGGTTAAGTCTTTGCAGGTCCTCTCGAGTAATCCAAGAGTTGTCGGACTCAGGTCGACCTTGCCATTGAACCAGGTATCGCTGATAGTCCTTATTCCTAGTAGTAATGATCTTGTCATCCAGGATTCTCTCAATCCTCTCTCTCTGCTCAGGTAAGGTTGGTGGTGGACACTCGGAAATATGTTCACTCTCAATGAAAGTTTCTGGCTCAAAAGGCTCACTAGGTATTAGTAGTGGTTCTTTGTATTCTACTAGGTCTGAAACATTGAAGGTTGTACTAATACCCATATCAGGTGGAAGTTCCAAAATATATGCATTAGGCCCTATTTTCTTTAAGATCTTAAAAGGTCCCGCTCCGCGGGCATGCAGCTTCTTTATGGTTCCAGGGGGAAACCATTCAGGGTTGAGCCTAATCATCGCATAATCCCCTTCATAGAATTCTTTAGCCCTCTTATGTGAGTCAGCTAAGTGTTTGTAAGTTTCATTGCTCAGTTTGATCTTATTACTAATTTCTTTATGCAAATTTGTGACATGCTGTGCGAAAGATTCAGCAGACTTAGAAATTTACACAAGCACTTACAAAATGCAGACTGAACTAGGCATCCTTATTGAGAGGAATTTTATTGGACTTTCTAGGACCTAAACCTAACAGATTAATGACTCTCTAGGTTTGACCTTGGTCTGGTATGTACATGAGAATTTACCATGGGTTCCTAGTAAATGCCATAAGGTTTTCCAAAAGTAGGTAGCAAAAGGAATAGGCTTTAAAGGCTCATGCAACCTAGTAATCTCATCAAAATGAAACTTAATGGCTCTAAAATTAGGATAAGACTTAAGGAAAGGCAGGAAATAGGAATCCGAGTCTTGGGATAATTTAGGGGAATCTTGAAACAGACCTTGGTTACTCATGATGACCTTAAGATTTGAATATTGATCTACAGGCGGGATGCTTCTTGGTAGTTGAAGGTCATCAGGAAAGTCTTCTAAAATAATGATTGGGTTCTTCTCAGGTACCTGAAGGAGTTCTTGTGTCGAAGCTAAAGTATTGGGTTCTTCCTGAGGGCATTGTCTTACGGGAACCAAGTCCTCACTAAATTTTGGTTGTTCTGATGTTTCAGGACTAGGCTCAATAATCTTTTCTTTACCAAAGGTTTCCTCAGGTAAGGTATTAAAGTTGTTCTCTTCACAGTCTTCCCCTTCATATTCATCTATTAAACTTATGTTAGTCTCATACATATATTTACTAGGTTCAGACTTGCCTTCTTCCTTCCCTAGCCCTTCAGTTTGAGGATACCCTAAGTCTTGAGTATTCATGAACTCAACTTGTACTTCAGGGTTCTTACTCCTATCATTCATATGAGCTAATGGGAAAGTAGGAGTTGGTTGGTCTAAGGAAAATTGTTTAGCCAGCATTTGGTTCAATTGGGCCATTAGATCATTTAGGCCTTTCAGCATGGTTTCAAGATTCGGGTCCATGGCTACACTGGATTGGGCTTGGATTGGTGAATATGGTGTCCCTTCTCTAGTTGTCATGCATGCAAATGGACTCAAGCTCGAGCTAAGGTTTCCTAGACCTAGAGCACAAATTAGAGGTCTAATTAAGTGAACCAACTAGCTAGTAGTACTTATGGGACTTAGCCAGGTAGGTGGTGGGGAGTGAAGGTCCCTGATTGCCAACCTTAGACACCAATCTGAGATTGGCCAGGTAGGCGGACCAAATCACAAGCCTTGATGCACCAATCCTAGACACCAAGCCAGTAAGCACACACCAATTAGCTGACACAGTTAACTTGACCCTAACCTGAACCCAATTTGTTGGTGTCCCTAACCCACTAGGGTAATTAATGTTCTACTCAATTTTAATTAATGGGATGGGATCGATATGCTGGTTGGTGATTTTTGGGCTAGGGACAGGTGATGAAATCCTGACCCTATGTCAAATTGATGCCCTTAATTTGATTTCTCATGAGATGAATGAAATGCAAAGGTGCTGCAGAAGTGTGTTGCAGTTTGAAAGTGGTGTAGAAAACGTGATGAAAAAAATATCCAAAAATTCTAAAAAATTCACAGAGAATTCCTAACTTATATATTTCAATGCAGGTGAAAGGAATTTAAAAAATAAAATCTGTACTACTCTAAGCAGATCCTACAATTGAAGATAAATAAAAAGGACAGAACAGAACCCTAATGACAGTGTCGAACTGCAGAAATTTTCATTTTTTTTTATAATTTCTTTATGATGATGAAATTTAATATGGTGATAACTGACTTAAAAAGGAACAATAAAAAAAATATTTTAATAAAAAATTAGTGACTTTTTTTTGGAGCTGCAGACGGATTACAGTAAATAGATACAAATTTTCAGAAAACAGAACCTAATCAAACAAGTGCAATGGCTTACCCAAACTTCAATCTAAAAAACTCACGTCTGGCCAGGGGCTCATTATTCCCATGGGTCGTGACAGTGTACTAGAGTACACCCGCTCAGGAGGCGTGAATTTTAGATTTTGCTTGGATTTAAAGAAAACTATTCTACCCTAATGCAACCATGCTCTGATACCAATTTGATGCGGCACGCATATGATTAATGTTTTGAATATGGGGTTTGTAGAGCAATGAAACTTAATTATACTTAGCATTGTACTCATCTTAATAAGATTTAAGGATTATATGAAAAGGGACTATTACATGATTAGACACAACTCTAAAACTAAGAAGGAAGAAGATCTAGACAATAGGGGCTAATGATTGAGGACTTACCTTGATGAGTTTTCCAACCTTCCTATGATTCGAAACTTGAAACTACTGATGTTCTGGACTGGAGAACTTGGATAATAGTGATCAGAACCCTAGACTTGGGCTTCAGCTTGTTGGTTCATTGTCAAGGGGAACCCTGTTCACAACTCAAGGACTTCGAAGGACCCTGCAATGAAGATCAAAGTTAAGGTTGAAGGATGCAAACATAAAGAAGGGATGGGAGAACTTGTGAACAAAGAAAAGATAATTGAGAAGATCTGGCCGACTCCAATGCCTTTGCCTTGAGCTTGGATGATGAATTGCTAGGGAAGAGAGTGGCTTTGGGCGTGGAAGAAGAAGATAGGAAAATTTTCACACATAAAACTCAAGACAACTTCACTTCAAACTTCATTCATTTCCAAAATCAATCTCTTTTACAATGGGCGTCCAAGGCTTTTAATAGCCTCACAAAGCTAGCTTTTGAAATTTAAAAACTCCCCAAATCGAGGAGGATTACAAGGGGGGTTGGAGAATTTGGTGGAGAGTTTGGAGGGATGTGGGGGGGGGATTGGAGGATTTGGTGGAGGACTTGGAGGGATGTGGCCAACCTCCTTGAATTTGAATCTCCCTTGTTGGCGCCCAAAGGGTGATGAGGTGGCTGGTGAAGTGGCACCTGATGACGTGGCATGGTGAGGTGGTCTTCTACTTGGATAAGAATGACATATGGCGCCTAGTGGTCCTAGTTGATGGTCCTTTTCTCTTGCTTGGTTGATGTGTCTTCTCTTCTTCATGTGGTCAAATTCTGGGGTCTAGAATTTGAGTCTTGTTGCTGGCTTTCATGGCTTTAAGACTTGATTAGACTTAACTCAACTGAATTAGACTTAACTCAACTGAACTGACTTGACTGACCTAGACTTTAAAACTTGAAATGGACTTACAAGAAATAAAATTTTAAAAGTAATTACAGGACTCAATAAACACTCTTGATTTAAAACTCAAAATTAATTATAGGACTCTTGAAAAGGAAATGACTCTTGAAAATAAAATATTTTTGAACTAAAGGATACAAGGTAACCTAATTATCTTCGATCCAAATTGGGATAAAGCTAACCTTGTTGGAGTGAAGTTTCTTTCGGCTTCTGATGTCCACACCAATTTGGATCCCTCCGCCTCTGTCTCCGATCAAGCCTCCCCTCCGCCTCTGTCCCGTGATCCCCCTTTCCATCTCTTCTCAGATTCTTCTTTCCCTCTTCCTCCTCTAACTCTCCTGCTTCTTCCTCTTAATCTCTGTCATTTAAAACATCCTGTGAATAATTCTCCCAAGCACACCATTGCCAGCAAACCCTTTTTCGATCCCCTATTTTCGTCACAGTCGATCCCATCGAAGGACTCCTCTGCTCCCGTCTCTGCCAGCAAGACACCGGATCCACCAGGCTCCTCCCTTGTCCACTGTCAATCATCGGAATCGGGCCCCCATGCATCACCATTGTCGCTGCAGCCGAACCCCTCCGTGAAGCACCTCTCGCCGCCTGAGATGCCGTCTACCATGTGGGCCCCTTCCACCATCACCAGCCGCCGAAAGCAAGTCTCGCATCGCCCCCGAGCCGGTACACCCGTGCCTCCAGCAGCACCCTCGAGCCGGCACCCCCGTGCATCCTGCGAAGTCTTAGACCGGAAGACCATCGCCGCAGGCTCGCCGCCGCACGCCCGTGTCGCAGATTCGCCCGACGCTGGAGAGCCACCGAAACCCGCTCGGCTCCCCATCTCCGCCCGCGATGCCTCACGGACACCCGCCTGATTCCCTGTTGCCATGACGCCTGCCGCCCACTGGAGAGGCTGCGCCACCATTCCCCGGGCCGTCGTCCTCGTCCTCAGCCCCGTCACCGACGAAGCCCGCCGGATCTCCACGTCCGGGACCTTCCCTCGTTCTCGCACGACCATTAAAGCATCGGGAGAGGCCTCGCACGATCGTGAAGGTATAACCGGCGTTGGCAGCCGACTTCAGGCGTAGGAAAAAAAAAAAAAAACACCAGCCGCGAGAAAAAAAAAAAGAAAGAAAATCAGTGAAAAAAAAAAGACAAAAAAAAAATTCAGAAAAAAAAAAAATCATTCTACAAGTCATGTGCATCTTGAGCCTGAGCTAGCCTGACTCGACGGAGTCGAGTTTTTCCCCACCTCAGGGGAATGATGGGGACATCAGCCTGCAAGAATCTCGGAGCAGCACAAATTTCGGAGTAGCAAATAAATTTGAAAAATAAATTTAGGATTTATCTTTTATTTAAAATTTAAATTAGAATTTTGTTGGTTAGGATTGAGATATGGATAGGCTTATCTTATCCTATCTTGTATTTAAATTTGAGTTATCCCTATCCTGTATTCAAATTCAAATGAGGGTTATGGAGCTTATAAATAACCCCTCATTTCTATTGTAAAAAGATAGATGAAATTGAATTTTTGGGATTTGGTTTGTCAGTTGGTTTGGCAGTTGTTGTTCAGGGCTATGGCCCATTATGTCTTCACCTGCGGGTGTTGATGTTGTCTTTGTCCTTCGGGACATCGTAGGGGCGTAATGCCCTAGTTATCCCTCCATCTTCGTTTTCCTCCACGTTCTTTGAAATCCCCCTCATGGCTCCAGGAGTGACCTGGGTGGCAGGTGAAATACCCAGGGCTCCGCGTGTAGTGAGATGGGTGGTAGGTGAGATACCCTAGACTGCATGTAGTGAGGTGGGTGGTAGGTATAATGCCCTAGAGGTGTGAAGTCTCTCTGTGAGAGTGGGTTTCAGGGTTCATGGTAGTCCATCATCATTATCCTCCATCCCTATTTTTTTTCTTCGTCACCACCATAAACAAATCAGCAAATAGAAAAAAAATAGGATACCCTAATCTTCGGTGACTTCTTAGCTCGCCGACGATCCTATCCCTATCCCGTGCCCCATCAGGTTCTCCCTTCCTCGGCTCCGAGCCCCTCCAGTAATCCAGATCCGAGCCCCGCCGGCCGCGTTACCCCGGCATCGACCCCCCCCCCCCAACTACCTTTCTTGGCCGGCTCTCCCTTCCTTAGCTCCGAGCACCTCCAGCAATCTAGATCCGAGCTCCGCCTGCCACCAACATCATCGATCATCCCCTGGCTATCGCTGCCCCTGTCGTGATGTCATTCCCATCTTTGGCTTCGTCTTCCTCAGATCTGAGCCCCTGCCACGGTGTCACAAAATCGGTAAGATTTTTTTTTTGGTAATGTTTGTTAGGGTCCGGGTTTAGGGCTAGATACCCATGATCTGTTCAAGTCCGGGTCTGGTACTTTAAAATGAGATCCATCGGGTATTCGAGTTCGGGTCCGGGTCTAGTAGCTAAGGTCGAGTCCGGGTTTGGATATCTGGGTTCCGACCCGAACCCGACCCGTTGATAGCTCTAGTTTTTGTGAGTGATCATCGGGCCAAGGCTAAGATGGTCTCAGCCATGCAACTTGCTCGTGGTTGGAAAAAAGGGTGGGTGACTTATCTGGCTGCCCTTGTGAAGATGGACCTGTAGCCATGGAAAATATTAGTGTACATGTGCAGGAAAACCTTTTGGAGTTCTAGGATGTGATGCCACCAGAATTGCCCCGAGGATTATCGCCACAACGGGCTGTGGATCACAAAATCGACCTTGTACCGGGCACAAGGCCACCAACAAAAGCTCCTTACCGGATGTCTCCTAAGGAGTTGGGGAATTAAAGAAGCAATTGGGTGAATTGCTGGAATCTGGCAAAGTGCAGCTCTCCAAAGCCCCATTCGGTGCTCCTATTCTGCTCTAGGAGAAGAAAGATGGATCGCTGTGCATGTATGTGGATTATAGGGGCTTGGAAAAAGTCACAATCAAAAACAAGTATCCAATCCCTCTCATTTCAGATCTCTTTGATCGACTGGCCAAAGCGCAATACTTAACCAAACTTGATCTGCACTCAGGCTATTGGCAAATTCGGATAGCTAAGGGAGATGAATCCAAGACCACCATGGTGACACAGTATGGATCATTCAAGTTCCTGGTAATGCCTTTCGGCTTAACAAATGCCCCTGCTACATTCTGTAATCTAATGAATGATGTTTTCTATGAGTATATCGATGCCTTTGTGGTTGTTTATTTGGATGATTTTGTCATCTATAGCAACTCATTTGAAGAGCACTTAATACACTTGAAGATAGTGTTGGCTCGGCTGAGGGAATATTCCTTGTTTGTCAAGAAGGAGAAATATGAATTTTGTCTAAGGGAGATCCATTTCTTGGGCCATGTTATGGGCAAAGGCATGGTGCACATGGAAACAAGGAAGGTGTAGGCAATTCAAGAATGGGAAGCCCCTACAAAAGTGATTGAACTTAGAAGCTTTCTTGGCTTGGCCAATTATTATCGCAAGTTCATTGCAGGTTACTCTAAGAAAGCTGCCCCGCTGATAGACCTTCTCAAGAAAGATCAGCCATGGGCATGGTCCAATGCATGTAGCAGGCCTTCGATGGGTTGAAGGCTACAATTTCTTCAGAACTAGTACTGAAATTACCTGATTCGAGAAGGAATTTGAGGTGCAGACCGATGCATCTGACAAAGCTGTGGGCGGTGTGTTTGTACAAGATGGGCATCCAATTACCTTCGAAAGTTAAAAATTAAAGGAGGCTGAATAGCGGTATTCTGCTCATGAAAAAGAGATGTTGGTAGTGGTTCATTACTTGCGGACATGGAGGGTATACTTGCTGGGTACCAGGTTTGTTGTCCAAATCGACAATGTGGCTAATACATTTTTTGACACAGAAAAAGCTGTCGCCCAGGCAAGCATGGTGGCAAGAATTTATGGCAAAATATGACTTTGTTTGGGAGCACAAATCTAGTAGGTACAACCAGGTTGTTGATGCTTCGAGCCGGAAAGGCATCTCAAATGTTGTTGCTGCTATCTCGAGAGTTAAAGCAGACTTCAAGCGAATCCATGGTACTGCCCAAATAGATTTGCGGTACCAACAGTTGCTTCAACAAGTAAAAGGGAGAGTGATCCGATGATACTGGATCATTGATGGTCTTTTAATGGCCAAAGGTGGTAGACTCTATGTCCCTAGTGGCGGGGGACTTTGGCAGCAACTAATGAGGGAGGCCCATGACACGCAGTTGGCGGGTCACCCAGGAAGAGAGTGCATGATGGCTCTCTTGTCCAAATCCTTCATATGGCCAAAGATGGAGGAGGACGTCGAATCATATGTCAAGTCTTGCTTGGTGTGTCAACAAGACAAGGTGAAGCGGTGCAAGGAGGCAGGGTTGCTGCAGCCCCTGCAGATTGTTGAAAAGCCATGGTTGTCGGTGTCCATGGACTTTGTCGGCGACTTTCCTAAGGTGGATGGCCAATTGACCATCATGGTGGTGGTCGATCGCTTCTCCAAGTATGCTATTTTTGTTCCAGCCCCAGAGGTGTGCACGGTGCATGTGGCCGCAGACCTCTTTTATCAAAATATGGTGAAACATTTCGGGTTGCCTATCGAAATCATCAGTGATCATGATGCCCGATTTACTGTAGGTTTTGGACTTGTTTCAATTAATGGGATCTGAATTGAAGTTTTCAATAGCAAACCACCCTCAGACAGATGGTCAGATGGAGAGGGCGAATGCTTTATTGGAGGAATATCTCAGGCACTATGTCACAGCAAGTCAAAAGAATTGGTTGACACTGCTTGACACCGCCCAGTTCTGCTACAACCTTCATAGGTCTTCAGCAACTGGCTTTAGTCCCTTCGAATTGGCTGTTGGGAGGCAACCATTAACTCCTCAGGAGATTGCACTGTAGAAAAGTGAAGGACTCTATCTAGCAGCCTATCGATTTACAAGAGATAGGTAAATAATACTTGAGGAAGCTCGGGATAGCCTTGAGAAGGCAGCGAGGAGAATGAAGAAGTATGAGGACAAGGGTCGCTGGCCTCTAGAATTCCAAGTGGGTGACAAGGTTATGTTGAGACCGACTCCTCATATCTATAAACGAATAAGTAGCAAATGGGTACATCGGAGCCTTATACCAAGGTATAATGGTCCGTTTGAAGTGGTGAAGAAAGTTGGGAATATGGCTTACTAGTTGTACTTGCCCAAGAGATTGAAGGTACATCCTACTTTCCATGTTAGTTTTCTAAAACCTTATCATGAGAATGCAGATCCAACTTAGAAGCAAGCACTGCGTGCACCACCTATAATAAGGCAACAGTTTGATAAGATGGTAGAGAAAGTCTTGGACCACTGTACGCTAGGACAAAGAAAAAAGAATAGAAGAACTGAGTATCTGGTTCAATGGAGAGAAGAACTAGAGTATCAAGCTAGTTGGGAGAAGGAAACGAAGCTTTGGCAGTTCGAGAAACATATCAAAGCCTATCTGCCACAACTCCCTCCGAGGATGTCGAGTTCTTTGGGTGGGGAAGGTATGTTAGACCCTAACTAGGCGACATCAAGGGTTGGCATGGGTTTGGTGCCTTTGCCATGCCAACCTAAGGTGAGCACAGGAAGGTAAGCTCAAAAATAGAAGGCAGCAGGTGTGTGCAGACCTTGTCAAGGGCACACACATGATGGCATGAGCAGATGCATGCCAAGTGATGACTCAGGCCACGGGCGCACAGGCCGCGGGCGCAGAGGGGGTGGGCGCACAGGCTGTGGGGTTGCAGGGCATGGACTATGCTAGACACGGGTGTGGCAAACCAGAGGAAGGCACTGGGCGAGTGCTGGGTGCGCACGGGGTGCGTGGAGGCCATGGGGGCGTGAAGGTCATGGGCATTTGTTGGATGTGATTTTTTGGTGGTTGCCAGCAGTTTGGATGGTTTCCTTGGTTCTCTGCAGTTGGCCTTCGATTTTTCAGTGGTTGCCAGCAGTTTGGATAGTTCTCATGGTTCTTTGTGGTTGGCCTTCGATTTTTTGGTGGTTGCCAGCAATTTGGATGGTTCCCTGCAGTTCTTATGGTTACCAGAAGTTGCCAAGCAGTTTCATAACCTGCCGCAACCAAATGGCAGTTCGGGAGGGAGTTATGTGCCTATTTATATATGCTGCAGGCTTGCCTAAGGGTAGCAAGTGAGCAAGGGTTGGGCTCTAAGAAAAGAGAGTTATCAAGCTCTTGTAAGGGTTGGGCGGGTTGCCTGCTATGTTGTTCCTATTGGGGGTTCAATAAAATGAGTAGGAACCTTTGTCCCATGTTGCCTTGAATTCGGGTAGATTGATGTGCCTTTGGGCTTCCATTTGGGGAACGGTGTGTAAGGCTGAACTGAACAAGGGCTGTTCAGTGCCGCACAAGGCCAAAACTCTGCACAAATTTTGTTGCAAAACTTGACCCTGTGACAGGACCCCTCGGTTCCCTTCTTCCCTGCCTGTAGTCTTTCAAGTTTTCTTATCTTTGTTTGTGATAACATTTCCTGGTTTTCCATGGGCCCCTTTTTCTCTATAGTAGTCCCTCGGTTCCCTTCTTCTTTGCCTTTAGTCCCCCGGATTCTTTTTGTCTTTATTTGCAATAACATCCCTCGATTTCCTGTGATCCTATTCACTTTTACAAAAATATTTCTCCTTCTTGTGGTCCCCTCTCCATATGCTAATGCCTATGCCATGGTCATGGTCTTTTACTTTGGTAATTCATTTTAATTAATTTATTTTAAATAAAAAATTATTGTTGTTTGATGTTAAGAATGAAAAAAATTTATAGTTGTGGTTATACATTTGATTGAACCATCATGTTAAGATTTGTTGTTTATAGCTATGATTGTGTATTTGGTTGATAAAATATGTTTAGATTTGATGCATATTAGTAACTAAAATTAAAATATGTTAAGATTTGATGCATGTTAATGGCCAAAATTAGAATGGAAGATTTTCATATTTATCTCATATGATAAAATCGGTCCATTATCATGATATCAGTTTAAAACATCAATTACCTTGCCAAAATTACAGTGGAGCATAATGCTTTATTAGATAAAATAGAAATCGACATGCATATAAATATATGCATGTAGCCTAATTTTATTTTTGAAACATGTACATATGTTCCATCAAGCAAACATGTATTTACCATCAAGCAAACATGTGCTTTGCCATTATATAACATAACTATATATTCAAGCACCATTTATATATCGCATTAATTAAATTACAATTTATATATTTTTTAATAGCATACTTAATTTTACTTTATTTGTTCTATATGTAGTGAAATGTGGGAGAAATTGTCATAGCTTTATGCTATATTAATAGTTCTATAATTAACAAACTATATGGCATTGAGTATAATTAGCAACCAAAAAAGGCTATTAAGATTAAATATGGAATGAAATCCAAGAAGTTAGAGGATAAGTTATAAGTGCAAATAAAAGAATGAATAAGATAATTATAGTATATAAATATCCACAAGTAATATAGCTAAAAATATTGAAGTACGAACCCGTTCCAATTATCAATGATGAGAATATTGAGATAACCTTTTCAACTGTAAGTTCGCATCTATGTCTACCCGGTGCATAGTTGTATAAAAATATACAATTCATTGAGGATACCAAACTTGTTTATGTACGAGATGATTATAAAGTAGTTAACCAGGATATCGAAATGACAACTTAGGCCAGTAAACATATTATTTCCTTCGGTCTATATGTTGTAGATAATGTTTCAGTAACCACCAATTCGAGAGATACAGAGGATCAATTTCCTATGGTGAACACCAACATGCAAGAGACTATTATTAGACAAGCATTACTTTACATACTTGCTATTGATACGGTTCATGTTTTTAGAAAAATATATCAAGTGAAGATAATATAGAAGATGATGCTTAGCAAGTCGGCACATCACATGATATAAAAAATCTACATGATGTAGGAATTTTATATGACATGGGAGCTGTTGGCGTGGAATCCCTGTTCCGGCCGGTCGGAGCTGCTGCACCACAGGATCGCTTTCCGGTTCACCTGCAAAACAGGTCCCTTGTCGGAGTTGCTCCGGCGGGAGACACTCCGATGCCTAAGTCAGAGATGGGCCCCAGCCACAGAATGGGGAAGATTCTGGAGAAGTAGAGAGAAAGGCTTTGTGAATTTTGAATGTACCTCTTTTGAGCATTTTCTCTTACCACTATTTATAAGGGGTCGTCAGGCCTGTGGATCCGTTCTTCTCCCAGCGATTACGGGGAATTAATTTCTCCCCATGATTGGTAATCGTGGGTTGTCATTGAGCAGTTCCGGCCAGACCGAAGGCGTGGCAGCTGGAGTTGCGCGCCATGATCGTGGCATAGAAATAGTCGATAGTAACCGTTGGTTACTGTTGCCTATCTGGGACAGATCATGGATCTATCTTCAGATTTTTTCCGCTTAGGGAGATTCTCATAATTAAATCGGGAATCTCCTCGTCTTCGGATCTTCTCGGTCGGAGATCCTGTCTTCAGCATGAGTCGAGGACTTGGTGTTTACCAAGAGCCGGAGATCGTGTCTTCGGCAAGAAATGAAGAGTATGTCTTTGGAAGTCGACGAGAAGCCTAGTCTTCGATTAGGACTGAAGACATAATCCGAAGGTCTTTCCTTCGGATGTCGTAGGCCGATGGAGAGCCTTGAGTTGCCTGTAGTTGGCCTGATCTTTCTAGGCTCAAAGATGTTGGTTCGGAGGAAAGGTCTTCGGTCAGCCGAACCGGTGTTCGGCTCGTACTTGGATCGGGATACCCCAACAGTTGCCCCTCTACTCTCAGTTTTCGAAATGAAGATTTGCCTCGAGAAGTGAGAGTACCAATGCTTTGTCGTTTTCCTCCTAGGGGAGAGTGTAGTGGATGATCATGAGATCTCTGATTAGACTGCCCATCATGACTGCTGGTTGATTTGGGAATTAGGCGGTGGACAATTGTCACTTCCTGATTGGGGGAGAAGAAAAAAGCGAGTGGCCCTGGGATCGTCTCTTGTTTTCCCATTGCGTGATGGTTCAGCCAATCTTTCGGTTGGGATTTGGGTGGTGGTGGTGGCTTCTCCCCGTCCGTTGGATGATGGATGCGCTTCATCCTGGCCGCTGGTTCAAGATGGGTTACCTCCTTGGGTTACCCTTTGTCAAATCAACCCATGTGTCATTTGCGATATGTTGCATTATATCACGTCTAGAGCGTAGATTCCTTGGACCATTCGCGGCCTATAGGGAAGATGTGAGGTTGGCTGGGCCATCCCAGAGATGTTTGTTGTCGATAGGAAGGATGACATTGGTTCTTTTAAGCACGTTTTGGATTCACCGTTGGGTGGGATGTCCGCACTGTCCTTGTGCATTTTTGTTATGATCAAGGTAGGCTATTTAGGCCCGCCCCAGCGCATCTTCGGATTTACCGTAGGATAGGTTATGAAAACCATCCCTGCATCTTTTTCTAGTGTAAGGTAGGCTGATTAGGCTCACCCGGCACGTCTTCGGATTTTCCATAGGGTAGGTTATCTGAACCATCTCTATGCCTTCGATCTTCTTGGTGGCCTGACTAGGCCATCCGTTGCTCTCGCGGGCATACCGATAAGGTGAGTGGATCATACTCTCCTTTGCGTAGTTGGTCGATTTCTTAGATCAGGCCACTTAGGCTGTTGTCGTTCAGTCGGGGCAACAAGCCATTCTGAGTTGAGTAGAGTTGAACAAATTTGCACAGGAAATTTAGGAATCTATTTATTGATAATATTTGTGAAGGTTTTATACATTCTATGGCCGGGATAGAGGTTTCCCATCTAGGGTCTTGAGTCGATATGCTCCTGGTCGAATGACCTCTTCGACTTGGTACGGACCTTCTCAGTTGGGAGAAAATTTATCCTGTCCTATTGGCCTGGATACTTCTGCCCTTCGCAATACCATGTCTCCTGTGCGGAAGATCTGCTCCTTCATTCTGGAGTTGTAATATTTGGCGACCTTTTGTTGGTATTCCGCTAATCTTATATAGGCCTAAAGCCTGGTGCTTGGCAACAGATCCAGGTCGATCCTTCTACGATCGGAGTTTCCAGGCTCTTCGTAGTTATCAACTCTTAAGGATTGTAGGGAGACTTCGATAGGTAGTACGGCTTTGGTACCGTATGCTAGGTTGAACGGAGACTCGCCGGTGGCCGTTCTTGGGATAGTTCGGTATGCCCAGAGAGCGGAGGTCAGCTCTTCGGCCCAAAGTTCTTTGGTGGCGTTCAACCTCATCTTCAAACCGTGGAGAATGGTCCGATTAGTTGCTTCGACTTCTCCGTTGGACTGTGGGTGGGCAACGGAGATCAGCCGATGCTGAACATGATACCGAGCGCAGAAGTCCTTGAACTTTGGACTGTCGAACTGTCTCCCGTTGTCCATGATTATGACATGTGGGATGCCAAACCGGAATATGATGAAATTTTTTATAAAATTCTCCACCTTGCCTTCAGTGATCTTGGCCAGTGGTTCGGCTTCTACCCACTTTGTGAAGTAGTCGATGGCCACAGGGAGGAACTTCCTTTGTCCAGAGGCCAGTGGGAATGGGCCAAGAATATCCATTCCCCATTGGGCAAAAGGCCAAGGGGCCGTCAGTTGAGTCAAGTGAGTTGCAGGTTGCCTCTGAATGTTAGCATACCTTTGGCATTAGTCACACCTTCGTACGAAGTCAGCCGAGTCTTTCTGGATGGAGGGCCAATAATATCCTTGTCGAATGATCTTGTACGCCAAAGACTTACCTCTCAAGTGATCACCGCATATGCCCTCGTGGACCTCTCTCAGGGCGTAATCTGCATCCGTCGGTCCCAAGCACTTTAGCAGCGGTTGAGAAAATGACCTCTTATAGAGGGTCCCGTCTAAGATGACATATTGGGACACCATCCAGCAGATTTTCTTTGCCTCTGTCTTATCTCCTGGTAGCACATCCTCATTTAGGAACTTGATGATGGGATCCATCCAGCTTGGCTCGGCGTCGATCTGGTGCTCCTCTATAGCCTCTTCGGTTATACTTGGAGTTTCAAGATGTTCAACAAAGGTGCGCCCAAGAAATTCTGGTGTTGTAGTAGCAAGTCGAGATAATGCATCCGCCCGGGAATTCTCTGATCGAGGGACATGGATAATCTCGAAATGCTCCAGTTGAGAGGATAAGCCTCATACCTTCTCTAGGTACTGCATCATGGTTGGATCCCTTGCTTTGTATTCTTCTTTAACTTGGTTCACAACCAATTGAGAGTCTAAAAAGGCCCGGAGTTGTTGAACTCCCAAACTTTTGGCGATCCGAAGTCCAACGAGCAAGGCTTCATATTCAGCTTGGTTGTTAGAAGCATGGAAGGAGAATCGAAGTACGTACTATATGGTATGATCGTCGGGTTCGGCCAGCAGAAGGCCGGCTCCATACCCAGTAGCATTGGAAGCTCCATCCACATGGAGCATCCAAACGGACTTCGTCTCCTTCGAAACTTCCTCTTCTACCGAAGGTACTTTGTCTTCGGGCCTCTAGGTGCATTCAGCCAGGAAATCAGAGAGCACCTGGGCCTTCATAGCCGATCGGGGCTGAAAGCTGATATCGAATTCACTTAACTTCACAGCCCACTTGGCTATCCTTCCTGAGATGTCCGGAGACTGGAGAACGACCTTGAGCGGTTGATCAGTTAGCACCACAATAGCGTGGGCATGGAAGTACGGTCGTAGTCGCTTTGCTGCAATCACCAAAGAGTAGATCAGCTTCTGCATCTTCGCATACCACATTTCAGTATCATGTAGAATCTTGCTGATGTAGTAAATCGGCTTGTGGGATCCGTCTTCATCTCTTCGGATAAGGACCGAACTAATTGCCTCATCTGAAGCAGAGAGGTATAAGTAAAGCACCTCACCCTCTTGAGGTTTGGAGAGTAGAGGCGG
Organism: Areca catechu; assembly: GCA_021397845.1. Classification (NCBI taxonomy): domain Eukaryota; kingdom Viridiplantae; phylum Streptophyta; class Magnoliopsida; order Arecales; family Arecaceae; genus Areca; species Areca catechu. The sequence continues at coordinate 216,539,267 of CM038039.1, forward strand.
GGTTTCTATGTACTTCTTTAACTCTTCAAAGGCAGTACGACAGTCTTCGGACCATTTGAAGCCCTTTGACTGCCGAAGTATCTTGAAGAATGGGAGACATTTCTCGGCTAAACAAGAAATGAACCTGCTTAGGGAGGCAATTCTTCCTGTTAACTGCTGGACTTCTTTCTTGCAGGAGGGATGCCTCATATCCTTTAGGGCTTGGATCTTCTCAGGATCTGTCTCAATCCCTTTTTGGTGACAAGAAAACCCAAGAACTTACCCGAAGTGACCCCAAAGGTGCACTTCGCCGGGTTCAGCTTCATGCGGTAACGTCACAGAGCACTGAATGATTCTTCCAGGTCTTGGATATGATCTTTTCGGAGGAGGCTCTTGACGATCATGTCGTCAACGTAGGTCTCCATGTTCCTTCCCAGTTGCTTTTTGAACACTTTGTTGATTAGCCTTTAAAATGTTGTCTCGGTGTTCTTAAGACCAAATGGCATCATCTTGTAGCAGTAGAGACCTTTGTCGGTGACAAAGGCTGTCTTCTCCTCATCTCAGGGATCCATCCTGATCTGATTATAGCCAGAAAAAGCATCCATGAAGCTCAGTAGTTGGTGGCCGGCAGTGGCGTCGACCAGCTGATCAATCTTTGGGAGAGGGAAGCTATCTGTTGGACAAGCCTTGTTAAGGTCTGTGTAATCGATGCAGATCCTCCACTTGCCATTAGCTTTTTTCACCATTACTACATTGGCCAACCATTCGGGGTAGGGGCCTCTCGGATGAACCCTGCTCTGAGGAGTTTGCTTACTTCCTTGTCTATGGCTTTCTATCTTTTATGAGCAAAGCTTCTTTTCTTCTGCCATACTGGCTTATACCCGGGAGTAACTTCCAGCCGATGAGTGATTACTTCGATAGGAATCCCTGGCATATCCGAAGCTATCCAGGTGAAGACATCGGCGTTGTCTCTGAGGAAGTGATTCAGCTCCGTTCTGGTTTCTTCATCAAACATACTCCCGACCTGCACAACTTTGATGGGATCTTCCTTTATTAAAGGTACCAGGACAGTTCTTTCCATGGGTTCACCGGAATCTGTGGTTGTGTCTCTCGGATCCAACTGATCCAGGGTGGCAGAATCATTGAAGTGCTTATCTTGGATTATCAGGCACTGCCGTGCCGCTCTCTGATCTCCTTAACTTCTCCGATACCATTCCTGGTGGGGAAGCATACCAGGAGATAATAAGAGGGCATCACGGTCCGAAACTTGTTCAAGACGGGCTGCCCGAGAATGATGTTGTAAGCCAAGGGGGTTCGGACTACCGTGAAGTTGATCGGCAGTGTTTTTTGTCGAGGTTCAGTGCCAAGAGTCATAGGCAATACTATTTCTCCCTTGGCATCAACTTGATTACCCCCGAAGTAAGTGAGCGGTATGGGGGATCTCCGTAGTTGATGTCTAGGCAAACACATCTTAGAGAATGCATCGTAGATCAAGACATCAGTCGAACTTCCATTATCAACAAGGATTCGCTGTACATCATAGTGGGTCACAACGGCCGAGATTACAATAAGATCATCATGCGGGAGCCAAACTCCTGCAAGGTCGTCATCAGAGAAGAGGATAGCGTTGTTGTTCTTGAGTTGCTTTGGGGCATCATCCTTGTCTCTTCTCCAGTTGATAAGCTGGTGTATCTTCCTCACACCTCCGTTGGTGGGCCTTTGATTTGGCAGTTCGGCCTCCTCAGGAGGTGGCTGGGGAACAGTAGCTTCCGACCGAGGTCCTTGACAACCAATGTAATGCCACAAATATCCTCTTTTGATAAGATCCTCAATCGCATCCCTCAATTGGATGCATTCTTCAGTATTGTAGCCGTGGTCCCGGTGAAATCGGCAGTATTTGTTCCTATTCCTTACGAAAGAGGAGGCCTTCATGGGACGGGACCGTTGGAGATAGTTTTCTTTCTCTATCTCCATGAGGATCTTTTCTCGAGGGAGGTTGAGGGGGGTGTAGGAGTCAAATCTTCCTCCCGATGCTCTGGGCCTGGGAGGACTTCTTCGACGGTCAGTATATTTGTTGTTATTATTATTAGAGATCGGGGGACCTTGTCCCCTATTGTTCTTCTTTTTTGAAGGGGGCTTCCCTTCGATCAGTCATCGGTTGGCCGCCTGCTCTTCAGCATCGGTGTATTTCTGAGCCCTTGACAGAAGCTCAGCGTAGCTTTTGGAAAACTTCTTATCCAGGAAAAAGGTGAGCCTGGATGTGCGAAGTTCCTTCTTCAGTGCAGACATGGCCGCATGCTCGTTGAGATCGGGGATCTCAAGTGTGGCCGCATTAAACCTGGAGATGTAGTCTCACAGGCTTTCTCCTTCATTTTAATAAAGGAGGAACAGTGTGTCTGTATTTCGGGAGGTCTTGTGGCAAGTCCTGAAATACAAGATAAATAATTTCTCTAACTCGGAAAAAGAATCGATGGTACCTGGGCGTAGGCTTGAGTACCACATCCGAGCGGCTTTCTTCAAGGTGGCCGGAAATGTGAGGCAGTACATCACGCCCGAAGCTCCTTGGATCATCATATGGATCTTGAAACTACCCAAGTGGTCGAAGGGATCGGAGGTACCATCGTAGGGTTCCACCTAGAGAACCCTGAAGTGCCGAGGGATGACTTCGGCCATGACACGATTGGTGAAGGGCGGGCGTAGATCACCTACTATCAAGTCGTTGTGATCTTTTAGGTGCTGCAACCTCTGCTCTCGCACCCTCGTCATTTCCGATTCGATGGCTTTGAATCTTCCATCGAAATCGGGGGGAACCTGCTTCAGCGCCCTCTCTACGGGAGTAGAGTCTTCGGAGGAGGGTGAGGGAGTTTGCCTAGGCCTTTTCCCTTTTTGCAGGGAGTTAACGGGCCTAGGTAGCCTCGAGCTTCGGCCTTCAGGAGAAGGCCAAAAATGGGGGAAGAGATGTGTTGATTCCTCCCGAGGGGCTCTCTTTCTCCGAGATCGAGAGCTACGTCTAGAGACGGCCGGTGGATTTCCCACCGGAAAAGTCTGTTATGAAAATCTTGAACCATGGCCGTAAGATTGGTGACCTGGTTTACAAGGGCTTCAAATTGCTGCAATCCCATGACAACTGTGGGAGGTGGAACGTCATTCTCTCCCGGGGGTGCACCCCCTTGGGATGGAACACGACTTCGACTCGTAGAGGCGGTCTGAGTCTTTCCTCTCGCCATCGGGATACTTCCCCTTGTTAGGGAGGGGGGCTTAAAGAATGTTGGTGACTTGCCGCGCCCCCTACCTGGCGCGCCAATCTGTTGGCGTGGAGTCCCTGTTTTGACCGGTCAGAGCTGCTGCACTACAGGACCACTCCCTGGTTCACTTGCAAAACAGGTCCCTTGCCGGAGTTGCTCCGGCGGGGGACACTCCGATGCCTAAGTCAGAGGTGGGCCCCAACCATAAAATGGGAAAGATTTTGGAGAAGCAAAAGAAAAGGCTTTGTGAATTTTGAATGTACCTCTTTTGAGAATTTTCTCTTACTGCTATTTATAAGGGGCCGTCCGGCCTGCGGATCCGTTCTTCTCCCAGCGATTACGGGAAGTTAATTTCTCCCCATGATTGGCAATCGTGGATTGTCATTGAGCGGTTCCGGCCAGACCGGAGGCGTGGCAGCTGAAGTTGCATGCCATGATCGTGGCATGGAGATAGTCGATAGTAATCGTTAGTTACTGTTGCCTATATGGGACAGATCGTGAATCCATCTTCAGATTTCCCCCGCTTAGGAAGATTCTCATAATTAAATATGGAATCTCCTAGTCTTCGGATCTTCTCAGTCGGAGATCCTGTCTTCAACATGAGTCGAGGACTTGGTGTTTACCAAGGGCCGGAGATCGTGTCTTCGGTAGGAAACGAAGAGTATGTCTTCGGAAGTCGACGAGAAGCCTAGTCTTCGGTTAGGGCCAAAGACATAATCTGAAGGTCTTGCCTTCCGATGTCGTAGGTTGGTGGAGAGCCTTGAGTTGCCAATAGTTGGCATGATCTTTTTGGGCCCAAAGTTGTTGGTTCGGAGGAAAGGTCTTCGGTCAGCCAAATCGGTGTTCGACTCGTACTTGGACTGGGATACCCCAACAGGAGCTTAAAATTTTTCAGTATTCAAAGCGCCATCTATGGCATTCAGTCAAGTTGATTGGATAGTTGCTAATGTATCAATATCTTTTACATTACATGCACAATCTATTACATGAAAAAGAGGTACAGAGTTATGTAAAGAACTCTATTTTGATGATAAAGTTTAGCTACAAACTATAATAAAATAATATTCAATTAACAGGCATCATGAATTTAAAGTTGTTGAGTCAAAACTAAAGCTTTAGATTGTTAAATATAAAAATAAGAAGTTGGAATGCAATTGGATGCTTCGAGCGATTAAGTATCATAATTATTTTGAAATCATATGATATGTTGATCTTCATAAGTGTATATCGGCTATGCTTTCTCAAGATCATTTTAGGCTAGACTTTAACTTAATTACTGATGAGATATGGGATCTAGGCTATAATGATCGAGTTCAACCACTCGGCTAGAGTTACTTTGGTCGACCACCACAATGGCTGGTCGACTAATTTGTCTTGGCACTTGGTGTTGATCAACGGAATGACTAAGGTTCAATTGCCTGATTCGGGGAACTTCAATCGATCACCATAATGGCCAGTATACCAACTTGTAGACCCCGTACCCTTTAACGAAGGAGTCCATGGTCGCCTCCTGGACTTCATCAGCAAACTCCGTCAAGGCCCTGAATCTGGGCACCGCCTCAGTGGCCTCCTTCTTGGTGACCTCCATCAGAGCCACCGCCCTAGCAGCTTTTTCCTCGACCATCGACAGCCAAGCCTGCACTATCTCTAGCCGTGCCTGGAGGCCACTCATCAGCTCTTCGGCCCAGGCAACGCCGACCTTGAGCTCCTCCACCTGGCTAGAGGCCCAATCCCTTTCTCGGACCAAGGATGCTTCGAGGTCCTTGACCCGATTCTTGGCATCGACCACTTTGGCCTAGAGGATCCTATCCTTCTCCTCCAAGGCCCGGGCCCTGTCAGCCTGCTCTCAGGCCTTAGCCACCAACGACATCCTTTCCTGCTCCCACTGGGTGCAGTGGTCGTGAACAAGAAGAATATCGGTCTTGATCTGCACCATCAAAGATGTTAGCCCTGGCAGTTAGACTGAAGAAATAAAAGGGCAGAAGACTATCATGAAGAGGAGAGGAAGAGCGCCAAGAAGGGCCTCCGCTAGCATCTTGCCTCCCCTCTCGTGACGGTCACGCAACTAGACCGCGAACTCCATCATGCGCTCTACAAGCACGCAATCTTGGGTGACCGTCGAATTCGGTCTCACCCCAAGTGCTGTGCCCTGCCCTTCGGACGGTAGCCCTCCTCGGTGCTGAGAGCACCGCCACATCCAGGGGAACTACCTCCAAAGGCACCTTATCTGGAGGTGGGGAGCTCGTCGCTGCAGGCGATGGCATCGACGACTGTTGCTCTACCACCTCTTCTCCCTCTGCATCTACCTCGATGACTGCAGGAAGGTAGATCGCAATCGCTACAGCCAGCCTGGCTAGCGTGCCCGCACCAGGTTCTTGGGTTGGAAGCTGGGCTCACTGCTTCGAAGGCCCAGGGGCTGGTTCGACCGTTTGCCCCCGCAGGGCTAGAGACTGAAGCAGGCCCCGCCTCTTGGCTGGGCTCAATCCGGGCCCTCTTTGGTGGAGCCTCCCTGGGCCCTGACAGCAGCCCTCTCTTGTGGGCGGCCTCCAGAAGCTCTTGCACTGAGAACTTCATGCCTGTAGGAAGAAGAAGACAAAGTTCAGCAACAGGCAGAAAAAAGGGCTTATTGAAGAAGAGATACCCCTCTAGACTCACCTCGCCCTTGGATCAGGTTAATCCCAGCATCGAACAAGTTCTGCCCTGACAGCAAAACCTCAAGAGGAGGAATCTGATCAGAGATAAGCTGGTCGTATACCTCCCAATCAGAGGCCTCAACCTGGGAGTTCCGGTTTGGGATCCGGTCCAGATCGCTCCAGACCCTGTCCACCCCTTCGACAGAAGCAAAGAAGAATTTTCTTTTCCTTCCCTTAATGGAAAAGGGGTGCTCAAACTTATCCCCCTTGAGCAAGGATAAATGCACCACCATCCATCCTCGGTCGGTTGGTGTTTCAGGAAAAAAAAGACCCTTAACAAGAAGAAGTGGGCAACAATCCCTGAAAGTGACATAAAACAATGAAGTAGTTGATGACCCTAATGATGTTGGGAGCCAACTAAGCCGGAACAAGATGGTAGTTGCTCAGAAAAGAGAGAAAGAAGGGATGGAAAGGCAAGCGAAGGTCCCGAGAAAGAACTCTTCGTAGAGGGCTATTCGACTTGGGCCACTAGAGGTGACCCGCTCCTCCAATCATGGAACCGAGAGTCGGACAGAATCCGAGATCCTATAGGTAGCCTGGATCACAGCGAGATCCTCCCTGGTGATAGTCAAAGCTACGTCCGAGGGCCTGGTCGGGCGGGAAGACCCAGAAGAAGCAATGGGAGTAGAAGAGATGGAAGGAGCAGGAGGGACCCTGGTCCCATCGATGATTACTTCAATCGGGAGGAGGTTTTTGCGGATGATGAGAGGGACCTCCTCCTCCTCGTTTGAAGATGGAGTCCTTAGCCGAGAAGGCCCTACCCCAGTGGGTTACCAGAAGAGCGGTGGTGTTGGCCGGATGCAGCCATCTGAGATCAGAAAAAGAAGGAGGTGTACAGGAAAAGGAGACCTGAGGCCCTACAGGAAGACTCAGCCTAGCCAAAAGAGAAGGAGATGGCCCAAGGAGACTAACCTGGTTATTAAGGAAAAGACAGTCGAGAGAAGGAAGAAGCTCTGATTCGGTGGTAAGCGGGAAAGTTCTGAAAGAGGCGACTGAGAGAAAAAGCTAACCCTCTCTTCTAAGCCACCAGACTACAGCCGTATGTCCTTTCAACGCTCCCGCCATCGGATAGGCATCGTGTGGCAACATCGCCCGAAGGCGACATCCTGATGCAACAGAAACAGCCTCGAGTCATACATCCACCATTATGCTTTCTCGGACCCGTTGATGTGGTGCCCCCATACTGACCTCAAGGCACAGCACATGAAGTGGCGGTGATCATGGCATTTAATGGTGCCAGATCTCAACCTTTCCGTATTAGCTCCATAATTACCTCTTTAGCCCCAAGTGCGATGTTTTGTCAGGACATGGGAATGGGAGACCAATGAAGAAATGACATCATTGGGTCCTGCACGGATCCAATCGATGAAGATTGCAACCATAAGCTCTATCCCATCAAGTCCTTCTGCTGGCTGGCTCCCTCCAGGTCGAGACTCCACTAAAAGCCCGATTTCTTGAGTCCCTTCGCTGGGTTGGCTCCCCTCTGGTTGAGACTCTAGCCAAAGTCAGACTCCACCTTCCACTGGGCTGGCTCGCCCCTGGTCGAGACTCCAGTGAAAGCCCGATTCCTCAAGTCCCTTTGCTGGGTTGGCTCCCCTTGGTTGAGACTCCAGTCAAAGCCAGACTCCACCTTCTGCTGGGCTGGCTCTTCCTAGGTCGAGACTCTAGCGAAAGCCCGATTCCTCGAGTCCCTTCGCTGGGTTGGATCTCCCCTGGTCGAGACTCCAGTCGAAGTTACACTTCATCTTTCGCTGGGCTAGCGCCCCCCAGGTCAAGATTCTAGCGAAAGCCTGATTCCTTGAGTCTCTTCGCTGGGTTGGCTCCCCCCTGGTCGAGACTCCAGCCGAATCAGACTCCATCTTCTGCTGGGCTGGCTCCCCCCAGGTCGAGACTCCAACAGAAGCCCAGTTCCACTTTGAAGCTCTTCTGCTGGGCTAGCTCTCTCTAGGTCGAGACTCCAGCAGAAGCCGAACGTCTCTCCAAGTCTTCCTACGAAGCTAGCCCCTTCAAAAGTGCATACTCACGGGGCACATAGTTGCAACCCCCGACGAGCCTCCTTCGGAGCAGCTCATACGGGGAGGAAAAGAAAAAGAAGAAGAAGGAGACAAGGAGAAAAAGCGCACAGTAGTCAAAGCAAAAGCCTTCATTGATCAAAAGTCCCTTACATTCTACGGAGGTTCCCGACAGGCTAGGAAGCCCCCCAGAGATCTAAGTTACAAGTAAGAAAGGATCCTCCCTAGCAGTGCTCCTGGAAGCAACTGGGGGACCACTAATCCTTCTTTCAGGTGGGCTTCTTGGGAAGGAGGATCGCGGTGCCTCCACCTCTACTGGCCCGTTCTCCCCAGGAAGTCACCGGGTCTCTAGAGCCCGGCATCGGTTCCACCTAGAGGATGTGAGTACCCTTCCATAAGTGAACATCTGAGAAAGGGATACAACGATGCATCCTCCTTGACCATGCCAACCTTCTTGGATTTCACCAATCTAGTGATTCCAAGCTTAGCTACAGCCGCTCCTCGTTAGGCCACTTTCAGTAGCACCGCAGTAGCCGCAACTTTCTCCACGGTGACTGCGATCGCCGTCATCCCCTCATTCAGTCGCGTGACCGGGCACACCCAGGAGGTTCGCAGGTAAACTCCTTCCATCACATAAACAGCCACCTCTCTTGCCTCCCGGGGCCTCTCCACTTTCTCCTCCTTCAGGAGAATCTCGAGATCAGCGGACTTCTTCTCCGATCGGGATGCCCTCGCCCGGATGCCGGCCGGATGTCCCAGGAGAAGCATCAGGCAACCTCCCGGACCTGAAGCTCACCAGAAGACCTTTCTTGGCACAAGCCAGAAGAGAAGAGTCAAAGAGAAAAGGTATTGGATAGAAGAGGATGTTCTACGAAGGCCGATCCGCCCGTGCTTGAAAAGGCGAGGGATGGCCTCTCTACAATTGATCCTACCAACTTCTCGTATCGATTGAAGGTACGCATATCATTAATTGCTAGGCCATCTAGAAGACACCACATGCCAGTGCCAGATGATCCGCGTGCTTCATTCTCAAAGGATTCGCATCGACCTAAGAGGGGCATTTATGGCCACCATCAAAAAGCTGAAGCGCCATGAAACCTCCCATCAATGTGAAGTAATGGTCTTTGAAGCGCAGGCGCACCGAAATGTTGGTGACGTAAAGGATGCCTCAGTCCACGTTAGCATGATCATTACTCTCCATGCCACGAGCACCGCATCATCTTCCGGGCTCGAGAGTGGGGGGCAACTAATACGGCTATATCCGCTGACGTGGAGTCCATCTGGATGTCAGTTGTCAACCAGAAGTTGGAGGTGCCACCTAAGCTTGGCACCCGAGCAAGAAGCTAAAGTGAGCCCCCTATCGAGGTCAATTCCCGGTCGAGGTCAAGCTCAAGCTGCCACCCAGCACAGGGGGGAATGCGACAGGGATTCAACTTGTGACGGGAAAGAGAGTTGCTTTCACCGAGATCCTGCCACTATGATAATACAACTGATAGGTGGCAGTCCACCGCCCGAGGCCTGCAGAGGGGGCCGCCTCGCCAGAGCACGAGGGCCCCTTAGGCCTCAGTTTACATCGATCAGGAAGGAACGTCCCCTCAAGGCACGGCGCTTCCCATTCTACCAACTGCACCACCCACAAGTGGAAGGCCACGCCAGAGGATTCAGACCCTAGGGCGGCCGCCCATATGCCGGTGCTCTGCCAGGTTTTCCAAAACATGGTGGCCAACCAGAACTTCAGAGCCAGCAACATAACCCCCCATCTCAAAGGGATAAACAGGAGCTCATGCTCAGTTCCCGCGTGCTGCCAGATGTCACCCCTGGGACCCCTTCAAAAGAAAAATTCTGGGAAGCAAGGAGGAGGACACACACGGCCTCTCCACAACAAAAAACAAAGAGGGGCCTTCGAACAAAAGGAGAGAAACAAGAGGCAAAAAACTAGCAAGGGGTATGGGAGGTAAAGGTTGGCACACAGAAGGAGGAGCAAGCCAGACGCAACGCTCTGGGGCTACCGGGAAATTCATCGAAAGAATTCCACGGACACAGCCAACCCTGCTCTAGCCCTCCTTCTCTGCTAACACCCTACACTCACTTTCTTTTCTCAAATACACGACCCCCGAACATGGAAACCTCATCGGGATCTGCGAAGGGAGATTTGTTTCCCTGGATCGCACACTGACTTGATCGTCAGAGTGCCCCCACCGGAATCCCTGGCCTGGATCTCTCTTTCTTTTACAGGGGTCCAAGAACGTGTGCAGTATTCCAGACGAGGGGAGTGACACCCGACGCTACGTCGGAGCTACAGGCCATGACAATCCATGCGATAACATATACGTTATCCTAAATACATTTTCCATTACATGTTTTCAATAATAATCCCCTTACAGATTCATCGAAAGATTCTCCTTCTTAATATCATTAACTTTTTCATAACCTTCATCCTAAACATCTTCTTACAACAGTCTTAAAATTTATAATCCAGTAATTAACAACAAATTCGTATACTTTTATGATCTTCATCCATATCAAGTTTAGGATTCCAACATCATTCAATTAATAACCGAATATACATATTCAGCATAACATAACATACTATACTTCCAGGTCAATACTTCTTGAAACTCGATCAAATTCATTTAATAAAGACACATCTTATCCAGCTTTTCAATATCCATAATATGCTTACTTATCATGATCAAATAGTACAAATCATTCAGCCTTTTATACTCATCCAAGATCAATCTCTATAAAATTTATATTCTTCTTTTGCACTAATCACATGTAAAATCTTATGCACAATACTTAAGGATTAGAAATCCAACTTCGAATCCATCATATCCCGACTGATCATGATACTAAGTTCAAATATCTTTTACATCACAGTCCATAGTGATTACAATCTAAACTTTAATATCACTCAAATCATATCCTAATCACTTATGTCGGTCTCAAATGATCATAACCAAGCTTCAATAACATTCTGTCATGTCTTAATAACCATCATATTAATTCCTAATCACTTATATCATAGTCTGTAATTATATCAAAATTATATTTTCAAAATAAATTAAATCCATAATATAACTTAAAATATACCTCCATATATCTATTGTCTAGCCTCGATGATATTCTTCCAAAAATTAAGTTAGAAGAGTTTAATCCAACATTTTATTCGTGCAAGCTTTCTATACTTAATAAAATCCTTGGAACTATAACATACACCTATCAAAGAAAAATTAAATAAACTTTTGATAATAACAACTATTCCAGAATATTTAATCAAAAATCCTAATTCTATCACACTCTCATTAACTAAATCATCTTGATCTTAAACCTTTGCTCTGATACCACTCTATCTGTCATGCCCCAATCCCAAACCTGAGCCGGATGTGCAGCAGACGACTGTATGCCCTCAGATTTATTTTTTCCTTGGACACACAAGGTCTGCATCATATCATAATTCCAGTAACAATTATCTCGCCAAGCATACACATAAATTTGAATTGGATAAACTAATTCAATTGTTCATATAACTAATAGCCACATACTTAAATTTTACTAAAAATTAAATGTAAAAGCAATAATATCCGCTGTGTCCTAAGTTCCTCACCGACTGGTTTCCAAGCCCACATGTTCCTCTGGTCCTGAAACAAAAAATGTAAGAAAATAAAGTGAGTTCCCTAGATCCAATAAGTTATCATAATCTCAGGTGCAAATCCACCATGAATCAAGAGCAAGATAACTTAAATAAATCAGTACAAAATAATAAACTAAATATAATAATAATATTAAGCCAATTCAATTAAGTTTTCATTAATAACCTCCTTCACTACTTTTCTGACAACACACTCTTTAAGATGGCCATCCACACTCACTCACCTAGTCTCTTTGACTATGGCCATAATCGGCCCGTGGCTAGCTCCGAAAGAGACTAGATCATGTATACACATACCGCTTATTGGTCATGCACCAGTGATGGCCCTGCTAGAGGTCCAAAAGGAAAACTAACTCTAAAATTATACGAGAAACATGCATCCTCTACATGTACCGGCGATCGCCCCGCTGGCTAGGCCCACAAGAAAAACTAGCTCCTGTGTACACATACCGCTCATCGGTCATGCACCAGTGATAGCCCCACTAGAGGTCCAAAAGGAGACTAGATCCTGACTCGTGTAATCATAGTCGGACTAGAGAGCGTCAAAAATTAACTCAACCCATATACATGACACGGAGCATTTTAAATATATGTATTTAACCTCATATCATATCAAATCATATCAATGTATAGCATAGAACATATACAGTAAAACACAATAACATAATAATAATTAAGCTCACATCTTGCATGGCAAAATATACTAGAGAGAGATAATTCATCGAAAAGTATCCACCAACCAAGTACAATTCAAACACTAAACTTGGTCGTCTAAGAACAACGACGATTCTGACCAACAATTTTAATCATACTATTAATTTTTATTTCAAAAAAAAAAAAAAAGAAAACTAGATTATCATGGGACATTCTCGTCAATCCAATTCTAATTCTGGTCTAGAATTTAATCATTTTTCCCTTTCTTTTCTCTCTCCTCTCTTTTGTTTCTCTCTCTTCCTTCTTTTCTCTCCTCTCTTTCGACTCTCTCTCTCTCTTTATTTTTTTTTCCTTCTCTTTTTTTTTTTTTTTCATTTTTTTCATTTCATTTTTTTCCTCTTCTTTCTTTCTTCGTTCTCTTCTTCCTGAACCCTCCCTATTTTTCCCTCGGCTCGACCCAACCGAGACTCCCCACGGTTGCCGATGATCAAGAAAGTAGTTACCGAAAAAAAATCGACGATCTGGAGGTGGACGGTTGCGGCGTGGCCACCAACGAGGTACGGTCCAAGCAATCCAAAATCGAGAAAAACATGATTAAATCCTCTCCTAAACAAATTAAACAAAGGAAAAGGACTCACCGGTGATTGAAGGGCTCTCCGCTGCTCACCCGAGAGGAGGATGACAGCATGGAAGGAGGTCGATGTGGCTCAATCTGGCGGTGGTGAGGGAGGATTTAAAGGAAAACCCCGATGGGTTTCCTTGCCATTTGGAAAGCGAAGACCGCGCCGAATGGAGTTCTAACCCATTCCAAACTCATCGCCGACATCGTCCCTCGCCTCCACGACTCTTCTCCCGACTCCTCCGGCGACTTTCCAGGCCGGATAAGGAGAAATCTAACTTCCCTGTTTCCATCTAGACTCTCTTTTTTTTCTCGATTTTGAACCGAAGTCGGCGGGCTCCGCCGACTTCAGCCCAGGGCGGCCCAAAATAACTGGGCTTCACACCATGCACAGAAATCAAGGTCTCAAGGAAGTAGCATTAATCAAGTTTATATGTCTAATCAATATTTTGGCATAGTTTGTAAAGGATAGCTTTGCCGCACCTTTATAGTTCCATGGCAATATTCATTAAGCAACTGTATTAGGTGCAGCTGAATTTCCATCAATTATACCGTTTGAAAGGTCTTGTATGGTCATAGTGTCATCCCGAATATCAACATTATTTTGAGAAATATTTGGTTCAACACCTTTCCTTTTTTACCTTCTTCCACTTGTTAGCATCTTCCAAAGAGTGTAAAGTGAGCTGCAAATTAGTAAATATGAGATGCCGAAATGATCATCCTTATAATCCTGCGGAGTAAGCTGTAATAATGGTTCCATGCTCTCCGTCTTTATAAAAAAAAAAAATAAAAAAAAAAAAAATATTGAAGAAGAAGAAGAAAAAGAAAAAATCACAGTTTGATTGTTGTTCTTTTGGCTCATAGTTCCCTTGCCATTCAGTTTCCAAACTTCTTTGCATGATGATTTCTTTTTCAGCAAATGCTGAAGAAGGATGGCCAATCTTATCTTCTTCTTGCGATCCTGAATCCTTCAGTATTGTTTAGGTAGAGAATCAGGATCGTTCGATTTCTCTGATAATTGGCATATCATTATCGGAGGAGACTTTTTACTCTTTTCTTTCTGACCTCTTGGACTATTGATAGAATGAGATTTAAAAACTTGAAGAAGGGTTGAAATTGGATTTCAAAGGATTGGAATAGGCGTGGCTCCTCCTTTGTATATTTACTCACTGGTCATGGTTCGAGATATGATCTTTCGGGAGTCTCTGGATGCACGTGACTGGGGAGTGGAGTGGCTGATACTCCAGCATTGTAGTGGGACTAGACTGACGTACTCATCGATTGATGGAAAGGTAGCGAAACTTGCGGCCTGCATCGACACCGGTGATGGAAAGGTAGCGAAAACTTATGGCCTGCATCGAACAAAGGCCTAACAGATTGGAAGCCAGAATGAAAAGCTACACCGGGATAAAACCTCTCTTTTTTTTTTTTTTTTTTTTTTTCTAAAAAAAAAAAAAAAAAAAAAAAAAAAAACCCTTTCCACCCTGGGTTCGGAACGAGAGCGTGGAATGAATGTCTCCCATCCTCTGACACGGGAGAGATCCTTTGCCATTTCCGCTCCAATGCCCAACTCCCCCAAACACGTGCCAAGGGACGACCCAACGTAAAGCGGTGCGGTGGTAGCGGGCAAGTATTTTCGGTGACGGGTCGCTTATTCCAACCAACGTGGCCACACCCGGGCGGCGAGATAAATATCCCTCCGCTACGGGCTCCCTCGGGTTCGTCACACGGCGGCGAAAGCCAAACCAAAAAACCAAAGGCTAAAGCAAAGTGCACGCACCGATCAGCGAAGGGGCGAACTGCCCGCTCTCTCTAGGGTTCGCCCGGAAGAGAAAAGAAGAGAAGAGAAGGGAGGCTTGTCTAGGGTTTTTGGTGGTAAAGTGGAGCCAGCGGCGGCGTCGATCGGAAGGAAGGAAGGAGAAGAGGGAGAAGAAACATGGGAGGGAAGAAGGACAAATCGGAGGGGTTGGGGCGGGCGCTGGTGAGGCAGCACAACCAGAAGGTGCGGGAGTCGAAGGAGACGGGCCGCGCCCTCCGCCTCCAGAACCGGCGGATCCTCGAGTCCGTCATCGACGTCAGCGACATCGACGCCGTCCTCGAGAAGGCGGAGGAGGCCGACCGCATCTACTCCCTCGACAACCCGTTCCCCGATCTCCATATCAATCTGTACGTGTCTATTCCCATTTCTACTTTTGCTCAAAGACAAATTGTTTCTTTGATGCCCTTTTACGTTTTAATCATCTTCGTCATGGCCAAATCCCTAGCTTTTCGATTGCGTGAACAAGTTCTTGAAAATTTGGGTACAGGGATGTGGGTTTGGAAACGAGTAAAATGACTCCAGAGGAGAGGAGGCAGCTACAGAAACAAGAGGAGGCCTTGCATGCAAGCAATCTTCGGGTTCCCCGCAGGTTTGTTGACTGTATGGCAACTTGTGTCTTCTTCAAGCTATATTATTCTTTTGATGCATGCATTTATATTTCAGCTACTCAAGGTTGGTGTGTTTTTGACTATGATGTGCTGCAGGCCTCCGTGGAATGCTACAATGTCAGTGGAAGAGCTTGATGCGAATGAAAGACAAGCCTTTTTAGTTTGGCGTAGAAGTCTTGCAAGGTTGGTTGATTTGAAGCATAGTTGCTTGACATTATGTATGGATTCAATTAAAATAGCATTATGCGACGTGTTTGCTCTTCTCAATAAAAGTTTCACATATTTTCTATCCTGCTTTCTTTCACATTAAAATCTAATTCATTATATGCAAAAGTGTTGGACCATATTACCATGAATCATGGGAGGAATAGCAAAGCACCTGAGTAAAGTTTTTCTTGGCCTTGAGTGATGTTTCAGCATGACAATTTTTTTCCCCTCCAAGAACTGGCAATTCTTTGTGAGTACAGACACCGAGTTTATGGAGCACTGGATCAATGTGTTCTTATTTCCTGTCATCTCTATCTCTGCAAGAGAAAGACTCATATAACATGCTTAGTCTCCATTTTGCCAAGCTCTTCTTTTTCAGTAATTTATCGTAACTCTTCATGATTCTTTCAGTAACCATAGCTATATTCGGGTGTACCACATGGGGGGGAGTTGTAAATTTTCAAAATCTTTTAGGAAGTCTTGTTTGTGGATCATGTAGCCTCAGGAGGGGAGTTTTCCTGAAAAATAAAATTCAATATTATCTCAAGGCCTTTGATTTTTTTTTTGAAACAAGAGTGGATTATATGCAAACTTAAGTACAAGGGTTGCAAAGTGAATCTTTCAGGAAGCCATAAATGTGGGAACTTCTAGGTAGCTTACTTATAGAAAATAAGAATGTTATAAATTCTAGGTGCCTATTGTTCTTATAGTATCATAGATGGTGGTTGGTTAAAGAGGGAATGGGGATTGGAAGTGGGTGGGTGGGTATGAGAGTGGGAACAAGATTCAAGACCTTAAGAATATTCTGCCTAGAGTGTTGCATCTGCTTCTAAATCTCTAGAGACTTGTTGCTCAACTGCTTCCTTATCATTTAAATAAATATTTTTTAAAAAAAACAGAGAGTGAGAATCTTTCATTGCACCCCTCCCAGATCGGCTGCCGCACTTGCATCCTTCTAGTGACTAATTTCCAGAGCAAGTTTTGCATGGTTATGGCTGCTAAGGGATCATAACATTGGCTATGTGAAATGACCATGCGAACTACATAAGTTACTCATATATGTGCTTATCTTACACAATGCTTCACACCTTTTATGATATGTGTGCATGCTAGACTTTATATATTCTTTCAGAGCTAACACAGGGGAAGAAATGGGGCCTTTATTGAAGGAAAGTTTTGCATATTTAGTTCTACATTTTTTTCAAAGTAGATAAATGATATTTATTTTGCACATCTCATTCTTCTCAAATTCCACATTTTTTAGCGAAGAAAATGGTTCTTGTAACCCTGTTTGTGATTTCCATGAAGAATCATTAATAGGATCGTCACACAAACTTAATAGCTTAAGCACGGCTGGAGCTTAGCTTGAGAAAAGTTAAAATCATTTATTCTTGGAGTCAGTTAAATGCTAACTTGTGTTTGAACCAAGTTTGAGTCAAGCTATAATTCAAGCTTGAATGGAGCTTGATTCAATCTTGAATTAATTTTAGCTTACATTAGGATTATCAAGCTAATCAATTGGGCTCATGTTTAGCTCAGTTTGAAATAAAGCTTGAACTAAGCTGGACACAATGGTAAACAATTTAATCTCAATCCAAGAGTTCAAGGTCGAGTTTGATTTCAAACCAAGCTTGATCGGCCCAAGCTCAATCAAGCTGTGATCGACTCCGCTGATTA
The DNA here is from genome assembly GCA_021397845.1 of Areca catechu. NCBI lineage: Eukaryota > Viridiplantae > Streptophyta > Magnoliopsida > Arecales > Arecaceae > Areca > Areca catechu. The sequence continues at coordinate 216,556,432 of CM038039.1, forward strand.
TTAGGTCTTTACTTATTTTTTCTGATTTTTAACAGCCTAACTCAAATCCCTTATTATGGTCATCTATTTTCGTTTGTATGTGAAGTATATATACACTCTGGCCTTTTGCAACTATCTTTCCCATGTCTTTTTTTTTGGGCTCATATTATTACATATTGCTGTACACAAGGATTTTCATACTGTTCTATTCATTATCAATTAATATAGCCGCAGTATTTGTTCGTCTATAGGATTTAAGTCTTTATATGTTATGACTGTGCTGAAGGTCAACATTCACCCTTTAGGGAAAAAATATATCCATTTTTCCATGTAGGAGCACACCTCTTGATGCATCAACATGGTCACATTTAGTCAATCATCAACATCCTGTATGGTCTATTCATAGCGAATTGTGCGCTGCCATGTCAGTATGGAAAGCTGTGTCAGTTGATCCTCTTGGAGAATAATTCTGGTTATGCCCTTGTCTACATCTTAAAAAAAGAGGAACACAGGAGAGGGATAAATGAAATTAATAGTTTTATTGTCAAACGAGTTGAGGTCAATCATGTAGACAAGTTTGAGTACTTTGATGACAATCTCAACGATCCATATTACGTTAAAATTCCTGGACAGGAATTCAGGTGAGGGATCTTTTTTTACAGGGGCTTGGAGATGGCTCCCAACATCATATCTGGCATTGTTAGGAGTTGGGATGATGAAACTTTGCAATAAAACCATGGGAAGGGGAAAGAGATGAAGAAAAATGGCTTCTAGTCTTGTACTTTGATGGAATTTATTCTTGCATCACCGGACTTTTATAGCTAGAAATATAATTCATGGGTTTTGGCACTGGTATTCTCAATTATCCTTTGTGTGAGATAGAAAGTGCTGGCAATAATAGCTACAAGGAAAGACTAAGTCTAAGTGCCACTCAATTTAGGACAAGTGTAAGCGCTGGTCAATTCTTTCTTTCTCTCGATGCCAATATTTGTTTCTTTGAAAGCAATGCTATATGTGAACATGTAGATCTTGATCGAAGAAAAAAGAGTGATGCTTGCACTTCTCATTTTGCTCATGGTTATTGTTGCTAATGCTTTCCATCTCATTCAAGGATCAAAGAAGGTTGTTTATGAGTTCCTATGCTAAAATCAGTGAATTCTATATTTCTATTAGAAAAGAGGCTAGAAGAGGTGAGAAAAAAAATGGGCATGGTAACACCAAGACTATAACCTACTTTCTTCATCTCTTTCCCTTTCATGATTTCATAGCATAGTTTTATGTGTCCAAGTTGTCTAATAAAATCCTTCACCATATTCATTTTCCGAGATAGCTGGCATAATCTTGATTTATGAGATCATCATGCATATGCTCAACCCTGAGTAAGAGGTTGATCTTGAGCTTATCGACAAAAAAGATCATCAACTTTGTGCAAATTTTCCCCTCATTTGTTCCTTTTTTTAAGATGTAGAAAAGTATGGAAATTTTCTTTTGAGGTACTAAATTTGTACACAGCCTTACACATCTTGTCCTTCATGCTAACATTGCAGTGTATAGGGGTGTGCACGGTTTGTTTTGGGTTGATTTGGGGTCAATTTTCAAACCAACCGATGTGAATCGGTTTTTTAAAACTGAAACCAAAATGACCACATAGAAAAACTGGTTCAAACCAAATCGAAAGCATCGGTTCAGTTTAATGAGTTGTGGGTTATTGCGCTTATGTCAAATAGACAGTTATGGGATGGGCTAAATGGGCTGCTATTGATTATAATTTTTTTTAACCATGCAATATGGGCAACTTATTGGATGGGCTAAATGGACAATTTATGAGATGAGCTAAATGGGCAGTTTATGAGATGAGCTAAATGGGCTAAATATAGAAGCAATAAACAGATGAGTCTAGGGAAAAATATAAGTAAACTGATGGCGGTTTATATATATATATATCCGCAGGTCAGTTCGGTTTAAATCAGGTCTTTCAAAACGGAAACCAAAACCGAACCGAATATGAAAAAAGTGATCCAGACCAAACTGATATTAGCAGTTCAGGTTGGTTTTGTGGTTCGATCGGTTTCCTTGTTGACCTCTAGCAATGCATGATTGAATATGATTATACCATCTATATTGATGATGACTGCAACCACATTAATGTATACCGTTGCTACATGCAAACATGGATGTACGTCTTTCCCTGATAGATGAATGTTGAACCTTCATCAGAATCATATTATATAATAACCAAACTAGTAGCATATCTAGGGCGTGAGAGAGGAGAGGGAAGGGTTTTATCCAGGATTGGAGAAACAAAAACAACGGCATGGGTAGTTTTGAGAAGAGGTGCAGGTTAGAGGTTCCAATCTTCTTGGTGGAGTAATTTACTTCAGGTTAGCTGACTAAGGTAAGGGTTGACTAGGCTATGCTAATCTAGTTTACTTGTTTTAACTTTCCATTTTTTGCATAGTAATAAGATTGACTCCCTTTTATTTTACTTTATTCCAAAGCTAAATGGAGACTTGTTAGTAGGGTTGCAAGTGGGTCGGGTCGTCCCATGATCTAACTTGGTCCTGACTTGATTAGAGCTGACCTAATCGGTATTGGAAGACCCGTGACCTGACCTAAATTCCATGTCGGATTTGGGTATTGTACGTTTCAACCCAACCTGATCCAACCTAGCCTGTGTATGAGCTTGGTCTAATGTGAGTTAACAAAAAATGGGTCCAACCTAACCTCAACCTGATGTGGCTTGGCCTAAAAATCTTAATCATATAAACATCCTTCTCCTTCACTCTAAATATCTTTTCCAATTCAGTGCCTTAACTCTCATTTAAACCAAGTCCTCTTTTGTTCATTTCAACAACTATATCTTTTCTCATCTATATTCAGTTAACCATAGTTAAACATTCACATTTCATTATTTGTTTCAGTGGATTCTTATTAATAATGCCCTTAAGTATTTCAATAACTAGAATATATATTATAAAATCATAGTTTGTAAAAACTTAAGAATGATCAATTACTTGGATGAAATTAAAAGTTTTTGAATGAAAATTCAAGTTTAAGTTCGCCCTTTTTAGTTTATTTAATTTTTTTAAATAAATTCATATCTAATTATTTATTGTTATATTTTAGATATACAAGGATAGCTAGATGCTGGACTTAAGATGCAAACCTAACCCAATCCACTCCTTGCTTGAACCCAACCATTTTGGGTTGGGCCGAGGTCAGGCCTGGCTTATTCTTGACCCTGGCCCAATCAGAATGATTGGCTATGTCTGAAAGAAATCGAATATAAAATCAGGTCGGGTTGGGGTAAAGCGTGCCCTGGTCTGACCTGACCTGTTTGCAGCCCTACTAGTGAGTGGATTAAGTCATCAGGTGAGCATGCTGGAGACAAATAATTAAAGCACATTTGAAGTCTATGCCCATGCTCACGTTTTGTTCAAGCATCTCAAACTTATCTCTAGTGAAGAGATTCATATCTATAAGTTTGATGTTTTTTAAATACTCAAAGAAACATTATTATTAATGCAGCTTCATCTTGGGAAGTGGCTTCCATCTCAAGAGACACTTGTTACTCTGTTCATATATTCTCTTCTCTCCTCATTGTTTTCTTTTCCGTACAAAACAACTCAGTGAGAAGGTGGGCCCTTCTCTTTTTCTTTCATATTTCTAATCATTTGTGTTAATTTTGTGAAGTCCCTTCTTTAAGAGTTTTAAGAGGTGTCACTGGATGACAAGAATTAGATCTTTTAAGATATGAAGAGAGATACATATAGCAAATATGAATCTGTTGAGGTTTTGTGGCTGAAGAAAAGCTTCTCAGTCCAAAGAAACTATGAGAAGGAACCATGGCAAAAAAAGCTGTCCAAGTTAAAGAAAGTGTTAGAGATGTGATTAAAGGAGAAACATAGCAATGACATGATTGAGAGTCTGAGATGCAGTAATACAAGCTTTAAAAACTTTGAAATCAAGATAATCTTTCTGTGATCTGAAGTCTATGAATTTAATTGTGTACTCATCAAATGTCAGGATACTTGGACTTATCAAAAATTGCATAATGTAGGCACCAAATTTGGTATGGGTTCCAATGTAACTGAAGTGAGCAATGCAAGGATTGAATATTTTTACTTATTTTATTTTTTGTCATTATTTAATCTAAACATAAGTCCTTAAGGACTTGGATTATGATTTTGTCTCCATTGATAATATATCTTTGCAACATTTCAATAGGATCAATCATGATATTTAACTTCTTTCTTTGGATTTCTTTACTGTCTACATTGTAGTTATGATTAAATATGTTTTAAGGACTATATTTTCATTTAGGAGACCCATTTATACCATATTCAAGTAGCATTCCAAGAAACATCATATTTGTTACGAGTATGATAACTCTTGTAACATAATTGGCTTTAATTTGTAATTTGGGGGAACCCAATTTTTGTTTATGCATATTTTTAAGGAATAAGGATTAAACAACACTAATAATTTTCTTTCTTTGTTTTTTTTTGAAAATGTATATTTGATACCCTGGCTTGCCAAATCAACTTGAACCAGACAGTTCGGCTCGTAATGGACTGAGCTGATGCCAACCCAGAACTATTCAGCTAGTTAAGTCATCTTGGCTTATATAAGCTCTCCCCCCTCCAAAAAAAACCCTCTCTCGGATGAGTGGTTGAAGCCTTGAAGGGTACAGGCAGATGTGCTCCCACTCTCTGACATCGCCTCCACCTCTCTCTCGATCGTGTCCAGATGGATGATCAAAGCCTTGAAGGGCTTTGGGCCGAGGTGCTCCATCTCCCCTCCCCTCTTCAAAGCATCCCTCCCCCCCTCTGTCTCTCCCCTCCGTCCCTCTCCTTCTCCCTCTAACCCTCTTTCTGTTCCCTTCTTCTTGTTTTGGTATGCCTCAGAGTACATGATATCAGACCGAACTGGTCAATGACTGGTATGACCTCCAATACCAATTTGATGAACCTTGTTTGTCCTCTGGTACTATATTTGAAATCAAGCACATTTCTTGGGCCATTTTGATTTGACCGGTAGCTAGGTCCTGGGCTTATTATTTTAAATATATATTACATGTTCTTCATAGAACTTAATAGCTTCTATTTTCTGTTGTCTCGGGAGTTGGTGGTTTTCCTCTATGGAAAGGAGGGCTATTTCTTGTTAAGCCTGTAGATTTATTTATAAACTTGTTTTAATGTGGTCACAATGTCATTAAGTTTATTTTCAGATATCTTCTATTTGTGGATCTCTTGAACCATTTGCTATTATACATAAGCTTCTCTCAATTTGAACTGAAGTACATTTTATCTTTACCAGTAAATGTTTTGTCTTACTAATAGGAAGTGGTAGTCAGCAACCACTTTAAGAGCTGGCTTCCTTATTGGAATAAGCTGTTAAGTTGTGGATTTTCCATTTGAATCCTGATTCTTATAATGTACTTCTGCTGAATTTTATGGATTCATGTGTATCTCTATTATCTTTAATCTTGTCTGGTTAAGCTTTGAATTATACCTCTTAAACTTCTTTTCTTTGTAATGTCAAGTTGCTGATTGAATTTGAAATTAATCTTTTTATTCTTTTGGCCTAACTTGTCAATCTTATTCATCTTGCTAATATATTTTTTATTAGCTAAACTGATTTTTAATATGCATCTATCTCAAAATAAGATCATTATTTCAGACTTGAGGAGAATGAGAAGCTTGTTCTGACTCCTTTTGAGAAGAACCTGGATATTTGGAGACAGCTCTGGAGAGTGCTTGAACGAAGTGACTTGGTAATGTTCCTTTAGCTGAACAAGCATTAGTTTGGATTAACAAAGTATTTTGGTTAAGAAGGTAACTTTTGATTAAGGTTGCTTGATGAATGTTCTCATCCAGATTTTATTAAACAATTTTTTAAAAAATTTTAACCAGTCTGTGAGAGAAAATTTAACCAATTTGTAACCATTAGGTGATTGTCTTATTTCAATCAACATGCAGTGGGGAGTAGTTTCATTGGGAAAGGGTGGTTAGTATGTGGAGCTCCTAAATTTTCCGGTTGACCACATTGGCATAATTCTTTGTTCTCAAACTATAGATCACCAGGTATCACCAGTCTTATGCCTGTACAGACACTGGTGAATGATACTGATCTCTGCATGTGCTAAATACTCTGAATAGAGGTTGGTCAGCAATGAGTTCTTTTCAACCTTCTCAAATGTACCTTCTTGCTAGTATCTAAGATCACCTCAGGGATATTGCTTCCTTAACATCTGAAGGTTCATAAAATATCAAAAGGTGCATCTATGTGTACACTTTCTAATTCTCAACGTTCATCTAGTCAATATATTGTCATTTAATTGCATCAAAGTTCACTGTTTTTTTTTTACATACTGACAATATTTTATACCATTGTAGGTGACTTGTGCCCCTAGTTCTCCCCTTCCTCAAAAAATAAAGGCACACAAAACCTCAACTAATTGATTTTTTTTTTAAACTAATGTTATCTTGTGAAGGATCCTGTTGATGGATTTTATATTTTATACATTTTTTTTTTGTCTTTAATGATCCTAATATATTAGGTTATGCATGCAATAAGCTCCCTATAAGTCACAGACCTCCTGTAGGTCCCATTATCTTGTTTTTTTGTTCATCCATTATTAGTTCATAAGGTTGTCAGAAAGGTTAACTCAAAATTTAGGGCAAGATCAAGATTATTGCTCAGATGCGTCATACCTATAAGAGCCTTAAGGAGAAGCTCACTTTTTTGTCGGTATTTCTTATATGATCTGTATCTATGAAAGCACAAAACAGTACAATACGTTGAATTAAATAAGGAGTGAAGAGCATCTCAAGTAATTTACTCCCAACAAATGTCAATTCAAATTGGGATTCATCATTACCTATGGAGTAAAATGTTGCTCCTTACATCTTCTGATAAAAGCTGTGGTTTTTTTGCAACAACATGAGACATTGTTTGACCTGAACCAATAAACGCATGATAATGGGATGCATTTTATTAGTTAATCAAGAAGTAAGCAATAATATCTGAAGTGGAATTCAAATGCTTGTGTGGTATACAGCCTTTTCCATTCAGACATTTAGCTAATTACTCTTGCTTTTGAGTGACAGGTTCATTCTTCTTGGATATTGTTACTGATGTTGTTTATTTTTGGGAGGCAAATATTGGTATTCATGTATGTAGATGGCAGTATTACTAACTAATCAAGGAAATATCCAGACAAGATTTCAAATTTAAATTGGATGGAACTCCAGAAATAAAATTCTCAATTGAAAGTTGGGTTTGCATATTTATTATCGATCAATGGTTTACATGAAGATCACCTAACTTTTTTGTGCTTATATCTACCTTTTCATCATTCAATCAAAGAGTAGACAGTTGAGATGTACCTGTTAAAATGGAATGGTTGTGGCATATGTGCTTGTTCTTGTAAAAATCGGATTACAACCCATCACTTATTCCTCAACAGTCATACTATCATACTTCTAGCAATCACCTCACTTAGCTTGCATACAGCCAAAAGTGTCACCTACACGAGAATGTGGCATATTATGTCAAAAGGAAAAATTAATATGATTAAGCAATTTACATGATCTTAAGTGACACCATGTGAGGACATCAAGATAGGAACATTCATGAGCAACATAACAAAAGACTATTCAAAGTGATACTTAGACATTTGAAGTTGAACTTAAGCCTAGTCATGCCTTGTTGACAGTGTTAAGATGGTGACATGAGTATGGATAGTAGACACTAAAGTGCCCACCCAATGTTTCCTGCTTTAACTTTCTTCCTTTTCCTTTCGGGTAAACTGTTATAATTTTCTTTGTTAGAAAGTAAAAAAAACATGCAATACATTCACATTCACACACATGCACATGCACAAGCGTGTACACACCACCAAGAAAAGAAAAAGAAAAAGAGAGAAAACAAGTGAAGTACTGGCTGCGGAAGACTAACTCCTAACACAAGCAGCTCCTTGCCAAGGGATCTCTGTCAAGGGATTTGTTATATTAACTATCCATTTTGGTTGGTCATCCTGTTTAGGGCTGGAGACTGGTTTAATTATACCATAACAGTTTGTTCTATTAACCTTTTAAATTCTAATTATATTTTTTAAAATTAATGGCTATTCTTGCATGCTACATGAATATTAATATTGTTATTTTTTGATAGCTGGTAATGGTGGTTGATGCTCGGGATCCATTGTTTTACCGTTGCCCTGACCTTGAGGTATGTCCGTCTTGCATTTGTAATGCTACTCTGTTCTTATGTTTTATTTATTCACTAGATGATTGATAGTCACAAGATTGGAGAATTGCCACAAATTCTGCACTGAGGGTACATATTTACCACTTGAATTTTGTAAAGGCATAAACATCATTTCAAAAACCCTGCATATTAATAGGTACTGGCCATACCAGTCTATCAGTATATACCAACTGTACCTTACTGACCATACCAGTGCGCATCAACAGCTTTTCTTTCTTTTTTTCCTGAAGCTATTTGTTTTGGTATGTATGGTTGGTCCCAGCACTGTACCAGTACCACACCCAATGGAAAAGAAGTTACGAGGTTTTGTACCAGATTTAAAACCCTGCTCACAATCTTAGCATGATATGATAGGAGAATGTTTTTCCTGACTCGATATATCTCTAGAGAGTTGGGATTATAAGTGATGATTTGAATGCTTTCTTTTCTCCACTTTGTTAACATGACTATAATCCTACGTTGCACATCATAGGTTTAGAAGTTAAATGAGGTGAAGAATTATATTTATATAGTTTATTTTTTTTGAGACAGTGGCATGAATTAAGGTTAGTTTCTCTAGAAATGCTATTAAAGGCCCTGAAATTGAGTTAGGCTAGTTCAAAGATGTTGCAAAGACTTGCCCTTTTCAGAATGTGTTCCTCATGCAATCCACAACAGGGTCCAGAAAGCAGGGTTGAGACCTTACAACTGAAAGAACAAATCATGGGCTGTCTGGGTGGAAATTGAAGACCATCTTCCTTGGGAATTTTTTTTTTAATGCTAAAAAAAAAAAAATTCCGAAAATAGGTGTTAGGGGGAATATTTACAAAAATAGGTGTTTTTGGCTGACGTGGATATGCGGCACCAAAAACACCTGCCACGTGACGGGTGGGCTGTCAACTGGGTTGAAATCATCTTTTGAAAAAACGATTTAATGCCGAGAAATCGTCTTTTTAAAAGACGATTTCAGGCTTTCCCAGTCACCCACCCGTTCCTGGCATGAGAAATTGTCTTGGGCAAAGACGATTTCTCAACTTGAAATCGTTTTTGCGAAAGACGATTTCAAATCGGCCAATTCCCTAAATTTTCAAAATGCCCTTTTAAAAAAATTTGAAAATAACTATGAATGGCATTTTGGAAAATAATTGTTCTCGCTTTAGATCCAATTTTAAAAATTTAATTCTCAAAATACTCTCCGTAATATTTGGTTTAATTATGAAAATGCCATTCATAGTTATTTTCGATTTTTTTTAAAAGGGCATTTTGGGAATTACATAAAAATCCTAATAAATGCATCTGACATCCATAAATGTTGTTTTTTTAATCAAATTTTAATCTAATAAAATTTTAAAAAATATATAACAAAATTTAAAAGATATAATAACATTAATTAAAATAAAATTAATTAAAAAATATTATTATAACATATTATAATATATTTTTATATTATAATAAATATTTTATATTCTAAAATTTATTCTAAAATATTATAATAATATTTTATACTAATTATGATACCCCTGGTACGGTTGCTGGTATGACCACCGGTACAGTCGCCAGGCCCGGTCCGGCCGTCGGTACAGCCGTCGGTACTGCCCCCTGTACGGCCACCAGGGGCTGGACTAATATCTTTTAATTAATTTTATTTTTAATTTTAAATTAATATTATTTTTATATGGTTAATTAATGTTATTTTTAATTAATATTATTTTAAAATATATTATCGGGGGCCGGACCGGCGGCCGTACCGGGTATCATAATTAATATAAAATATTATTATAATATTTTAGAATATAAAATATTTATTATAATATAAAAATATATTATTATATATTATTATAATATTTTTTTAAATTAATTTTATTTTTAATTAATGTTATTATATCTTTTAAATTTTGTTATATATTTTTTAAAATTTTATTAGATTGAAATTTAATTAAAAAAACAGCATTTATGGATGTCAGATGCATTTATTAGGATTTTTATATAATTCCCAAAATGCCCTTTTAAAAAAACTCAAAAATAACTATGAATGGCATTTTCGTAATTAAACCAAACATTACGGAGGGTATTTTGGGAATTAAATTTTTAAAAATCGGTTCTGAAGCGAGAACAATTATTTTTCAAAATGCCCTTCGTAATGTTTGGTTTAATTACGAAAATGTCATTCATAGTTATTTTCGAATTTTTTTAAAAGGGCATTTTGGGAATTTAGGAAATTGGCCGGTTTGAAATCGTCTTTCGCAAAGACGATTTCTCAGGCCAGGAACGGGTGGGTGGGAAAGCCTGAAATCATCTTTTGGAAAGACGATTTCTCGGTATTAAATCGTCTTTCCAAAAGACGATTTCAACCCAGCTGACGTTCCGCCTGCCATGTGGCAGGTGTTATGTCCATGTCAGCCAAAAACACCTATTTTCAGAAATTTTTTTTAAGCATTAAAAAAAAAATTTTCCTTGGTGGTAGGTTGAACTTAGAAAGTTGGTGCTTCCTTATCAAAAGAAAGAAAGAAAGTCGATGCTTATTAGCTTTTGGATGTATATTACTCTCTTTTTCCTTTAGAATTTCTTTGGCAGCTGGGGGGAAGATTCTACCTCTGATTGTTATTTGAAAAATAACAAAATAACAAAGCCAAAATATTTTTGCTACGTTACTTATTTTGTTGATTTGATGATTTTGGAAACTTCCTTAGCGAACATTAGAAAGAGAGAAAAAATTAACTTTACAATATAGATGGCTTCCTGCATTTGGAAATGTGAACAAACTTACAAAATTCATTTGGTTCAGTGATAATACTTCAAAGTTTACAATGTGATCTTAACTTGTTAGTTGATTGTTGGAAATGTTCACTATTTTTATTTTTGTAGGATATTGCAGTCAAATGGATGATGTGGGTAATGTCTATTTAATTCAAATGTTCTAATTTTTTCCCAAATCTGTCTTTTATCTGTAATGGAACCGAAACTACCAAAAACTGCAGTTGCTATTTTGACTAAAGGAATGATGTTAGAGTTCATTGGCATACCATTTGTAACCAAATACAAGCTTTATAATTTTAAGTTGTACTGGAAGCATTGCATGACCTGTACCTATCAACATCTCCATTGTTTTTCAGTGCTTTCAATAAGTTCCTCCATCCCTGCTCAATGGAGTCGGTTTGCTTTCATTCTTTTGGGAGTTCATAGGAATTTTGACAAATCGAGCAGTGTTGATGATAGAACTCAATTGGCATGAACAAGGAATGCCTGATTTAGCAGGTTAAGTTTTAAATGTAAACCAATTGGCTTCTTAGTTCCTAGACTGTTAGTATGTCATTAGCATAAACATCAAGTGTACAATGCCAAAAATTGTTCAATTTACCATTGTACCAACTAGGAACTACTAAGTTGGATTACCAGTACTAGTACCTCTTGATATTTTGAGAAGTTTCATGCTGTACTTGCAACCAGCTTTATTAGTTGAATTTCCAAGTCAAATGACATCCAGACAGGAATTTGATCATCTTTCTATTTTGACTGGAAATCCCGGTTTAGTATCAGATAATTACTTTTGCCCTGATCAACAGGAATACACACGTGAAATTGATGAACACAAGAGAACGTTGCTTCTTGTTAACAAGGCAGATCTTTTACCAATTGCCATAAGGTTGGAAGTAGTGCACTTTTCTTGGACATCTCATATCTATCTTAATATGCAAGTAATTCATTTTGAAGTTGATAACTGCAGGCAGAAATGGGCAGAATACTTCTGCCAACACAACATCCTCTTTTTATTTTGGTCTGCCAAAGCTGCTTCTGCTGCTTTTGAAGTCAAGAAGCTGAGCAGTCAATGGGATGAAAATAAGTGGGCAAGAGAATCCACACCATCACATTTAGATACCAAATTATATGGGAGGGATGAGCTTTTAGCTTGTCTGCAGGCAGAAGCCGAGGCCATTGCAGAGCACCGGAAGGCTTTAAACAAGAATGAACCTCAGGGAGAAAATTCTTCAGATACTGGTTCAGTCCATTCAACAGCTAAGCATGTTGTCGTTGGATTTGTTGGGTATCCGAATGTTGGCAAAAGCTCTACGATAAATGCATTGATTGGTGGGAAGCGAACAGGGGTTACTTCAACACCTGGCAAAACAAAGCATTTTCAGACACTGATAATCTCAGATGAGCTTGTTCTTTGTGACTGCCCTGGTTTAGTTTTCCCTTCCTTTTCCAGCTCAAGGCATGAAATGATCGCATCAGGAGTGTTGCCTATCGACCGGATTACCGAACACAGGGAAGCGGTGCAGGTTGTTGCAAATAAGGTTCCCAGGGATGTTGTTGAAAGCATATATAACATAACCTTGCCAAAGCCAAAACCCTATGAACCACAGTCAAGACCACCCCTGGCTTCAGAATTGTTGAGGGCATACTGCTCATCCCGTGGGTATGTTAGCTCAAGTGGACTTCCAGACGAGACAAAGGCTGCTCGCCAGATTCTGAAAGATTATATTGATGGGAAACTTCCCCACTTTGAAATGCCTCCTGGAGCAACTGGCATGGATGCAGAAGGGGATTCAGCGGATGGATTGGGTAGCCCAAGCTTATTAGCAGGCAATGAATCAGATATTACGCTGTCTGATGAGTGCAATGACCAGATCTCTTCCAGCTCTGCTATGGTTGATACTGCTAAAGTGGATGTCGGGCATGTTCTAGATGATCTGGAGTCATTTGACTTGTCGGGTGAGCTATACTCTAAAAATTCTGCTGTGGTGAAGCAAAAAAAGTCGGCCAAAACAGAAAAACATCATAAGAAGCCTCAGAGGAAGAAAGATCGCTCCTGGAGAGTTGGAAATGATAATGGTGATGGAATGCCAGTTGTAAGAGTGTTTCAGAAGCCCACAGTAGATCTGGCTGCCATGAGAGTCTCTAATTAAATAAAGGGCTGCTCTTAATCATGCATTAATATTTAATTTGAGATGAGATTATAAGATTATAAGAGTATCATTGTAGACAAAGTATCAAGGGGTCTTAATGTTGCACTGCTGTGTTATTCAATGCCAGCATACATAGCAGATGTAACTTATAATTGTTCATATTAGCATATCCACTGCTTTGGGATAATTCAATGTATTAATTGTTGGTACAAAGCTATGATCCGGACCTGACCTAATTTGTTCAGTTACATCCTTGAAATATTTGTTCAGTTCCAACTTTGATTTCAACTAATGATTGTACCGAAATCGTGGCAGCATCAAAGGCAAATGAAATACCGGGCATATAAGCTGCACTTTAATTGGTTCGGATTCCGATAAAATGAGCAATAATCAGTAGAAAATAAACTTATTGGCCCGGGCAATGATTTCCATGGGTTGAGGCCTGTTAATTTTGGATCACTCTCTAATCATCTCTAATTTGTGTAGAAGTATGCTAACCTTCTGCCCTCTGACTAAAGTGCACAAATTTTTGTTGTCTCGACCGAACCGTACAACCTACTGCCCTGCTTGAAATTGACCTACCATTAGTTTGGTTTTCATGTCTTGGAGAACTTTGCTAGCAACATACGATAAAATCAGAGTGTTTGCCTGCCTAACAGATCAGCGGACTCAATAAAAAGACACGAGGTACATGAAAAATTCGAGCATAAGAGGAATCCCCAAATAAAACTATGAAAGTAAAAGGTCCTGCTTTTTGCTATCAATTGAATGACATGGTTGATGTTATCCTGAGTTTCTGGCCTTTTGAAGGCCGACAGTGTTATAGAGTAGCTTCTGCATGTCATTATATCCTGATCTTAATAGGACTCGGATTATTTCAGCAAGCTGCATAAAATCATTTTGCAGCTAAAAGTTTTTTAGAAGGCCTTCTAAACCCAAAGTAATACAAGGCGCATGGTCACTCTCTGAAGTCCATTCATTTTCTTTTTTTTAAAAAATAATAAGTCAATGAATTTCCTTACATATTAAAATTATTGTATAAAAGGTATATATTATACTTCCTGGGAAGTACTGTTTGTTGGTGAGTTTTCTAAGAGTTTTTTTTAAATAATATTTTTTAATTAAATATTTACCAAACAGGTGCCGCTCAAATTATATTTACAGAAGTAGGTTTTTTTTTAACATGTGGAATATATGGACGTAAGGGAGGGGGAGGGAGAAATTAATGTGAAGAATTCACAGATACAACCTACAATTTTCTAATTTAAAATTTAATAAAAAATATTTTTTAATAATAATAATATTTTTTAAAAATTAATAAACATTTAAAAAACTAAAATTAATATAATAATATGATATTATAATAATATATTTTAATATATTTTATATTCTAAAATATAATAAATATATTATAATATATTAAATTATATATTATATATTATAATATAGTATATTTGTTGATGCGTGCGTATTGGTCGTGGTGGCGATGGCATTGCAGTGAATGCCGTCGGTGCAGTACAACGGGATGAGATATCCATCGAGTGGCGAGGCTGGAGGTGACAGGGCATGAGGGCGGTGATGTCAGTGCGAAACTGAGCACCCACCTGCCCATGCCCCCTGAGATCTGATCGTGCCACGTGACGGGTCCGGCTACTAGCACAACGCACGGTTCCACTGCATGCGGCATCCATCGATGCGGTAAGGTTGATGAAGGCTACCGGGATAGCAAAAGCCGCTCAGCACATCAGCGGTGATGTGGCATGATCGCTGACATGGAGTCCGCGTCGAACACAGCTGGATGTAGTGGCTAGATGAAGTCCTGAGGTCGAGCCGTCGACCGAGGTCAACTCCCATCCGAGGTTGAGCTCTTGGCCGAGGTCGTGCTCCCACCTTTCGAGGTCGAGCTCTCAAGATAGAGCTCCCTCATTCCGAGGTTGAGCCACTGGCTGAGGTCAGCTCCCATCCGAGATCGAGCTCCCGAGATAGAGCTCCCTCTTTCCGAGGTCGAGTCATCGGTCGAGGTCATCTCCCATCCGAGGTCGAGCTCCCGGTCAAGGTCATGCTCCCGCCTTTCAAGGTCGAGCTCCCGAGACAGAGCTCCCTCCTTCCGAAGTCAGCTCTCATCCGAGGTTGAGCTCCCGGTCGAGGTCGTGCTCTTGCGTTCCAAGGTCGAGCCCCCGAGATAAAGCTCCCTCCTTCCGAGGTCAGCTCCCATCCGAGGTCGAGTGCTCGATCAAGGTCGTGCTCCCGCCTTCCGGGGTCAGGCTCCCAAGACGGAGTTCCCGCTCAGGACCAAGAGGCATCATCAACCACCAGAGGGTCAGCCAAGAGCAAGGGAGAAAAGACCAGAAGGAAATCAAACCATGGCGAGAAGCTCCCGGCTACCTACGGGCCCTAGAGGGTGGCGTGTGTCCTATCGGAGGCTCCAGGCCATGTAGCACACCACTTGCACTCTCTGCACGATGCTTGCTCCATCAGGTTTCAGGCCCTGCAGAACGCCGCCTACGCCCTCTATCATACAACCGGGGCTCCAATTCCAGCAACACGCCACCTGTATCCTTTCCAAGAGGAGTATCCTATTAAGGCCCCAGGCCCTGCAACACACCTACGGTTCCCTCCTGGAATAGAAACACTCCACCGTGGCTCGAGGCTCAGCGTCACAGTGCCTGCACCTCCCACGAAAAACTACTCCACTAGAGGGATAAGACCTATAGCACACCGACGAACACCCCCAATAGAAAGATCTCATCCCGAGGACCAGTCCAACTAGAGAGAGGCCGCTGACAAAGGAAAACTCCACCAAAAGAGGGTATCGGAAGAGCGATGTCCTGATGAAGCCCCAGACCCGGTCTGGGCCATTTGTCCCATATAAAATGGAAGAAGGGACTTCCAAAAAAGGAGGGAAAAATGAGCAACCGATAAGACAAGGAGAGCAAAAGGGCAAGGAACCAAGAGAGAGAACCTTCCTGCACTTTAACTTCCCTCTCATTACATTTCTTTCCATTCCACCTTTCTCCAATACACGGAGGCATTCCAATCCTTCGCCACAGAGGATCTGTTTTCCTTGATCATCCCTACTGACTTGATCGTCGGAGTGTCCCCGCCGGAATTCCTAACTCGGTCTCCTCTTTTTTTTGCAGGACAAGCTAACCAAGAAATCGACCAGAAAAATGATCCAGCATCCAGAGGGAGCCCGACGGGTCCATGACACGTCAGAGCTACAAGCCATGATGATCTAGATGGCAACAAGTGGTATCTGGCATTGCGTACGTGCAACCTCCCAGTCATACCATGATGTATTCTCGATGATCATGCCATGCAACGGATCCGGCCACTACCGAGATGCATAACTCTATCGTATGCAATGCCTGGTAGGTATGCACTCATTAACAAATATACTATATTATAATATATAATTTATAATTTAATATACTATAATATATTTATTATATTTTAGAATATAAAAATTTATTATAATATAAAATATATTATTATATATTATTATATTTTTAATTTTTTTATTTTTTAGATTTTAATTAATTAATTATTTATATTTTTTTTTTTAAAAAAAATATTTTATTATTAAATTCTGAATTGAGAAATGGTATGTTGTACCTACTTTATGTCCGTACATTTCACATGTTAAAAAAATTTACTTTGACAAATATAATTTAAGTGGCACCGGTAAATATTTAATAAAAAATATTATTTAAAAAAACTCAGTTTTCTAGAATCACTACATTTTCTTAATAAAAATCAAACTTCTGTAAAAGGTATGTCATGTCTCCATTTTTTCCCTTCTTTTTTGGTAAAAATGTCAAGATTGATTATTTATTTATTTATTTTATTTTATTTTGTTTGGGGGGGGGTGTAAAAATGTCACGTCTCTTTTTCAAGAACTCTCTATTCGTAGGTGAGACTTTAAAATACTGTCACACAATATTTTTGTACCAAAAGAGGAATCAAATCATTTCTGTATATCATGGACAGAAATAACTCCTAAACTCACTAAAGGAATTCGGGGTTACTTTAAGTGGTTGCTGTTTTTGCTTTCTAATCACGTTATTTGTTTTTTTTTAATTATGACATGCTTGTAGTAACAAGTGAGATCCAGGCCACAGATGCTCCATAGTCTTCATCATTTTAACAGCCAAAGAGAGTGGACTTTATTTAATAAAATTAGATCATTTTTCAATCAAATATCTTATATTATGTATGAGAAACATGACGTTATCTATTTTCCCATCACAAGCAAGAAATATGACATTATTGATCGCTCTATCATAGGTGGGAAACATGATACTATTGGTTGTCCTATTACTAGAGGAAATGTGATTGTTGCTTATCCAAAGCTGAAAATAACTTAAATTACTTATGGATTACTCATGAGATATAGCTCGAATTCGCATGTCTTATGTTATGAAATGATTAAAAATTGTTTATAATGTGCCAATATTGGAAAAAATGTTCAATTTGTTGTCTACTAAGTTGTGGAAATAAAATTCAAGTTCTGGATAATTGGTATGCGCATTTGACAATGATAATAGATCATATTATTCTAATAACTATATTTGTTACCGAATGTTGGTTGTTGATTGACAATTTATTTGTTCATTTATCTAAATTGGTCTTCATGTGTGTATGAGGATTCTTATTCAGTTATTAGCACATACCACCTCTAGTCTTTCTGTTTAGAGCCATATAATGCTTAGTATTCAGTTGAGCTTCCGCATTTTTTTACTCTAGTAGTAAGAGGTGGAAAGAATTTAAAAGATCTTCAATATTATGGATGTTTGAACATTGTAGTTGAACTATTTTTTGTTAAAATAATATGCTTTAATTTTATTCTTCGAATTGGTGATTTCGTTGATGTTTTGTTCATTCATTAAGCCTTGGATATTTCTCAGAGTTATACATCATGAAATGTGCAGCCATCTCACTTGCTAACAAGAGTTGTGCATTTGGGATGTGATAAACTCGGCTTCCAAGATTCGCAGGGTCTACAAGTTCACTGAATCACAAGTGATCGGTTTAAGTAAAATAATCTGACCAACTAATTAAACATGAAGGAATGGAATAGAGAATTGTATATCAAATGCGCCTACAAAGGTGTTCAATTGTTGGAAAAATAATTTTTAAAAGATTGGTTGACTTATGGCATTCAGATAAAGTTTATGGTTCTTTTCTGTTATTATGCTTGGCAAAGATATAGGATACGATCTCATCATAGATATCCAATGAAAAATGGGGGTAAAAATTGCTTTTTTAACAAGTCGGGGAATGGAAGCAATAGTTCCTTTTGATTCTCTCCGGAAAAAAAAACACTTTTTCGAACCTATTTATAAAGAACTTCAAATGAAAAGAAAGACTTGTTTTAACATGTATCTTATTTTGAAATGTCATGGATCCCTTTTGCCAAGCCATTGGAAATAAGTGTAAAGGAATAAAATAAGCTTTATGTCATGATCTTACTGAAGTAGGACGGAGCTCTTCCTTTTCTTGGTAAAAAAGAAAAGAAAAGAAAAGATAGAGCGAAACATGAACTTTAATGAATATGTGAATATTAAATCAAAAATGTAAAAAACTATGGTTTTAACTATGCTACTGAATAAACAACAGAAAAGGTCCCATCAATCTAACATTATTGCCAAATATTTGCAAGTTCAGATTGAAGTTCTTCTTACAAAAGCATTATTAGATTATTACAAAAAACTAACAGCTTCATCAAATCTAAGGAAACATAACGTAAAAAGGAAAAATAAGAATTAATGCACTCAAGAATTAAATGGTTTTATAAGAAATATCTAGAAATACTGTTTTGTACATATTAAAGAAAGCCAGAGAATCTTCTTGAGTGGATCATCACTTCAACTAATACCAATTATAGAAATCCCCACCCTGCAAGACAAGAAACACCCACACTGGTTATTTACTTAGATGGAAATGATAAAGTTAATCCCTTAATTCTTTTTTAGATAGCTCATCAAACATGAGCAACCTTTGGCATCATGGGAATTTAGCAAATAAATAAAAACCCAACCTTTTAGAATGAACTAGAACTAAATTTCTTGATGCATTGAATAAAGAAAAAAATTCAAAACTAGCAAGAACCAAGATTCTTTCAATGATAATCATGTTTACCCATATTTTGGATTCTAAATGAAGCATACATTTAGATTTACTGAAGTACTTGACGATACATTAGTAGTTTGCATTATATGTGGAATTAATTTTAAAAGAAGAGTCAGTGCCAAATCATTTACAATCATTTAACTAGAAATGCTATAATATTCAAAATTTTTTATTTTCCCTACATATGAATTCAGTTTTTTTTTGTCAAAAAAATCTAGATAATTAAAGTCATGATTGCAACCCTAAAAGATAAGAACAACAAGAGAATTAGTGTATGTTATGTCATTTATGCAAGCATAAGGAACATATTAACAATCAATTGTTGAATTGGTGGTTTACTACCTTTTCACTAAATAAAAAGGGCACCATGAAGGAGTCACAATATCACTACAGACAGTAATGACGATCATTTTTTCCTAATGTTCAAAGTGCATATTCCGAATTTTTCAATGTTTACTTTCTTCTTTTCTAACTGTTCTTGGCTGGCCCCCAAGAACTGAATGGGGGTTCATCTCATCCAGGAAGGGGAAAAGAAATAATATTTCTGGCTTAGAAAGGTTTGTGATACAGTCCCACCTTCTATCAGAAACTTCCTTGGCAGGTAATGACTAATGATGGTTAAATAGAAATTACAAGAAGAACTGCTTATGTCTAATAGGGAGATTAAGAAAAGAATGGTTTGAAATCCATTTTAATGGCCGCCAAATGAATGCTATTCTTTAAGATCTCTTGATCTCTCTGACAAAGAACTCTCCTCGTAGCATTTGTTTCATCTGATCACAAACCCACAAACTGATCTACCAAAGGTGCCTTTATGCGATGCTAAATTGCAGCTTTAAACGAGGAAATTAACGAGTGCAAGGTAGAACAACCGCAGTTGTGTAATTTTCTGTGACGGTTGCCAGAGGGCTGTTAAAGCTGAAGTCTGTCAGATGGGACCGAGAGAATGAATACATGCAGGCATTTCAGGATTAAATCATCATATTTTATATGTAATTCCTAGGTTTATTAATGGTGCTATCTATTTTTTAATGCATAAGAAGCTCTAAGAGGTGGGTTGAGTTATCACATCCTGTCATCCAACTATTTGTATTTGACCAAAAAAAAAAGAAAACTAGAAATAGTGAGGATCAATTTCCAGTAAGATCAGCAGTACTTCATCTAGTTCAATTCTCCAGTTTCTTAAGCAAGATAAGGGATAGAGTTTTAGACCAAGATTTCTTTAACTTTTGTATCAGAAGTGCTACAGTCAAACCAGATTTTCAGCAATTAGAAGGTTCAAAGATCAGAAAGAAGTAAAATGTTTTATTCATTATAATTGCATAGAATGCCATTTTGAGCTGTCAAGTTTTTATAAAGCTCTGCAAATCAGAATACTCTGCATCATATTATGTCAAACATGGGGCATGATATAATTACAAACTTTTAGTTTATTCTCTCAGTAGAATCTCGAGGTATGGAAATAATAGAGGAAATGGAGGAGAGAGGGAGTGACTTACGGCAAGTTCCAAAAAAAAAAAAAAAAAAATGGAGGGGACGTGTCTGACCTCGTACCCATCCTGATTTCCGACTTTTTGCAGGAACTCAAGGGGCATGTCAAGCAGGTTTAGTTTCCGGAGGGTGGTCACATACTGCAATCCCTCGGGAAGCATCTTCAAATTTCTACAATCATGGATGGTTAAGTGGGTGAGGCCACGCATCGCCCCAACCTCCACCGTCCATTCCTCCAACGAATTAAGTACCGCTAGCATCAAGTATCGTAGTTGAGGAAAACCACCAGAAGAACGGGACATATTCTTCCCAATATATGCATTTATTTTCGGTACAAGAAACCTGATGTTTGGCAACTTCTCTATCATAGGCATTGGGTCCAGCTCCAACTCAGATTCAGATAATATGAGCTTGGTTAAGGTTTGGTAGGAATTGACTGCTATCCAGGAGATGCTGCGGTTTGAGTAGCAATCTCGCCTCCAGTTCCAACGAACGGAGGCGGTGCATTTTCTGGAAGACGTCCCAAGGGATTTGGCCAATTTGGAATTGCAGATTCAAGGAGACGAGGCTGTCCATTTTCTTGAGTGCTGTTTCGAGTGATTTTCCAACCATTTTGGATATCACCCCACTTACAGAAAGGCCCCCCATATGTAAAGTCTGCAAGTTGTTGTCATCATCAATTATCGATGCATCTGGAAACATATATGTATGAATGTAGGCGTGCTTCAGCATCTGGATTTTCCAAACTAATTTCGGAAGAAAAGTATTGGGATATGATAAATTGATATGTTTATGTTGACCTCTTAAAAGTCTGAAATTGAAATTGGTCTATGACTAAAAGATATCGAACCGATCAATGCTTGAAAGGTACAAATATGATCGGTAAATAATTCGTCAACGTCCAAAGGCTGCGAAGCCGATTAATAATCGACATACACGAAGTTGATCCATTTCCATGTAATCGATAGATTTATTTGAGAATGGAATTTGGTAATAATTATGTGTTGCAGAAGATGATCAACTCTGGAGAAGACGATCAACTCTGAAGGCGACGATCAATTTTGGAAAAAACGATCAACTCTGAAGAAGACGATCAACTCTGAAGGAGACGATCAACTCTAAAGGCGACGATCAACTCTGGAGAAGACGATCAACTCTGAAGGAGACGATCAACTCTGGAGAAGACGATCAACTCTGAATGCGACGATCAACTTTGGAGAAGACGATCAACTCTGAAGGAGACGGTAAACTCTGGAGAGAAAATTAATTAATTATGAACGAGTTTGCTTGCATGTATTTATATTCTGGATTAACCGTTTTACAGATAGATGCCAGTTGTAAGCAGTTAATTCCTTACGACCAACTTTGGTTCCACGTGTTTATACTTTGGATTAATCGTTTTACAGGTGGATTCCAGCTGTAAACGGTTAATTCTTGGCCTATAAATACCCACGACTGTAATGGAGAAGGGACTTTTTGGCAATTCAAATTTCTCGAACACCTTTTATCTAGTCTTCCTTCAGATCATATCTGTTCCAATCCAGACGCCATCAAGCTTGGAAGATGATGGAAAGCTGGATCAAATCAGCTTTACCCATTCCTCTTTTGCTTCAAGCTCGCTGTGATTTGTCTGGACACAACAGATTGGCGCGCCAAGAAGGGAAATTCTCTGTAAAAGAATTCTGAAAAAATCTGAAAGGAAGCATGGTGAAGGGTAGGAAGAAGGATTTGCCAACAGGAGTTGCTCCCAATTCTTCAAAAGAAACTGATCTTGTCCTTGACAACCAAGAGAAAAATCTTGTTATGGATGGCAAAGCAACAGATCCTGTTCCAGATAAAAGAAGAAATGACCCTGTTCTAGAGGGAAGGGCGAAAGTTTCTCCTGCAGTGCATTTTGATCAAGAAAAGTTGAATGCTCTATTTGAGAAGGTAGAAGTGCTCACCACAGCGATGCAGAATTATCAAGAAATGGTTATGAAGGAGCCGATGCAGCCAGCTATGTCAAAAACCAGTCGGCAACCATCACTCCAGGTAAGTAAACATCTCAGCCCTAGAAGACATTCCTCTTATCAATGTTCTTCAGGTCAACTACCTCCTGCAAGATATCATCACCGATTTCGTCATCACTCCAAGAAGCAAGACAAAGAGAAACGGCCACGATCTCGGTCAACCTCATCTGGAGAATCAACTCCTAACAGTATCCAAGCTCAACACCTTGAAAGAGAGAAACATTTTGATAGAAAATTCAAGAAGTTGGAGTTGCAGGTTGCCAAAGTTTTGGAGCAGAGGAAAACAGAAGATGTTGCCCCAAGTTATAATATTCTTCTCCCTTTTTCCAAGAAGATTATGGATGAAAAGATCCCACATCATTTCAAAGTACCGCCGATCGAATTATACGATGGGTTGTCTGATTCTTTAGACCATTTAGGTAGCTTTAAAGCTCATATACTAATTCAGGGAGCGTCAGACGCATTACATTGTATTGCCTTTCCTGCAACCTTGAAGAAGTCAGCCAGAATATGGTATTCCAGTTTGCAGCCGGACGCCATCCACTCATTTGGTCAACTAGAAAAATTGTCCGTCTCTCATTTCGGGACAAGCAGAAAATGCCCAGAAATTCTGATAGCTTATTTTTTATTCAATAATCAGAAGGAGAATCTTTAAAAGATTATATCAAGAGATTTAATTCCGCCACATTGGAGATACCTGACCTCAATGAATATGTGGTGATGTCTGATATGAAGAAATGTTTGCGAGCCTCTAGATTTACATTTTCTTTGGGTAAGAAATTCCCGACCAATTATTCAGAGTTACTGGCCCGTGCCCAAAAGTATGCCCAGGCCGAAGAACAGGCGTTGAATCGGCGACAGGTGGAGAAAAAATTAATGTCAAGTAAGAAGAGAGCCAAAGAAGACGAATCTCGGTTTTCTGGGGTCCGATCTATTCAACGGCAAAATCAAAGGCCAAGAGATTTGATCGGTAGAAACTATGTTAGCCGAGTCAATACGTACACTCCACTGACTCATCCAAGAGAGCAGATTTTGATGGAGATTGAGAAAAAAAACTTTTTACAGAGCCCAAGACCAATGAAAGCTCCACCAGCTATGCGAAATAAAGCCAAATACTATCGCTATCATCAGGATCATGGCCATACAATAGAAGAATGCATTCAATTACGAGATGAGATTGAGGCTCTGATTAAACAAGGTTATTTGGCTAGATATATCCGAAGTCAAAATCAGAACCGACCAATTGAAGTGGCAATACCAAGGCCAGCTGTTCCGAGGATGATCATTGACGGGACAAAGCTCCTAAACCAGCAGCCAACTGATGGGTCGGTTAGAATGATTTGCCATGCATGTCTTGAAGAGGAGTGGAGTCCTAAGAGGTTTCAAGAAAGTGTTATTTTTTCTGATGAAGATTTACAAGGCGTTCGAACGCCTCATAACGATCCTGTTGTAATTTCTGCTGTTATTGCAAACTATGATGTACATCAGATTCTAGTTGATAATGGAAGTTCCACAGAGGTCTTGCTTTATGATGCATTTGTCAAAATGAACTTACCATTTAATAAGTTACAAAGAATTCATACACCGCTTACTGGATTCGGTAGAAATTCTGTAGGAGTAGAAGGAGAAATCACCCTTCCTATAACTCTTGGGACAGCACCAAAGCAAAGAACCTACCTTTTTTTTTTTATGGTTGTTCGGATTCCTTCTGCTTACAATGCCATTTTAGGGAGACCTGCCTTGAATAAATCCCAAGCCGTTGTATCTACATACCACTTTCTGATGAAATTCCCGACTCCAAGTGGAATTGGAGTAGTAAGGGAAAATCAGCAAATGGCTCGGCAATGCCTAACAATTCAGAATCAACAATCAGCTATCAAATCAACTTCTAAATAAATGGATCCATGTGATCCGGATGATAAAGTTAGTATATCAATAGAAAAAACCATTCATATTCCTCTGACAAAAGATGATCATAACAAAACAGTTTAGATTGGGAGCTTACTTGCTGAAGATCAAAGGGAGAAGATGATTAATTTCTTACAGGCAAATGCCGACATATTTGCATGGAAAGCTACTGACATGTTAGGGATTCCTATTGAGGTAATTAAGCACGAACTTAAGGTCGATCCATTTATCAGACCTGTTTGACAAAAGAAACGAAACTTTGCCCCAGAAAGACAAAGTGTTATTAATGAAGAAGTTACCAAATTGCTCGATGCTGGATTCATCAGAGAGGTTCATTATCCTGATTGGATGGCTAACGTGGTCATGGTCAAGAAAGAAAATGAAAAATGGAGAATATGTATAGATTATACCGACCTTAACAAGGCGTGTCTGAAAGATAATTTTCCTTTGCCAAAAATTGATCAGTTGGTTGATGCAACGGCTGGACATAAGTTTTTAAGTTTTATGGATGCTTTCTATGGATACAATCAGATACGAATGAATCCAGAAGATGAAGAAAAAATGTCTTTTGTTACAGATAAGGAGATATATTGCTACAAAGTGATGCCGTTTGGCCTCAAAAATGCCGGGGCTACTTATCAGAGATTAGTAAATAGAATCTTTGAAAATCAAATTGGGAAGACCATGGAGGTATATGTTGATGATATGATTGTTAAGAGCAATAAGTTTGATGACCATATTAAAGATTTACAAACAGCTTTTGATATTTTATGCCAGAATCATATGAAGTTAAATTTGACCAAGTGTATCTTTGGTGTGACTTCTGGAAAATTCTTAGAATTCATGGTTACACAACGGGGAATTGAAGCCAATCTAAAAAAAATCTGGGCTATCTTGAATATGAGAGAACCAACCAATAAAAAGGAGATTCAACAGTTAACTGGACGAATTGTTTCATTAAGCTGATTTATTTCTCGTTCAGCTGAGAGATGTTTGCCTTTCTTCAAGGCTTTACGGAAAGTCAAAGAGTTCAATTGGTCGGATAATTGTCGAACAACATTCGAAGAACTGAAGAAGTACTTAGTAAACCCTATCATACTATCTAAACCTCTAGACGGTGAGGATCTGTACCTTTATTTGGCTACATCAGATGAAGCAATTAGTTCCGTATTTGTCAGAAAGGATTCTGGCGGATCGCATAAGCCCATCTATTATATCAGTAAAGTTCTTCATGATGCAGAAACTAGATATCCAAAACTTCAAAAGATTGTATACACTTTGGTAATATCAGCTAAATGGCTCATACCATATTTCCAGTCTCATCGTATCATTGTATTGACTGATCAACCCTTAAGAACTATTTTACAATGCCCTGATACTTCTGGTCGAATGGCAAAATGGGCAATTAAACTGAGTGAATATGATATCATTTATCAGTCTAGGTCTGTAATGAAAGCTCAAGTATTGGCTGACTTTATAGCCGAATGTACTTGGAGGGACAATGAATTATCTGTTGAAATAGAAATGACCGATGCACCCTGGGTGTTACATGTAGATGGGGCATCAAACTCTTCTAGCTGCAAAGCGGGGTTAATCTTATCTAGTCCCTATGGGGATGCCATAGAGTATGCACTCCGATTTTCTTTCAAGGTTTCTAACAATCAAGCCGAATATGAAGCCCTTTTAGCAGGTTTGAAAATTGCAAAAGAGATAAATGTCAGAAGATTGAAGGTATTGTCTGATTCACAGCTGGTTGTCAATTAGGTGAAAGGGGACTTTGAGGTTCATGACACCACTTTGAGTTTATATTTGAAGAAAGTCAAAGAACTAGGGACTTCATTCGATTCATGGGATATCAGTCACATCCCTAGAATCGAAAATTCTCGAGCCGATGCATTATCTAGATTAGCTACTTCTACACCTGAACAGATGGGTCGGATCTTTGTGGAATACCTGAAAGTTCCGAGTATCTCGATAACTGAAAAAGAAAAAGTTCTTCAAATAGAACCAGAAATGAATTGGATGGATTCGATAGTCAAGTACCTGACTGAAGGAATATTGCCTAAAAATGATATAGAAGCCAAGCATATTAGAAAATGGGCTGCTCAATATGTCATCTTGGATGGTTTATTATACAAAAAATCATTTACTCAGCCATTGTTGAAATGTCTGTCTCCTTCGGATGCTGATTATGCCCTTAGGAAAGTACATAAGGGGATATGTGGTGATCATTTGGGAGGAAAGTCTTTAGCCTATAAAATCATAAGGCAGGGTTACTATTGGCCGATTATGCAAAAGGATGCTGCAGATTTTGTAAGAAGATATGATTCTTGTCAAAGATAAGCAAATATCCAAAGGCGTCCTGCTAGCCAGTTGATACAATTAATAGCTCCTTGGCCATTTGCTCAGTGGGGAATGGATATACTTGGTCCGTTCCCTCCAGCTTCTGGGCAACGAAAATTTTTGATCGTCGCCATTGATTATTTTATCAAATGGATAGAAGCTGAACCTCTGGCTTTAATCACTGAAACAAAAGTTGAACTATTTGTCAAAAATTCTATTGTATATAGATTTGGAATTCCTCATGCGATTATTATGGATAATGGAAGATAGTTTGATAATCAGAAGTTCAAAGATTTCTGTATTCAATATGGAATTCTTCATAAATTGACATCTGTCGGACATCCTCAAGCTAATGGAGAAGCGGAGGTAACCAATCGGACAATCCTTCATGGATTGAAAACCCGGCTAAATAAAACCAAAGGATCTTGGGTTGATGAACTTAATTCTGTTTTATGGGCTTATCGGACAACTCCTCAATTTACAACGGGTGAATCTCCGTTTAACCTAGCTTATGGAAGTGAAGTTATGTTACCTATGGAAATTGTTCTTCACTCTAGAAGAACTGATAATTTTACAGAATCTGATAATGATAATTGGAGGAGATTGGATCTTGATTTGATTGAAAATTCTAGGTTGCAAGCACAATTGAAGATGGCTGCTTACCAACAAGGGTGGCGCGGTATTATAATTCAAGAGTAAAGGCTCGAATATTTCAGATTGGGGACCTCGTTCTGCGTCGAACAACTATATCTCCACCAACTGAACAGGGCAAACTTGCTTCAAATTGGAAAGGTCCTTATCGTATCACTGAAGTTGTACGATCAGGGACGTATCGACTAGAAAGTCTGGATGGTTATCCTTTAGTAAGACCATGGAATGTGGAAAATCTATGCAAATATTATCAATAAAGATAGTTTCTTTCTATTTATTCTGCTATGTGAAGGAGGTATTTTATTTTCTGATATTCTCTAAAAGAAATAATCCGACAAACCGAGTTAGTCTGATCCACTAACTCAATCGGTGTATAATGATCAGAACAACTGATCTAAAGATTGGCCTGATAAACTGATCACAATCCGACAAACCGAGTTAGTCTGATCCATTAACTTAATCGGTGTATAATGATCAGAACAACTGATCTAAAGATTGGCGTGATAAGCTGATCACAATCCGACAAACCGAGTTAGTCTGATCCACTAACTCAATCAGTGTATAATGATCAGAACAACTGATCTAAAGATTGGCCTGATAAGCTGATCACAATCCGACAAACCAAGTTAGTCTGATCCACTAACTCAATCGGTGTGTAATGATCAACTGATTTGAAGATTGGCCTGATAAGCTGATCATAATCCGACAAATCGAGTTAGCTTAACCTACTAACTCAACCGATATTTAATGATCAGGATAAAGATTACATTGCATTCTGACAAAACAGATTGATCTGATATACTAATTCATTTGTATTTAATAGTTCATGGATTAATCAAAGAGATACAGGAGAGTTCATCCATATTCTTTTACAAAGAGTAGAAAGAGGAAAATAAATGGCAGTAAAACTATTGCCAATTTCTATTACATATACTATTCATTTTTCTTCTAAATACTCTGGTTAATCGAAATTTTCTCTTGATCAGCTGTCTCTGAATCAGGTAACTTTGACAGAGTTTTGCTTGTTTGTCCTTCTTCTTTCTTCATAGGAAAATCTGGAGAGATATTGGAAAGATCAAGATCGGGATATAATTCTTT
Organism: Areca catechu; assembly: GCA_021397845.1. NCBI lineage: Eukaryota > Viridiplantae > Streptophyta > Magnoliopsida > Arecales > Arecaceae > Areca > Areca catechu. The sequence continues at coordinate 216,585,203 of CM038039.1, forward strand.
GACTTTATCAAGGCAATTCTTAAAACCAAACTCATAGCCTTTGGCTCTCACTTTTTCTATTCCTTGGAAAAAACCATCATATTTCATAAAGTCCTCAATTACGAAGGACTTTTGTTGAGTCAGTAAAACATTTTCTTGTTCGATTTTTCTTAAATTTTCTTCAAGAAACGATATTCTCTTCTTTAACAGTAGATTCTGATTTAGTACTTCTTTATATGATTGAGTTTTTTCTTCTATGGCTTCATCGGCTTGTTGAAGTCTCTTTCTTCTTTTGGCTCCATCTTCCATGAGTCGATGAATATATGTTTTATTTTGTTTTAATTGCTTTTGCAAAGACATGATCTTCACTGTCAGGAAGAGAACTTCTGTTCTAAAGACTTTCTGATTGGCAACGGCTTTATTTTTCTCTTCTTTAACTATTGCTAATTATCTTTGAAGATCTTCTTGGAGATTATGAGCTTGATCCCAACCTTCTTCGATCATAGAGATATCACTGACAAACTATATAACAGGCTTGCTATGTTGTTAGAGTATGAACAGTTTGCCATGAAAAAGAGAAAGGAGTATTGCTTACCTTTGAGATTCTTGGGTAAATGGAAGTTACGGCCTCCATCACTCCTTGTTTGATAGTCATCTCCCAATCCTTTCGAAGAATAATGGATTGTAGTATAGTTTTCGCCAATTTCAGATTGTTGACACTTGTATCAGCAACCAATACTTGAACGGGTTTATTACCCGTTAGATCAGCCGATTCTTTAACAGGGGCCTTTCCTTTTTCTGACGGAATGTGTTTAGCATATGGATCTTGGCTTGTTTCCTCTAAAGCGGGAGTGAAAGGGTTTTCTTCTTCTTCTTTAGATGAAGATGAGATATATTCAGGAACTGTTGGTTTGACGGAAGCACTTCTTAATAAACGGTTTCTTCTCACACAAGACCTTTCTTCTCTGAATCGTACTGTTCCTATTTTTCTTTTTGACATATGATGTGGTTTCTTATCACCCGGCTTCATTTTTTGAATACAATGAAGATGAAGATTATACCTTGGAACAAAGGATTGCAAAAGAAAGGTATTTGACACAAAGGTGGTATGAAAACTTAAACTTGAGCCCCCTTTATATAGAAGATGTGGATGGTCACAATTCGTAGCTCAAGTTCCGAGAAAACGGGAGATTTCGACACGTTTCATATCTGATTTAGTAGGAACTCGTATATCGTCGCTGGATCTCAGAAAGTTAGTTATGAAGTATGAATATAAAAGCATACAATTTGAATTTCAAATTTATGCGCCCTTCTATACGCCCTTCTATACGCCCTTCTGAATTCTGATAGAGACGGTTATACGGCCCTAAGTTGTACGGTTCTCAATTAATCTCTGACGAAAAGATTACGCTTGTTAAAGTAAGCATAATTACCTCTCTCGTTTGGGAAAGTTTTTCTCAGTCGTACTTCTGACAAAAAGATTACGATTGGCAAGTAAGTATGATCACCTACCTCGTGGGAAAAAGTTTTTATAAAAATAAGAAGGTTAACGATTTAGAGATTGTTTTCATATTAATGGTTAGAAATTGCTGTCTAATGAATTCTGACAAACCTATTTGAAATTAGTTCTTTTAAATTCTTTGAAATATTGGTTAATGCTTATGATTCAAGTAAAAAAAAAAATTTGATCAGAATGTTTTCCTTGGAAGCTTATTCGTTTAGTCCGATCATTTTACACCTTTTCATAATCTGATAAATATTAAGAAAAAGGATTTTTCATTAAAGAAGTGAGCCAAGTTGTTACATCATCAATCTGTTACATTGACTCCGATAGAACTTCCCTCTATTTCACTTTGAGTTACAGGAAGAACTGGTAAAATTTCTCCCGGAATTTGAGAAGTTGATGCTGGTGCTTCAATCTGATATCTGATCAATTGCTCAATAGGATCTCTGGTTAATCCTTCCGCTTGATTGGAAATAGGTTCATCAGTTTGGTTTTCTTCATCTGAACTCTCTTCATCATCGGAGTCTTCTTCTATCTTTGAAGTATCAAGATCAGGGTAAAATTTTTTCACTTTCTTCAAACATTCAGCAAGACCGTAGTTGTAACTTTCAACTCCAGCCTCATGGAGTTTGTCGTCGAAGGCCTTTGATTCGACATATTTCTTAACTGCCCCATTCACAGCTTCTTAATAGCTTGCTCAATTCTTTTACTTATCAAAATTTTTTCTTCGACTGCTAAAACCTTCTTTTCAGCCGATGCAATTTTTTCTTCAGCCCCCTCCAATTTATGAGACAGTGATCGGATCTTCTTATTTTTCTTTTTTAGCTTAGATTCCATATAGCTCATCTTTGACTTTGTTTCTTTTAACTCTGCCTCTAATACCAAAATTTTGATCGTCGCTTCTCCCAGCTTCTTTTCCATGGAGTTTGTCAATTCTTCGGCTACTTCTTTCTCTGCCTTTGCTATACTCACTTCATTACTCATAGCTTTACGGAATTGGTCAAAGTTTTTCAAACTTTCATCCATGATGTTAATCCCATGGATGAGCTGTTATTTTATACTTTATATTAATCAGATTTGCCAAAATAGAAAAAGAGGATCAAATATCTATTCGAAATGTAAGTATAACTCATACCTTCAACACTGTCGGATGAAGTTGTAAGATTGTGTCATCAATTTGCTGGGATTTTGTTATCTCCCAGTCCCTTATAATTATTATAGACTTCGTAAGTTGACAAGCTAGCATCGGGTCGTTTAGGCTCGAATCATCGGTATATATGAGGAAACCAGCCGAAATATTTATGGCTGGGATTCTTTTTTCCTCATCCCTCATCGGAGCTTTGCCTTTATCCAGCTGATCGATAGGGTGAAAGAGTAGGTCGTCCCCTGGAATGCCTGTCGTTTGTTTTTGCATAGGGGGTTGAAAGGATGCTGACAGAGGAACTTCGTCATCCTCCGACACACTCGCTATCACAATTGGAGAGTCAGGTCTTGCTACTGTTGGTGAAGTTGTTGGATTGATTGGAATCTTTTTCTTCAGTTTCTTGATTTTTCTTTCTTCTTGAATAGAGGAAGTGGCTTCTATCTTCCTTTTTTTTGAGAGTTCCGAAGTTTCGGACGTCCACCATGACTGATGTGTCTACAATAAAAAAGAAGTCAAAGGTTAAGACAGATTAACTTGAAAGGTCGATAAAATAATGTCATTAATGAAAATACCTAAAGAGGGTTTAGGATTGATTTCCACTGAAAAGAGCCCTCTTTCATCAAGAAGATCTTTAATCGGAGGAACTTCCATTCCGGTAAGCTTCTCGTAGTCTTCTTGGTCAGAAGCCAGAACCTTTTTGCCGTCGTTTGGGATTAGTCGAGGTTCCCTATGGCTAGTGATGAAGTCCCGGGGGATTTCAGATGAGATATAAAAGAAGCTCGGTTTCCAGTCATGAATGGCTGAGGAAAGTCCCGAGATAAATTTCCGACCATGTCGTGGGTTGATTACCCACCATCCATGGCCATGAAAATTTTGTTTCAATACGAACAAAGAAGTAAAAAGTGAGGTTTTTGGAATTATATCCGCGTCCTTGCAAAGGATCAAGAACGCGCAAATAATCCGAATGCTATTTGGGATCAGTTGAGATGGTAATACCCGATAGAGTTTGAAGACCATGAGGAAGAAATGATGAATCGGAAATCTAAGTCCAGCCCTTAGATGTTCTTCGTATATAGTTATGCTGCCAGGAGGGGGCCGATCTATTTGATCATCAGCTAGAGGGAGAATTACGGCATACTCATTAGAAATATTGTAATGCTGCTTCAATGCTAAAATCCTATGTACCGACAGAGAAGATCTGATATTTCCTATTTTTACTTGTTCAGCTTGTTTTCTTTGCTGTTGAGAACTAGATTCTTCGGGATTTTCAGGGTTTTCTATATGACTGATTTCTAAGATCCTAACCATGACAAAGAAAGGATTTAAAGGAAGATTAACTTAGGGAAGAAGAAGAAAAATAAGAAGCCGACCTGTAAAATTTTTCTTTCGCTCCTAAGGCAAAAAGGCAGAAATGGCTGAAAACCTATTTCTCTAAAAGATGTGATGTTTATATAATACTTTTCAACGGACCAAGATCTCTTTGCAAACGATGAAAGTGAACCAGATTTAGCCATTTGTCTTTAAAATATTTAATGAAAATTGGATTTCTCGAAGGGTCGAAACTCTAAAGGAGACGATCAACTCTGAAGAAGATGATCAACTCTAAAGGAGACGATCAACTCTGGAGAAGACGATCAACTCTGAAGGTGACGATTAACTCTGGAGAAGATGATCAACTCTGAATGCGACGATCAACTTTGAAGAAGACGATCAACTCTGAAGGAGACGATCAACTCTGGAGGAGACGATCAACTCTGAAGGAGACGATCAACTCTGGAGAAGACGATCAACTCTGAAGGTGACGATTAACTTTGGAGAAGACGATCAACTCTGAAGGAGACGATCAACTTTAGAAGAGACGATCAACTCTGAAGGAGATGATAAACTCTGAAGGAGACGACCAACTCTGGAGAGAAAATTAATTAATTACGAACGAGTTTGCTTCCATGGATTTACATTCTGAATTAACCGTTTTACATATAGATGCCAGCTGTAAGCGGTTAATTCCTTACGACCAACTTTGATTGCACGTGTTTACACTTTGGATTAATCGTTTTACAGGTGGATTCCAGCTGTAAACGGTTAATTCTTGGCCTATAAATATCCACGACTGTAATGGAGAAGGAACTTTTTGGCAATTCAAATTTCTCGAACACCTTCTATCTAGTCTTCCTTTAGATCAGATCCGTTCCAATCCAGACGCCATCAAGCTTGAAAGATGATGGAAAGCTGGATCAAATCAGCTTGACCCATTCCTCTTTTGCTTCAAACTCGCTGTGATTTATCTGGACACAACAAGAAGTGATATATGTATTTCTCACATCTAGAGTCTGCAGATTTAGGAGACTTCTCATGGAGGATGGAAGACTCGGTAAATTAGTCCCTCTCAATCCCAAATATCGTAAATGAATCATGTCGCCAATCCGTTCCGGTAACTTCTTGAGACCTTTTGCGCCCCCCAAATCCAACACCCTTGATAAGTTAAACCCGTTCAAAAATCTTCCCCGCATCGGTTAACACTAAATTGAAGCCCAGCAAAGTGCGGAGATGTGGCAAGGAATCAGCAACATTGTCATTTATATGATCGTTGAAAGCTGCACGTCGACTCGAAATAGTAATACCATTAAATGCTGCAACATCATCACCACTGCAAACATGAAGAAATTCATCATTTCTGGCTTCCTTTATGCCTACTTCGCGTAGCATATCATGGATGCGTATGCTCATGACTCGCCCATAAGCCATGCTCTTCGCCACGGCTTGGATAATACACCTTTGGACCAGCTCGTCCAAACAATTCCTTGCAGTTTCCTCCAACGGGCGCTTGGGTCTTTTGCGGTATGAAACCCTCGGCAGTCCATAATCTTACTAGTTTCGATGATGAAATGATGGAGTCTTCTGGAAAAGCAGCAATATACAAAAAGCATGATTTCAAATGATGGGGCAAGTCATCGTAACTTAGAGCCAATATATCCAGGCATCTTTTGCCTTTTTCCATGGATTCCCATTCCATGCTCTTTTTCTACTTCTGACCATATAGGATAACTACGTTCTTTTCTTGACATGAATGCTCCTAGCACGACCAGCGCAAGAGGCAGAACCCCGCACTTCTTTGCAAGGTTCCGACCCACACCTTGCAACTCGTAGGGGATATCTTGGTTTGGAAAAACCTTACTGCAAAAAAGTTCCCAAATCTCCGTGTCTTCCAGAAAATTCAATTCATATGGATGCATGGATGGGTCGATGGACTCTGCAACTTCGATATAACGGGTCGTAAGGAGCACTCTGCTTCCATTGTTTTTATTCGGAAAGACCTGGCGTATTCTTTCCCACACCAGAACATCCCATACGTCATCCATTCCAACAAAATACTTTTTTATCTTTAAAAAAATTATACACCCTGTCTTTCAGCTCTTCTTCTCTCATCTTCTCTAATCGTTCCTCTGCAACGCTTGCAATATTCTTTTTCACGATATCCTTTAATATTGCTTCGACATCGTATTTCTGTGAAATATTCAACCAAACAGATGTATCAAAATGTTGTTTGACTTCGGCCATATTATAGACTGTCCTTGCAAGGGTGGTCTTGCCAAATCCATGCACCCATGCCGACCATGGAAATTACGCTGCGCTTTTTGTTCTTCGGATCGACTAATAGTTCCACTAATTTTTCCTTATCATCATCAAAGTCCATGACATCCGTGTCGTCGAAGAAATTATCAGGGAATTGTCTCAGCTTTTGTAGATTATCATCCCGATCATTGCTCCTCTCAACTCCACTTTCATCAAGGTTAGCAATGCCGCATGAGACTCTCGTCTCATCGATATCACGGATCTTCTCCATTATTTGCTTAATTCTACAACTAATTTTCTGAAGGGTGATCAATTCACATGGTTTGCGATGGTACCTTGAAATGGTGCCCATGAAGCCTCTCCTCTGGTGTCGCCACTCGTGCATGTAGTTGACGGTGTCCATGACGTCTTCCATTTCGTGGGCTACGCCTCTTATCGCACGTATCCATCTCTCCATTCTTTCGTCTCCCCTCTTCCTCCTGGAATCTGCATCTTTCAGGAAGCCCTGCAAAAAAGTCGAGTTTTGTTTTCACCCTTTGGATCTGACCACCCACACAAGCCAAGGAAAACAGCTTCTTGTATGACAAGGTTGGTAAGCTGAGACACGACACTGGAAACCATGGACTCGGCCATCTCTCCTACGCTCACTTCTCACGGGAATAAGGTTTTAGCTAGACAATAATATGGTCAAATTAATGGATCGAGAAGCCAAGAGGAAGAGGCCTGCATACCTCCCGAACAAGAGCTCGATTCTGATGCTTTCCGTCATCGAAATAAAAAAGAAAAAATTCTGCTGCCTTCCTTCAGACATAGTCATGCCGAAACAAGAGCTCGATTCTGTTGCTTTCCGGAATATGATTTAAAAAAAGAAAAAAAATCTGATGCTTTCCTTCAGCAATGGCCATGGAATTTTCCTTTTTTAAAGCAATTAATAATGGAGGAAGTGAGACGCTTTCCCCGAATCTTGTTAAAATATATTTACTATATTTTAGACTATAAAATATTTATTATAATATATAATATATTATAATATATTATTATAATACCATGTTATTATATTTCTTTTTAAAATTTTTTAAATTTTTTTAAAAAAATTTTAAGAATTTTTTTAAAAAAATAATTTTTTTAAGTTTTTATTAAATTTTAAAGAGAAATTGCATGCGGTGCATGCGATTTCTCCGCATATTTCTCCAAACCCACTTTTTCTATACCGTACACTCCACGTATTAAAAAATACCTATATTCGTAAATATGTTTTGGACAAGACTATTTTAATAAATATTTAATAAAAAAATATTTTTTAAAAAAAAAAAAATCCGCCTGTATTTTGTCCATAGGCTACAAAATAGGCAAAAACAAAAATGAACCAATTCTGCCTCGAGAAAGGCCGGCACCCTGCATAATTGAGGAGCCTGTAGTCCCCCACATTCCATACATGATCCAAAGAGAATATAAATATGTGAACAAAAAAAAAGAGAAAATCACTGTTTTCACAAGCCATGCCCAATTAGCATAATCATGTTTCAGATTAACATAGCTCAGTCATGCAACTGTGTGAGAATCAAAATGGCCAGCACTCGCTTATCAATACATGAAATTGTGTTTATCAATTTGGCAGCCAATCCTCGAAGCAATATTAAGGTTCGCTGAACCTCTTTGAGTCATACCAAGCGCTTAATGATTTTTTTTTTTAATTTTTAATTTTATTTTTTTTAATGCTCATGAGACAAGAAACTTGGCAGCGTGCCGCTGCAAATGGCGTGAAAAAATTGTCGGCTGTAGGGAGCTATAGAATCTAAATAAATCTGATTGAAAAACTTGACTTAGATTGAATACACGGTAGTGCACCAACCATTCTAGACCACCTTTTGGCCTGTCAACCAGTGTTGTGTTATTTCTGGCCTGTCAAATTTGAATTACCCTCTAATCATCTCTAATTTGTGTAGAAGTATGCTAACCTTCTGCACTCTGACTAAAATGCACGAACTTTTGTTGTCTCGACCGAACCATACAACCTACCGCCCTGCCTGAAATTGACCTACAATTAGTTTGGTTATGATGTCTTGGAGAACTCTGCTTGCAACATATGATAAAATCGCAGTGTTTGCCTACCTAACAGATCAGTGGATCAGTACATGAAAAAACTCGAGCATAAGAGGAATCCCCAAATAAAACTTTAAAAGTAAAAGGCCCGGTTTTTTTGCTATCAATTGAATGACATGGTTGATGTTATCCTGAGTTTCTAGCCTTTTGAAGGCTGACAGTATGATAGAGTAACAAATTAGAATCAAACACCCAAAGCTTGTTTATGAACCCGATGCCTCGATCAAACCGATGATTTTCCTTGTTTTATGGAAGTGCAGGGTTGAATTCTGCTGCTGCCACAATGCAGCATGCCTGTTGAGTGTTCTACCATTACGGCTTGGACAATGAGAAGACACTCCGCAGAATCTCAACTCATGACAAAATTTTAGCTTTTTAAAATATCAACATTTATCAAACAGCTTGAGGCATATAGCCACAAAATATGCACATGTTCTTAACCGATTTTATCTCACAAATTGTAGTGGAAATTACAACATATATATACACATTTATCAACCATCTCGAAGCCCTGGCTGGTTGGCCACTACCTCAGGCCGGCCTATATTGCTATACGTGTGGCGATCCACTTACTTAAGCTTGCTTCCCTATCAAGAACTTTGACATCTTCCTCTTTAACCTGCCATTCTCCAGCTTTGCAACCACAAATGACGAGAAGGGGATGAACCAAAAGTTTGAGAACTTAGTAGGGGGACACACTGAAGGGCTTTAACCTGGTGATTGTTGGGGAGGACAGGTGGAAGGGACTGTACTTCTGGTTCCTAAATTTGCATGCAAACTCTAACGGCATGATCTGTAAAGGGGTTTAGAGACTACTTTGGGAGGGGTTGCCGATCAGCTCAGAGATGAGTGATGGCAAGGTGCTGACAGTCTTCTGGAACAAATAATTATCTTTGGCAACCTACCCTCCCAAGACAACCAGGATCTTGCATGGTCAAAAGACTATTTCAACAATGTGCAGTGCTACTGAGATTTAGTTATCCAGAAATCCACAGAAAAATGTCAGAAAACAACAACAGAGAGGGCTACCTTTTCTCTTTTTTTAAAAAAATAAAAAAATTTGATACATGAAATCAGACAAGCTATGTGAATAACAAGATCTAGGTGTACCTTCACGATTTGAAGACCACCATGGAAACAATTTGGTCATGCAACCGATCCTCATCCATGCTCAGCTTAGATACCCCCCAAACAGAAGCAGAGAACCAAATACAAAAATTCTAGCAATTCATGGACTCATGATGCCAGGATTGCACATTAGCTCAGCTCACAATTCTTTATGTCATTATATCCTAATCTTCCTAAGACTCAGATTATTTCAGCAAACTGCATAAAATCATTTTGCAGCTAAAAGTTTTAGAAGGTCTTCCAAACCCAAAGTAATACAAGACAAATGGTCATACTCTCTGAAGTCAATCCATTTTCTTCTTTTTTTTTATAATAAGTTAATGCATTTCCTTACACATTAAAAATTATTGTATAAAAGGTATATATTATACTTCCTGGGAAGTGCTGTTTGTTGGTGAGTTTTCTAGAATCACTACATTTCCTTAATTAAAATCAAACTTCTGTAAAAGGTATGTCATGTCTCCTTTTTTTTGGTAAAAATGTCATGTCTCTTTTCAAGAAGAATTCTATTCGTAGGTGACTTTAAAATACTGCCACACAAGATTTTTGTACCAAAAGAGGAATCATATCATTTTTTTATATCATGGACAGAAATAACTCCTAAATTCACTGAAGTAATTTGGAATTACTTTAAGTGGTTGCTGTTTTTGCTTTCCAATCACCTTATTTAATAAAATTAGGTCATTTTTCCATCAAATATCTTATATTGCAGCATTCTGGTTCCAAGTTTTTGAATTTCAGTTGATCGGGTGCATACAGGCTTTTTTGCCAAATGAGATTGCTCAGGCAAGTAGTTGGCATTGAGATTGAGAATCTCAAACTGAAAGAAAGATTTATCACCCTAGTTGATTGAGAATTCTATAATACCAAATTTGAAAGCCATCTGTACAAAACATTATTTTATGAAGCATTTATGGTAACCTTTAGCTTATGAAAGAAAGAAAAAGTTACCGATAAAAAAGTCAATAAAATGTTTTGTAACTGACCTTTCATGATTTGATGATTTGGTCTTGTAGCCCATGATTAACAACAAATAATGCTAAGATTTATACTTGGCACAGAGTAGCCAGCATAAAGTACTTTTCGTTCTAAACATTCAAACTGTTTTAAATAATCAATTTTATATAGCATTACTTATTAGGTCACTGAAAAATTTAAAAGAATAAATATATCTAAATTACTTTATCTTCATACAGCTCCTATTATTATAAGCTCAGAGACAACATTATACAATTACATGTCTGACTTTATAACATATTACAAATAAATATTGCTTGTAGCAAATCATGCTGTCCTGCCAGGTGATGTAAGGTGCCTGTGCTAAATCTCTTAATGGATCCAGGTTTGGTTACTACAAATAGGAGGTTGAAGAGAAAGATTGTTGGTGATTTTTATGGCACACATATTAAAGATGAGAATTCTCATCATTGACAGAGTGACAAAGATATCACTGAGCTTTCTTAAACAAAATAATAATAATCATCATCATCATGGCATGCTAGACTAGAGTAATCTAGCCTATAACATTTTTATATACAAACTGAAAAGCTCAATGGAAACACAAAAGGATTATACAACTATATATTACTGTTTATCAAGCCTGAAGAGGAGGGGAACTGAGTGCACAGCAGAGATGAAAGTTTTTTAAGACATTTCTTGGATAGACTACACAACGAAAATTAGGACTGAAAACCAGAATGAGTCATAGCCATCCACCAAGGGAAAAAAAAAAAAAAAAGAATATCAAATTCCCATTGGATCAGTTAATCGACATGATACAATTTCTACCATAACCAACAAAGAGAATGGTTGATAAACATCATATTTTTACCAAAAAATAACAGAAATGATAATGACTAATCAAATAATCGCAGTGAACTTTCATCACAACCAGATATTAGAAAGATACATATCACAGCACTCTCACAATTCGAATTAATCTAAGCCAAGAATCCCATAAATTCTACAGATTTGTTTGTTCTACTCTTCATGATATCGCAAACCATATTATGCTGCTCCTTTCGTCAACTAGAATTCCATTCAATAATTTATATCCATAAGAGCACCAGGATATGTTCTGTTACCCTTTTTGAAGAAAGAAGTGAACACTACCAATCCATATACCCGATATTTTAGGTCAGTAGCATAAATCACGCATCTAATCCAACACATAATTTCATCATATGGTAACTAATCCACAGTTTGGTGCATTAAAAGAACAATGAAGCAAAATATAGACCATAATCGGAACCAGAACTCCATGGCACTAAAATGCTTCAGATCATGACACCACAGGTCGAACTCAGTCAAGATTAAGAATCAACTCAGAAATGCTCGACCGGGAACCAAAATTTGTGTATCATTTCAAATTTTTTTCCCAGTTTTACATCGGAAAAAGAGACCTCGCATGCGATCCTACACCAAAGCTTCCTCAACATCAAATTATTCCAAAATTTGTCAAAATCTGAGGTCAGGATCGACGATCCAAGAATCTAATGTCAAAGGATGTATCATATCAAAAAACTAAGAAAAAGAAGTGCAGGCAATGACCTTCTACTTCTCAGGGGCGGGGGAGGAGGCGGAATCGGCCGCTGCTGCGGCGGCGGCGGCATCGGCCACGGCCTGCTCGGCCACGAGGATGGGAGCGTAGTAGTCGGCATGGGCGTCCATACACTTCTTGAGGAGGGTGGTGACCTCGAAGCACTTGTCGACGGCGTCCTCGCCGCTCTTGTCCGCCTCCTCCACGCACTTCTCCCACGCGATGAACGCCTCCTTGCAACCTCCTCCCTTCATGAACAAGCAGAATCCGCACTCCGCCTCCTCATCCTCTTCCTCCTCTCCGCCTTTGCCGGCCTCTCTTTCTCCTCCATTCTTCTCCACATCTCCATTCTCCACCGTCGCCGCCGCCGCCGCCGCCGCCACGGCGGAGGAATTCGGCCAGTCGGAATCGCCGGAGAGAGGGGGAGGAGGCGGAGCAAGGGAGTGATCGGTGGTCGGAGCTAGGGTTTGGGCCTCGGAGAGGGAAGGAGGCGAGGAGGCGGAGGACATGGCCTGGCGTTTGGTCACAGGGTTTACAGTTGCTGGAGCCTTGATTGTAAAACCACCAACTTTACATAAGCGGGCCGGGCCCTGGGACCTTCTGAAACCCTATAGCAACTTTTTTTTTATTATTATTTATATATATAAAAAAAAAAAAAAAAGATAGGTGATAAATTTCGGTGTTGCTATTTTTCCAAGTTCTCATTCCACTAGATAATATTCGATTCGAGATGCTCATAATTTTACAGTCTCTTCTCACTAAATGATGAGTAGGTTGACACTACCAAGATGCTAGTAGAACGAGGATAAAGGGAAGGTCCTGATCTCTTACTCATATCAACTGTCGTAGGTTCTAAAAAATTTTTGGATTTAATCGAGTCACCTGTGGATCATGCCTCGAACCCGTGACCTATTACTGTAAATTTTAGCTTAAGACTATAGTTGGTGCTAGGTGACATCATTGGAATGACCTACGAAATAAGATTGTTAATTAGAGTGGGCTCTAAGCAAAAATTTTTTGATGTTCAGGTTATAGATCTAAAATAGATACGAAGCAATGAGCATGAAAAAAAATTAATTATCCAGAAAATCCTTGAGATCTTGATTATTTATAAAAGATAGTTGAAAAAATAGATAATTTTGAAAATTATCATTGTTCATATCGTTGCAGTACTATAGCCTCAATTCGCTCCTATGGATGGAGAAAGCTGTTACTAACGATATTTTTGGCATAGGTTTTAACCTTCATATGCTCTCCACATTGGGTAGTTATTATTTTTTGCCTCTTCTACATTATATGGATGGTTGTCGTATGAGTTTGGAGTCCATTTAATTGAAGTGTTAAAGTGGATTACACGATGGATAAGTTTGAAGTGGAATATGAAATATGATAAAATATAAAAATGTCTCGGCTTGATATAAAGATGCATCGGTTCTGCATATAAACCAGCCACTTACAAAATCAACTAAATATCCTCAATTTGATGTAGATATCTTTGTCCAGTATGGATATGCATTAGCCACTTTCAAGATAATATCTGATTATAGATCCGAGGCTTCAAAAATATCCCTTCATAATAAAACCAAATAAAGTTTTAATGAAAAATTGTATTTTACTGTAGTATTTAATAAAGTTGCCATAAATCATGGAATCAAAGGGTGCTTGGAATGAGATGGATCTTAGCTGAAAAACTTGACGTGAAAAACACCTCGCTTTGTACCATGCTGTATGTTGTCAGAAAGCTTTAGTAAGTAAATGATAAAATGTTGCTTTTAATTGATTTGATTTTGATAGTTTAACTAAATGAAGAACAGGATAATATGATTTGGACAAGTATGGTGGCAGCAATATGTTGAAATATTTGGAATATGATAGTGTTGATTTGATCCTAAATGAAGTAGGATCAAGTACAAACTCACTAAAAATGTGATCTTCTTATTGAGAGGTTAGACCAGGCTTTTTCACCTATACTAATTTTATAATGATAGCCTCTTGGACTTTTTTTTTTTTAACCCTTTCTATTCATTTTTATCCATCTCTGTTACCATGTTGTGTTCCCTACTTACTTTTATTTAATAAAAGTGACGAGTCCTTGCTTTTTTTTTTTTTTTTAATAAAATGGTGTATTCATTGTACAGAACGAAGATGAATACAATCTAAAAAGTCAGCTAATATAATATTCCTAAGTTGTACAGGAGCAGAATGCCAATCAGACCAAAGAATAGATCCCGTATGCTGAACTACAAAGAAGGCTACCCAGTCCATAGCTGAGTTGGCATTCCTATAGATATGTCTAATAGTCAGATTGTGACATCCCAGCAATATAAGTCTAATATCCTTGATTATGGGTTCCCTGCTTGCTTATTCTTTCACTTAAAAAAAAAAAAAACATATTTGTGTTAAGGAGGAGGAGGAGAAAAATTACCATAGGTCATATGGAGTATAAAATTTTATAACTTGGAAATGATAATTTAGGTAAAGCATTATTTTACCGGTTAAAACCAACCACCCCCAATTTGTTGGATGTGGATTTACTACACAACCAATAGGAACCTAATATACACGTATACTAGTAATATGCAAGAATAATACATATGAAATCAAAACCTGATGCACATTTAAATTAGGCATTAATCATGATAGTTGTATTGTTTTATTTCCTCATTTTGATTAACAAGATTGCTTTAAACTTTGGAATAGTAACTAATTCAGTTTAGATTACATTTTTCTGCAACAAAATACTATTGAGAGACTTATCCTTTCATTAATGGGATGCAACATGCCCAAGGGAGATATCTATTAATTATAGTATATCACTCAAATCTTGTCATACTTTAAATAGGATCTGGATTACTTAATTCCACACAACACAATATCTTAACGTAGGGAAACGAAAGTAGATTGCCACTTTGGTAAGATTGGATAGGTATGAGTACAATAAGCTTATATATTTATTGAATATATATATATATATATATATATTGATTAAACGGTTCATTTAAGAAACAATCTTAGAGTAAAAATAGCAAAAAAAGAATCAGACAGCAAAATATTTCTGAGTGGCAAGGGCATCTCAGCTAAGTGGAACTAAGAAATCTCATTCGAATAATGCGCTATATAAGAGTCCCATAAATTCCTTTTTCTTATAAAAGTCTTCTTAATTTTTTTCGGTATTGAATTGCACTTGGGCAAAAGCTTCTAGTTTCATTGAGGATCCCATTTGAGTGCTCATCGAGAGACTCCACTGGCTTATTGTATTTTAGGATGGATGTCATTTAGTTGACGGTAAATTTTGTTTCAAAGAAAGCACCCTCCATAGCATGCCTAAACAGGGTTTTGTTTCTTTTACTTTATTTTTTTTCTGTATTCTAATATTTATAATAATTTTAAATCATTTGAAGTATTATTTTTATAAAAAAAATAAAAGCATCAAATATATATATTCCAGGATATTAAGTTGTATATTATCTAAAAGAAAAAACTACTAGACACCACCTCAATTTAGGACCAGTTTCACTTATCAACTCTCAATTTTAAAAAGTTTTAAGTTGTGTTTAGTAGCTGGCAATCTATCCAGATTACCAGCAATTTAAGATGGCTCCATTACATTATTGTATTTGGTAAAAAAAATTTGATGGCAATTCAGATTACCAAGTAATCTAAATTACTTTTAATAAGATAATCTAGATTATCTTTGAAAAGGATGGCAATCTAAATTACCACTTTTCAAATAATCTTTGGATGATATTATCCTTCTTTTCTTCCTTCATCTTTCCTTCCACGCCCCCTCCATGACCTCCTCACCACCCATTGACGGTGCCCCTCTTGTCGTCTGTCGATCATCCTCCAGCCCCTTCACCATCCATTGACCGGTGGAGAGGGGTCCATGGTAGAGGTGTAAGAGGCTTGATGGAGGGGGTCATCGAGGCTCGTGGGGAAGGGGGTCACAATCATTAGAGCTCGTAAGGAAAGGGAAGCCATCGTCAAGGCTTGCGGGAGAGGAGGTCACCATCACTAGTCTCGCCAAAGAAGAAGAATAAGGGAAGGGCGCCTGGTGCAGGGTGGTGGTGAACCGAAGAAGGAGAGGGGGGCAACACTAGCAGGGGGTGGTGAACCAAAGAAGGAGAAGGGGGCGGCGCCTACAAGGATGGGGTAAGGGGTGGGTGGCGACAAGGGCAAGAGGTGGGGGGAACCAAAGAAGAAGAGAAGGATAAAAAAGAGAGAAAAAAATTATATTTTAATAAATAGATAAAATATAAAAATATATATTTTTAAAAATATAATATAGATTTAATTTGGAGATAGTTTGAAATTTTGATTTTATATTATGCAATACTACCAAATATAATAATTTATATTATCTGTAATCTATATTGCTGGCAATCCGCATTACCTTTCAAGATTGCTAGCAATGCACCAAACACAACTTTAAAATAATTTTTGAAGTTAGATAGGTAGTTCAATATTGTCTCGAGTCTTAGTCAATATTCAGTACTATGAAGACATCATCATAAAGATAATTTTATCCTCGTTGAAATGATTTATTTATCAAAACAATGACAATTCTGTAGGAAAAAAAAACAATTCCTAAATCCCTAGAATCGATCCGAAAATTAGAATGATATATCGGATCTGAAAAATAATTACTTACCGTATTCGCCATGATCTTTCAATCCAAATCCTTGATCTTGATGCTCACACGAACACTGCAGGCAGAGTCCTCTCCGATCTTCCTCAGAAAGGTGGCTCTCGATGAGAAAAATCACCATATCACGAAATCACCGTATACATGATATATATAAATAGAGAAAATGGAGAGGGGACCTAGCCAATAAAATAAAAATATCCTAACTGACCCTTCCATCATGAGTAAAGTTGGGCTAAGGCCTACACTGTGCCGCCCCAACCACACCAAATCACATGAGATGCTCCTAGTCCAATCAATGATCATATAACAATGGGCTCAACCTACATCTATCAACATAGACCATAAAATCAATCTGGATTTTAATAAAAGAAAAATATCGATTAATGTTAGCCCAAATCAAGAAAATTCTCACATTCTCCCACTTAGACTATATTAATTAATAATTTTGAAAACATTTTATTTTAAAAATAATTCTCGGGTTGAAAACAAAATGTGGTTACCATATGATCTATAGACAACACCTACAAACGACTCGGTCCAATAGTATCCATGATGCCGAATCATGGGACCGTTGTACTACTTAACCGATACAAGACTTATCCATGGTTACAAGCATCATAAACACCACCGACATGAATCTTGGTATGGTAGTGTAGCAAGAAAATAGCATCAAGGTGATCAAATAAAATATGCTATTTTGCATTGTCAATCCTTCAATTTCTCGTCAACATGCTTAGAAATAAAATAAGCAAGAGAAATCATGATGACATCAAACAACAAGCCATCCTATCTCACATACTCAACAATGGTATCAATAGCACAACAAATCTGAAACTCGACACCAGGTCTCAGTCAGGTACATAACCAAAAGAGATATCTCATAATCAAAATAAATTAATATATATACCCTTAATCAAGATTTCTCTATAATCACATGCTATATTACAAGCTAGAGAAATCTCATGATTTCAAAGAAGTCTGTATGTCTCAAACATAATGAGATCTCATAATTATCAAATGAGATATAACCATACAACTGTTATTCTCAAGACAAAGACACGATCTTGAGATACTATGTTGTGCTTTATTTTACATGTGCACATATAAAACCATAAAACAAAATAATTATCATGATAACAATGCATGCAAAAACTCATGATATATAAAAAAATTATTCATAATGATAATAAAGTCTAATCACAGAGTCACTCTACTAACCAAGTACATCAACAGAACTCACTATACCCGTATTTTTAATAAGCCTTGCAAAGCTCATGGGCCTCAAACCTTTGGTCAAAGGATCAACTAACATAGACTTTGTATCTATATAATCAACAATTGTATCACCATTCTTTACAAGATCTCTAACGGCCAAATACTTCAGCTCAATGTGTTTAGACTTGTTGGATGACTTATTATTCCTTGTAAAGAATACCGCAGCCATATTATCACAGTATATCAACACAGGTTTGGAACTCGAATACAAAATTTGAAGTCCAGCCATAAGATTCCTTAACCAAATAGCTTGGATAGCAGCTCCATAACAAGATACAAACTCAGTTTGCATGGTAGAAGATGCAGTCAGTATTTGTTTAACACTTTTCCAAGATACTGCACCACCAGCCAACATAAAAATACATCCAGAAGTTGATTTTAGATCATCAGGACACCTGGCATAATCAAAATCCGAATACCCAACCAACTCAAGATTATCAACTCTCATGTATATGAGCATATAATCTTTGGTTTTATGTAGATACCTCATCACTTTCTTTACAATAATCCAATGGTGATAACCTGGATTTGATAAGTATCTCTCAAGAACACCCACTATGAAGGCAATGTTAGGTCTGGTGCAGACTTGAGCATACATCAAGCTCCCTACAGCACTGGCATAAGGAACATCTTTCATTTTATCTTTCTCAAGCTGATTCTTTGGACATTGATCTTTACTGAACTTGTCACCTTTAACCACAGGAGAATCACAAGGTCTACAATTTTGCATACTAAATCTCTGAAGAATTCTGTCAATGTGTGCCTTTTATGACAAACCCAATAAATACCGAGATCTGTTCCTATGAATTTCAATTTCCAAAACAAAGGATGCCTCACCAAGATCTTTCATATCAAAATTCTCTGACAACATTTGTTTGGTTTCAGAAAGCAAACCAAAATCACTGCTGCAAGCAGGATATCATCAACATATAAGACAAGGAAGATAAAATTCCTTCCACTGATATTAAGATATATACATTGATCAACTTTATTTTCTTCAAAACCAAGAGATGCCACAACTTCATCAAACTTGAGGTACCATTGTCGTGATGCATGCTTCAGACCATAGATGGACCTTTTTAATTTGCACACCAAGTGTTCTTTTCCACTTTCTTGAAAACCTTCATGTTGCATTATATAGACCTCTTCACTAAGATTACCATTCAGGAAAATAATTGTAACATCCATATGATGTAGCTCTAGATCATAATGAGCCGCCAAGGACATGATTATTCTGAAAGAATCTTTTGAAGATACTGGAGAGAAAGTTTCAGTGAAATCAATTCCTTCTCTTTGAGTGAAGCCTTTTGCTACCAGTCAGGCCTTGAAACGCTCAACTCTTTCCTTGGAATATCTTTTAGTTTTACATATCCATTTACATCCAATGGTTTACAACCATTAGGAGGCTCAACAAGCTCCCACACATCATTATAGGCCATAGATTGTGATGTGGCAAGATCACTAACGTGGAGTAGCTGTCATATGTCATGTCGATGAAAGTCGCCGCATTAGATGCCGCGTCAATCTCCCAGCTCAGACCCCTTCATCGAGCTGAGCTCCCCCAAAATAATGGGGCCGCCTGCCAAAGCGGAGCTCCATCCTCCAGGTCAGACTCACGAGCCTGGGATGCCTAGGCCGGAGCCGAACTCTGCCCTTCAGAGCGAGACCCTCGGAGATCGTGCCCCGTGGTCAGAGTCGAGCTCAGCCCTCCTCCACCACGTGGAGCCTCTTCAAGGCTGAGCCCTCTGGACCGGGCCCGCACTCTGCCCTCCAGAGCGAGACCCTCGAAGATTGAGCCCTATGGTCGGAGTCGAGCTCAGCCCTCCTCCGCCATGTGGAGCCTCTTCAAGGCTGAGCCCTCTAGACCGGGCCCGCACTCTACCCTCCAGAGCGAGACCCTCAGAGATCGTGCCCCGTGGTCAGAGTCGAGCTCAGTCCTCCTCCACCACGTGGAGCCTCTTCGAGGTTGAGCCCTCTGGACCGGGCCCGTACTCTGCCCTCCAGAACGAGACCCTCGGAGATCTTGCCCCGTGATCGGAGTCGAGCTCAGCCCTCCTCCGTCACATGGAGCCTCTTCGAGGCTGAGCCCTTTAGACCGGACCCGTACTCTGCCCTCCAGAGCAAGACCCTCGAAGATCGTGCCCCGTGGTTGGAGTCGAAATCAGCCCTCCTCCGCCACGTGGAGCCTCTTCGAAGCTGAGCCCTCTGGACTGGACCCGCACTCTGCCCTCCAAACCGAGATCCTTGGAGATCGAGCCTCGTGGTCGGAGTCGAGCTCAGCCCTCCTCCGCCACGTGGAGCCTCTTCGAGGCTGACCCTCTGGATCGGGCCCGCACTCTGCTCTCCTCCACTGAGGCTTTCCTGCGAGCTCGGGACGCCTAGGTCAGAGTCGAGCCCTGCCTTTCCAGCTCATCCCCCAGCTCAGGTGCTAACACCGGCGAACCAGGGGGCAGCACCGCCCTCCTAGGATGCCGGTGAGCCACCCGAAGACTGCACTGAGACATCCACCATGCCGTAGCGATCATCTGCAACTGCTGGTTACACCAAAAAGGGAAGAGGCCCACTGATCAAGGTGCCACACTCCTCACCAACCACCTAAACCACCCGGAAGAAGAAGTCAACTAGGAGATTCGAAGCTCGGGAGCGGCGGCCCGCCAATCGAGGTATTGCCAGGTTTTCCAGAATGAAGCAACCGGAAGGAATGTCAGAACACATGATAGCTTCCCTTATCACGAATCGAGAAAGATGCCTCGGGATACTACCGCACGCGCCTGACAGCCCAGCGAAGATCCCGAGACAAGCGCCCAACGGTAACCTAGCCTACAAAGCTCGGAGGTAACAACTACAAGAAAAAAGGAGAAGCCATACCACTCTAACACAGGTGCAAGCTCAACCAGAGAGCACAGCACTATAAGAAAATCCAAGCAAGGGCGGGTGGAAAGGCCACACAGAGACTCCCTCTAACCAAGCCACCCTTCCCCTAACACACTTGCATCCCACTCTCACACTACTCACTCCTCCTAGCGTGGAGTCCATCAAGAGGGGCTCGACCAGGAGGATCTGTTCTCCTGGATCGTCACTGACTTGACCGTCGAAGTGCCCCCGCCGGAAATCCCGGCCCGGGTCTCTAACCCCTATCTTGCAGGTCCAGGACCACCGGATATCCAGGCAACGAAGGGAGCGCACTCAGGCACCGACAGCAGCTACGGGCCACGACGATCTTGGTGGTAACAGATTGGCATGCCAGGTAGGGGGGTGGGCGATATTGTGAACGATCTTTGATCCAGTTCAAGCCCTCCATCTCTTTACAGACAAGTTTCATGGAAGGATGGTGACGACACGGGTGCGAGAGGCCTCTGCCAGTCGTGTAGGGGACTCCCCTTCTCGAGGGAACCCACACAACCTAGAGGCAGGGCCATCCATTCCAGTTCAACCACCTCTGACGGTGTCTCAGCTGGCCGCACTCATCCAGCAAATGCAGATCCTCGCCACAGCAGTGCACCAGCTTCAGCATCAGCACCGATCCTTGGCTACCCACTAGCAGCTAGGGACTCCTGCGGCCTATGCTGCAGCTCCCCGCGATAGCCTACGTTCCTTCCAAGGAAGGCCTTCGCAGTCGCGGGCCATCACCGACAACCGGGGTAGTCATCAGACTCCGATGAAAAGGCAACGAGCCAGGTCTGCCGACAGGGAGAACCGCTCACCAAACCTCGGGCAGGCAGTATCAAAGCCCCACCGAGGTAGGAAAAGCAAGACCCCCCGCCACGGTGCCAGGCATCCATGTCACCTTCTCCGTCTCCTTCGACGGAGGGGTCTACTGACGAAGCCATTAGGTGCGTAGCAGAGAAGCTCCTGGAGGAGCATGACCGCAAGTTGGTGGAGCTGTCCCACCGATTCGCCAACTTGCCAGACTCAGCTAGCGAGCCAACGGGCTTCGATGCCCGCCCTCCTTTCTTTCAAGAAATCCAAGGGGAGCCGATCCCAAGTTGGTTCCTTATGCCACAGGTGGATCTTTATGACGGGACCACCGACCCCCTGGACCACCTGAAAAGCTACTGGACCCTCATGAGGGTCCAGGGGGCCACCGACCTCTCCTTTGCGTCGCCTTTCCTGCCACTCTTCGGAAAGCAGCCCGGGTGTGGTTCACCCGTTTGGAGCCGAAGAGCATCAACTCCTTTGCCCAGCTAGGGCAGAAGTTCGTGGCCCACTTTGACACTTGTCGGAAGTTGCCACAAGAGGCAGACAGCCTCTTCTCCATCCGACAGTAGGACCGCGAGCCCCTGCAGGACTACGTGGCCCACTACAAGACTGCCACTTTGGAGATTTATAACCTTGATGAGCCAGTTGCTATGCTGGCACTGAAGCGATGGCTCAGGATCTCCCGCCTGATCTACTCGCTCGACAAGAAGCCCCCCAAGACTTATTCCGAGCTCCTCCTCCGAGTCCAAAAGTACATCCATGCCGAGGAGACGGACCGTACGAGACGGAAGCTCGACGGAAAGCCACTAAAGAGGCCGACCCCCACCGAGATGCCCGGGACCTGGAAGCCGGAACCCCAAGTTCCGAACTCCCGGAGGGGGCCAAGATCGAAAGGCACTCCCATTCCTACACCCCTCTCCTCGTCCCGAGGACAAAAATCCTCATGGAGATCGAAGACGAGGACTACCTGAGAAGACCGCCTCCGATGAAGTCCTCCACTGGCCGTGATAAAGCAAAGTACTATCGCTTTCACCGCGACCACGGCCATGACACCGAGGAATGCCGCAACCTTAATGTGGAAATTGAAGAACTAATCAAGAGGGGCTACCTCAAAAGGTTTGTGGGGGATAGACCTCAGGTGGAATCCCAGGCGCTCGTCGCTCTCCCACCAGCTCCAGCCATCGATAACCGTCTTACCGAGAAGCCGGTGGGCATGATCTCCTAGGGAGCTGCGCGCGCACCCAAAAAAGCCCGGGGGGCAGGGGATCTTGAGAATGTCCTCCCCTTTATGAGGGAAGGGAAATACGGGAGAAAAATATAAATAATGATGCCGTGGTCGTCGAGATGACGATCGCGAAGCATCCTGTAAGACGCATCATGGTTGATAGTGGAAGCTCTACAGACGTGCTTTTTTATGATACCTTCTCCAAGATGAACTTTTCTCCCGATCAACTCAAACCTGTGCATACCCTCTTGTTGGTTTCACAGGTGATTCTATAAGGATGGAGGGCGAGATCACTCTCCCGGTCACCACCAGGATCCCACCCGATAGAGCACCGTTATGATGACTTTCACGGTTGTCAGGCTTCTTTCCGCCTACAACATGATCTTGGGCCGACCCGGGCTCAACTTGCTCGACGCCGTTGTCTCCACTAAGAGACTACTTGTATAGTTCCCCACTCCCTACGGTGTCGGGGAAATGAGGGGAGCACCCCAGCCGATGCAACACTGCTTCCAAACCCTCCCAGGGGCCAAGGTCCCCAAGGACGATCCCAAGGCAGATGATCTTGACCAAAGGGCCCAAGACCCCAGGAGAGGCCTGGTCAAGCGTCTACTCTCTTACCCGCTCGGGGACGATCCCACGAAGATAGTGCAAATTGGAGCCCAGTTACCCGAGGAGGAGAGGGCCCAACTACTGGAATTCCTGCGGGCAAGCGCGGACGTATTTGCCTGGACGACGGCGGACATGCCAGGTATTCCTCCTGACATCATTACTCACAAATTGAGTGTTGACCCAAAGCACAGACCAGTTCGATAGAAGAAGAGAAGTTTTGCCCCGGAGAGGCAAGCAGCTATCAGGGAGGAAGTTGACAAACTCTTGACTGCCGGCTTCGTTCGAGAGGTCCAGTATCTGAGTTGGCTGGCGAATGTAGTGATGGTAAGAAAGAACAATGGCAACTGGAGGATCTGTGTAGACTACACCGACCTCAACAAAGCTTACCGGTAACAAGTAGCACGGTACTACAACACTCAGGTCAGGCCAAAAGCCTTCAAACCCGGAGACTTGGTGCTACGCCGGGCAGAGGCATCTCAACCCTGGGAGTGCGGCAAGCTCTCACCAAACTAGGAAGGCCCCTACAAAGTGGCTGAAGCCCTCTCACAAGGGGCCTATTACCTCGAAAATCTCGACGGCGTCAGGTTCCCTCGAACATGGAATGCCTGCAATATGCGAAGATACTATCAATAATGTAAGGTTTTCCATTAATAATAATGATAATGGTTTTTTCCTTGCACGAATATCTATCTGTCTTGCAGGAAAACCTCATCAACGTCTTCGAGCCCAGCTCCGAGGCGCTAAGACCTGAGCCCAGCTCTCAAGCTACCTAAGACCAGGACTCGGCTCTCCGGCCAAGGGATCTTCGAGCCAAGCTGCTCTCAATCTCAACCGTCTTCGAGCCCAGCTCCGAGGTGCTAAGACCTAAGCCCAGCTCTCAGGCTACCCAAGACTG
Organism: Areca catechu; assembly: GCA_021397845.1. NCBI lineage: Eukaryota > Viridiplantae > Streptophyta > Magnoliopsida > Arecales > Arecaceae > Areca > Areca catechu. Next base: position 216,609,524 of record CM038039.1, read on the forward strand.
GGACTCAGCTCTCCGGCCAAGGGATCTTCGAGCCAAGCTGCTCTCAATCTCAACCATCTTCGAGCCCAACTCCGAGACGCCAAGACCTGAGCCCAGCTCTCAGGCTATCCAAGACTGGGACTCAGCTCTCCGGCTAAGGGATCTTCGAGCCAAGCTGCTCTCAATCTCAACTGTCTTCGAGCCCAGCTCTGAGGTGCCAAGACCTGAGCCCAGCTCTCAGGCTACCCAAGACCGGGACTCAGCTCTCCGGCCAAGGGATCTTCGAGCCAATCTGCTCTCAATCTCAACCGTCTTCGAGCCCAGCTCCGAGGCACCAAGACCTGAGCCCAGCTCTCAAGCAACCCAAGACCGGGACTCAGCTCTCCGGCCAAAGGATCTTCGAGCCAAGCTGCTCTCAATCTCAACCATCTTCGAGCCGAGCTCCGAGGCACCAAGACTTGAGCCCAGCTCTCAAGCTACCCAAGACCGGGACTCAGCTCTCCGGCCAAGGGATCTTCGAGCCAAGCTGCTCTCAATCTCAACCATCTTCAAGCCCAGCTCCGAGGCGCCAAGACCTGAGCCCAGCTCTCAGGCTATCCAAGGCCGGGACTCAGCTCTTCGGCCAAGGGATCTTCGAGCCAAGCTGCTCTCAATCTCAACCATCTTCGAGCCCAGCTCCGAGGTGCCAAGACCTAAGCCCAGCTCTCAGGCTACCCAAGACCGGGACTCAACTCTCCGGCCAAGGGATCTTCGAGCCAAGCTGCTCTCAATCTCAACCGTCTTCGAGCCCAGCTCCGAGGCGCCAAGACCTGAGCCTAGCTCTCAGGCTACCCAAGACCGGGACTCAGCTCTCCAGCTAAGTGATCTTCGAGTTAAGCTGCTCTCAATCTCAACCATCTTCGAGCCCAGCTCCGAGGCGCCAAGACCTGAGCCTAGCTCTCAGGCTACCCAAGATCGGGACTCAGCTCTTCGGCCAAGGAATCTTCGAGCCAAGCTGCTCTCAATCTCAACTGTCTTCGAGCCCAGCTCCGAGGCGCCGAGACCTGAGCCCAGCTCTCAGGCTACCCAAGACCGGGACTCAGCTCTCCGACCAAGGGATCTTCGAGCCAAGCTGCTCTCAATCTTAACCGTCTTCGAGCCCAGCTCCGAGGTGCCAAGACCTGAGCCCAGCTCTTAAGCAACCCAAGACCAGGACTCAGCTCTCTGGCCAAGGGATCTTCGAGCCAAGCTGCTCTCAATCTCAACCATCTTCGAGCCCAGCTCCGAGGTGCCAAGACCTGAGCCCAGCTCTCAGGCAACCCAAGACCGGGACTCAGCTCTCCGACCAAGGGATCTTCGAGCCAAGCTACTCTAAATCTCAATCATCTTCGAGCCCAGCTCCAAGGCACCAAGACCTGAGCGCAGCTCTCAGGCTATCCAAGACCAGGACTCAACTCTCCGGCCAAAGGATCTTCGAGCCAAGCTGCTCTCAATTTTAACCATCTTCGAGCCCAGCTCCGAGATGCCAAGACCTGAGCCCAGCTCTCTGGCAACCCAAGATCGGGACTCAGCTCTCCGACCAAGGGATCTTCGAGTCAAGCTGCTCTCAATCATCAATGCCTTCGAGCCCAGCTCCGAGGCACCAAGACCTGAGCCCAACTCTCAAGTGATCAAGACCCGGGGCCCAACTCTCCAGAAGAAAAAGCCTCCAAGGCATCAAAGACCTGAGCCTAGCTCTCAGGCAACCCTTGGACCGGGACCCAGCTCTCCGGCCAAGAAGGCCTCGAGCCTAGCTCCAAGGCATCAAAGACCTGAGCCCAGCTCTCAGGTAACCCTTAGACCGGGGCCCAGCTCTCCGGCCAGGAAGGCCTCGAGCCTATCTCCAAGGCAATCAAACCCTGTGACCCTCCTCTCTGATCTCCCCACTCATCTCAACAAAAAAAAAGAAAGAAAGAAGGAGAGAGAGGGGAAGGAAAGAAAGAGAATAAGAGAGAAATGTAGCAACAAAACTTTCATTTCATCAACAAAAGTTAATTACAGATGTCATCCTTCGGGTCCCTGACATGCCAGGAGACCCCAACTAAGTACAAAAAGAAGAAAGCTACTCTACCCTAGCTGATCCCCCGGCTGGGTGGTGAGGCTGAGAAGCCCCATTCTCAGGAACCTCTGGCTGAACGGCTCCAGCTTCGGGTAGACCAGTCTTGGCCTCAGCTGGTGGCGAAGGCTCGGAGTTCGCAGCTCCCTCAATGGCTGCCTCCTGGCTAGGCTCCACGTCCGAATCCAAGGGATACCTGAGGTGATGGCGGTCCTCATCAGGAATGAACGCCTCGACCCGACCGCGCAGGAACATGAAGCCTTTAAAGAAGGAGTCCGACACCGTTTGATGTATCTCGACGATGAACTCCTCCGAGGCCTTGTACCTGGTAACGGCCTCCTTAGCATCCTTTTTGGCCCTCACAGCCTCCTTGCTTGCCCCAGCGGCTTCCATCCTGGCAGCCTCCGTCGACTTGGCCACCACCTCTGCCACCTTTTCAGCCACGACCAACTTCTCCCTCCCAGCAGCTAGCTCAGCTTGGGCAGATTGGGCGGTCTCTTGTGCCGATCAGCCTCGGCACTGTACCACCCCAGTTTCTTCTCAGCGAGGGAGAGCTTGTTAGCACTCTTCCTCGAGCGGCTCCGCTCCAGGTCAAGGCATTCCAGGAGCTTCTTCACTTGCCCCTTAGCGTCGATGAGCTGCCTCTCCAAGTCCTTGGCCTTCTGCTCGAGCGCTCCATTCACCCCGGCCTTCTCCTTCAAGTCAGCCTTCAGAGACTCGATCTCAGTCGCCGCTACTGTTCAATGCGTTCCCAGTTTCGACAGCATCCCTTGATGAAGAGGGCCTCGGCACCGATCTGCACCATATAAAAGGTTAGCAAAGAAAAAAGAGAGAAAAGAGAAAGAAGAAAGAAAAGGAGAAAAAGATGAAGCCACTTACCGAGTAAAGCTGGGAGAAGATGGTACTGAGGATGTCGCTTAGCCGCAACCAGGTCATCTCTTGTCGGTCGCATATTTGGATTGAAAAATCCATCATGCGCTCGGCCAGTGCAGGGCTCCAAAGGAAAGAGCTCTCCGGCCCCATCTTGAAAGGGAGTTGACGTCGCGCCTCCTCCCTCCTACTCTCTCCTGGAGTAGGCGGCCTTGCCCCATTAACCACAGGACCCCCGGGGACAGGCTGAGGAGCTGGTACCCGTGCAAGTGGCACCTCAGTCGCAGTCTCGACCTCGAATCGAACCCCCTCGTCCCCGACCTCGATCACAGGTGGACTCAGAGGACTAGGAGACGCAGTGGCAGTAGCTGCGGCCCTTGCCCGGGCTACTACCTCGGGCTCTGTAGCGGGGGCTGCTCCCTGGCGACCGAGCCGCTCCGGGATCTTCTGGGTCACCCGCTGGACTGGCCCCGGTGCCACAGCTGCTGTCCTCTCCATTGGTGCAGGGGCAGCTCGGGTCGCCCCTGAACTCTGATCGACCGGTGCAGTAGAAGCGGTCTCGGTCATCGACCAGCTCGGGTCAGTCGCCGTGGCGAGAGCGGCCACGGATGTGCTCTCGCCCCTAACTTGCTACGACGGAGGCTCCTCGACCAGCTCAGTTAGCGGCCTCTTTTGGGTGATAGCCAGTAGGTCACTCTCCGTGAAGACCATACCTGCATGCAAGCCATATGACAATCAAGATTCACAGAAAATAATGTAAGGAGCACAAATAAAAAAGAAGAAGAAATGTTCAGGTCGAACTCACCCAACCCATTTGTTGGGTCGACCCTGGCGTCGGAGAGGTTCTGCTCTGATAACAGAACCTCGAGAGTAGGGATCTGGGTGGTGTGGAGCTGCTCATATCATCCCGGTCAGCCGCATCGACCAAAGAGTTATGCTTGGGGGACTGGTCTGGATCACTCCAGACCCAATCGACCCCCTCAACCATAGCGAAGAAGAACTTACTCTTCCATCCTTTGACGGAAAAGGGGAGCTCAAACTTAATGCCCTTCGGGCGGGAAGATAAGGACCACAACCCTTCCTCGGTCAGGTGGCGCTTTAGGGTGAAGAAAGTCCTGAACAGAGAGAAGCGGGCAACAAACCCATGCAGGTGACAAAGTACAACAAAGGAAAAAATGACCCTGATGGCGTTTAGTACTAACTGAGCAGTGACTAAACGGTAGTTACTCAGGACAGACATGAAGAATGGATGGAAGGGAAAGCAGAGACCCCCGGAAAAGGTCTCCTCATAGAAAGCTATACGGCCCGGGTCGCTGGAAGTGACCCGTTCCCCCGGACGAGGGATCAAGAGTCGAACAGAGTGCGGGATGCCATAAATATCTCGAATGGTCCCCATTTCTTCGTCGGTAATCGTCGAGGCGATCTCGTCGGGACCTGTGGACCGGACAGACTCAGGAACAAGTTCAGAAGAGGGAGGAGGATGAGAAGGACCAGACCCCGATTTCCTGATGAGCACTGGACCAGGAGGATGCCTCCTACTGAGCTCAAAACGAGCCGCATCCTCCTCCTCACCAGAAGAAGAAGGAGATGCTGGCCTCCGCTCAGAAGGACCAGCCTCACCCTGGTCAGTGGTAGGGCGGAAGTCCGGGCCAAAGCGGGACATCCTCAAGGACAGGAGAAGCGAAGGACTCGAAGGAGAGGATGAAGGAAACCCTAGACCCGGAGGTAGGACCCTACTATGACGAAGGGGAAAGGAGGGAACTAACATGGTTCCTTAGAAGATCCGAGGCAACCGGGAAGAAGGAGAAGACTCAGATGCCGCAGCGGGCGTAGAGAATTCAAAAGAATAGATGTTTTGGATAAAAACTTTTTTCATTTCGAAGTGACCAGGCACATCCGTACCGTTACGACCTCTCCGCCAACGAATTTACGCCACGTGCTACTCATCGGTGAAAAAGGCATCTCGATCGCTCTGAATTTTGCACCAACATTAACTGCTCCTCGGACGTGGCCACGTGGCATCCCCGCACTGGCCTGCAGGACCATCTCGTGGAGCACCGGCAATCATGGCCATCATTGCGCCAGATCTTTGCCTTTCCACATCAGCGTCGCAATTACTCCCTTCGACCCAAGCGCCACGCACTCACGAGCCTCGAGAGTGGGAGGCAAATGATGTGGCAAGATCGCTGACATAGAGTAGCTGTCAGGCACCATGTCGATGAAATCGTCGTATTAGATACCGCGTCAATCTCCCAGCTCGGACCCCTTCGCTAAGTTGAGCTCCCCCAAAATAACGGGGCTGCCTGCCAAAGCCGAGCTCCATCCTATGCTAGGTCGGACACGCGAGCCCGGGACGCCTTGGCTGGAGCCGAACTCTGCCCTCCAGAGTGAGACCCTCGGAGATCATGCCCCGTGGTCGGAGTCGAGCTCAGCCCTCCACCATGTGGAGCTTCTTCGAGGCTGAGCCCTCTGGACCGGGCCCGCACTCTGCCCTCCAGAGCGAGACCCTCGGAGATCAAGCCCGGTGGTCGGAGTCGAGCTCAGCCCTCCTCCGCCACATGGAGCCTCTTCGAGACTGAGCCCTCTGGACCGGGCCCGCACTCTGCCCTCCAGAGCGAGACCCTCGGAGATCGTGCCCCGTGGTCGAAGTTGAGCTCAGCCCTCCTCCGTCACGTAGAGCCTCTTCGAGGCTGAGCCCTCTAGACTGGGCCTGTACTCTGCCCTCCAGAGCGAGACCCTCGGAGATCATGCCCTGTAGTCGGAGTCGAGCTCAGCCCTCCTCCGCCACGTGGAGCCTCTTGAGGCTGTGCTCTCTGGACCGGGCCCGCACTCTGCCCTCCAGAGCGAGACCCTCGGAGATCGTGCCCCGTGGTTGGGTCGAGCTCAGCCCTCCTCCGCCACGTGGAGCCCTTCGAGACTGAGCCCTCTAAACTGGGCCCGCACTCTGCCCTCCAGAGCGAGACCCTCGGAGATCGAGCCCCGTGGTTGGAGTCAAGCTCAGCCCTCCTCCGCCACGTGGAGCCTCTTCGAGGCTGAGCCCTCTAGACCGGGCCTACACTCTGCTCTCATCCACTGAGGCGATCCCGCGATCTTGGGACACCTAGGTCGGAGTCGAGCCCTACCTTTCCAGCTCATCCCCCAGCTCAGGCGCCAACATCGACGAACCAGGGGGCAGCACCGCCCTCCCACGACATCGACGAGCCATCCGAAGACTACACTGAGACATCCACCATGCCGTAGCGATCATCTGCAACTGTCGGTTACACCAAAAAGGGAAGAGGCCCACTGATCGAGGCGCCACGCTTCTCACCAACCACCTGAACCACCCAGAAGAAGAAGTCAACTAGGAGATTCGAATCCCGGGGGTGGCGGCCGGCCAATCGAGGTACTGCCAGGTTTTCCAGAATGAAGCAACCAGAAGGAATGTCAGAACACATGACAGCTTCCCTTATCACAAATTGGGAAAGATGCCTCGCGACACCGCCGCACGTGCTTGACAGCCCAGCGAAGATCCTGAGACAAGCGCCCAATTGTAACCTAGCCTACAAAGCTCGGATGTAACAACTACAAGAAAAAAAGGAGAAGCCATACCACTCTAACACAGGTGCAAGCTCAACTAGAGAGCACAGCACCACAAGAAAATCCAAGCAAGGGCGGGCAAAAAGGCCACACAGAGACTCCCTCTAACCAGGCCACTCTTCTCCCAACACACTTGCATTCCACTCTCACACTACTCACTCCTCCTAGCGTGGAGTCCATCAAGAGGGGCTCGACTAGGAGGATCTGTTTCCCTGGATCGTCACTGACTTGACCATTGGAGTGCCCCCGTCGGAAATCCCGGCCCGGATCTCTAACCCCTGTCTTGCAGGTCCAGGACCACCGGACATCCAAGCAAAGAAGAGAGCGCACTCCGGTGCCAACAGCAGCTACGAGCCACGGCGATCTTGGTAGCAACAGATTGCATCTCCTCTTTCATAGCATTTATCCATAGATCAGACTGGATAGAATTAACAGCATCAATATAAGTAATTGGGTCAACCATATACCTAATATCAAAGTCATTCTCCCTGAGATAAACATAAAAATCATCTGAAATTGCGGATCTTCTTTGTTTAACAAATCTTTTCACTTGAACTTCTTCCACTGGTTGAAGATTCTGAATAGGGTTAGGAGGATCATAGATTTCATCATCCATTCCTTCAATAGGAGTAGGAATCAAATTATCATTCAGACTGAATATGGGAATAGAAATAGTTTCTTCTTGTGCATTATCATCATCAGTAGTAGATGAAGATCCAATATTAGCCACATCAAGTTCTTGAAACTTTGCAGTAAGAGATTCCACAATTCTGTTACCTCTTCCTGGACTATAAACCATATATCTTTTAGAATGTTCTGTATATCCAATGAAGTAGCAACGACTTGTTTTGGGATCTGTCATTTTCTTTGAAGGATTGTATAATTTTATTTCTGCAGGACAACCCCAAACCATAAATGATTCAAACTAGGTTTTCTTCCAGTCCAGAGTTCAAAAGGTATCTTCAATACAGATTTACTGGAAACTCTGTTGAGAATATATAAAGTAGTCTTAAGAGCTTCATCCCATAAAAATTCTGGTATATTAGAACTACTCATCATGCTCCACATCATATCTTTAAGGGTGCGATTCCATCTTTTGGCCACACCATTCTGCTCAGGACTTCCAGGCACGGTATATTGAGGAACAATCCTACAGTCGTGTAAATACTTGGCAAATAGACCCATTTGCTGTCCAGCCACATCATGTCTGCCATAGGACTCACCTCCACGATCAGATTTTACAATCTTGATAACTTTTTCCAATTATTTCTCGACTTTAATTTTAAAAATCTTAAACCTTTGAAGGGCATCAGACTTTTCTTTAATCAAGTAAACATAACCATATCGAGAAAAGTCATCAATAAAAGTGATAAAATATCTATTACCACAAATTGTAGAAAAATGAGGCCACTTATGTCAATATCAATTATTCTAGAAGGTTTGAACTCTGAATTGTCCCTTTCTTTTTGGTTTTAGTCAATTTTTCTTTAATACAGTCAACACAAGTCTCAATGTCCCCAAGATCCAAAACAGGCAGGATGTCATCATTGATTAATCTAGTTATTCTTTCCTTTAAAATATATCCTAAGCATTTATGCCATAACATAAAGAATTTATCATTAGTCCTTGGATGTTTAGCAACAACATTTTCAACACTTAAAGAAGCATTAGAATTATGAGTAGCCAGAGACAATCTGTATAAGCCATCAACCAAAACACCATAGCCAACAATTTTCGAATTGAATATCAAATCAACTCATTTATTGCTAAACATAAATCCATAACCAAGCCTATCTAAGGGTGAAACAGAAATCAAATTCCTTCTAATGGAAGGTACATAAAAGGTATTTTCTAAAATAATTACAAAATCAGATCCTAAGCATACTTGACAACTCCTACACACTCTACTTCGACTTCAAAATCATTTCCAACCTTCAACTTGCTCTTATGTAGGCTTGGCTTCCATTTATTTATCATCTCCTGTAAAGAAATAACAACATAAGTTGAAGCTCCACTATCTATCCACCAGGAATTAATAGTGACATTGACTATATTAGATTCACAACAGACCAAACCAAGGGGCTTACCTCTCTGTTTTTCTTTCTTTTCTAATCAGGACTTGAACTTAAAGCACTGACTTCTAAGATGTCCTTTCTTTTTATAGTGGAAGCACTTGATCTTTTTCTTGATGGTAGCATTGGGACCTCCTACAAAACAGTTCTGATCGTGACCTCTTCCATCCCTCTTGGAATCCTGAGACTGTCTAGGAGCAGTAGGCTTTCCCTTCTTTTTATGTACAAGATGCTTGCCAGCTTGAATTTATTGTTGATGAGTAAGGAGGTACTATCAATCTTCTCTTTCTTGACATTTTCTTCTTCAGCAATACACTTAGTGATTAGGTCATTAACATTCCATGTTTCATCCAAAGTATTGTAGGCAGTCTTGATTTGAGAAAATTTCATGGGCAAAGAATTCAAGGCATGTAACATAATGAAGGAATCCGACAGATCAATCTTCAAACCCTTAAGCTTAGATTGTATATGAACCATCTTCAGAATGTATTCTCTGACACCCCTAATATATTGTATGTCATGGTTGTCAATTCCTTCATTAGGGATCCGATCTCAGTATTATTAGATACGAGATATCTCTGCTCAATTGCATTCAACAACTCTTTCGTATTGTCAGACTTCGGTAAACTACTCAGAAGATGTTCCAAAATTGACCTCTTAATTGCAATCAGACCGAGTCTTTCTAACTTTTCTCATCTAGCAAGGTGGTCCTTCTGTTCAATGGTGCTTTGATCATTCAAATCATCAGGTCTAGGCTCACGCAATGCAAGATCAATGTTAGCAATTCCAAGAGCAAACTCTAGGTCTTGCCTCCATTTCTTATAGTTCGATCTAATGAGCACCTCAACAACAGCATTGTTGTTATTCACACCAAAAGTAACTGTACAATCAAAAATAAGAAATGCTAAATATTAATTAACAGACATACAACAAACATATCATATCATAATAACAAATAAGAATACAAACACAATATCATATATTTTCCTTTGGACAAAACATGCAATATATATTAGTGCTCTACACGTGAAGCCACAGGCTAATCGATATTTTAGCATTCCAAAATCTATCCCTTTTGGGCAGACAGGCCCAAGGAAGCTAGAGTACCTTAGCAACAAAATGCTCCATGCCACATTTTCTAGTTAAAACATACAACAACCTCTTTTGGGCAGGCGATTGTATGTCATAACTAGAAAATATCCCTCATATGATGAACAATTCAATGAACTTGTGCCAACCTACAAAATTATGCATACAGGGAATAAATATCCAACAAAACAAAAGGATAGTCGCAAAACAAATGTATGTCCAATACGATCAGTCACAATAGGATATCAATCAACATGCATCCATTGATCCATTTTACCAATATTATTGCATTCCAAAAATATACATCATTAATAAAAATAATCATAATCATAGGATCCACCCATGCCCCTCCAACATTTTATTTTGGACCAAAATATAATTATAAATTTTGGAGAGACTAAATTGTAAATGGGGCTTATATTTAATTCCAGAAATTACAGGGACCTAAATGCAAGATGGCCCTTTTTTTGTGATAATGGGTTAACGGATTTTGAGTTAAAACCCAAAACCCACAAACCCACCAGGCCTTTCTTCCCCACGATCAAAACCAAAAGAGGGCTTGTTCCTAAAACCGCCGGCTACGACCCCTTGATCCCTCCCCACCGGTGCATCCACCAGCGAGACCACCGCCCGAGCTGGCTGAGAACTTCCGATCGTCGACTCTGGTGAGGACCCCGGAGATCTAGAACAAGTCCACAGCCAGCAAGACGGGCAAATTCTCTTTTTTTTTTGACAAACTATGCCACCGATAAGCCACCGGTCACTGCCACCGGGAAGAGGGGGTCCGGTCCAGGGGATCGGCCGGAATGCGACCGGTAGTGACGGCCCAAGCATGGCCGATCGTGACCCATACGGTCATCGCTGTTAGGCAAAACCCTGACTTTTTTTTTGTGTTATCCAGGGTGTCAAAAGAAATAACGGAGACTGCCGGTGACCTTGCCGGTTTCTCCTTCCATCTCCGGTCACGGCAGCATATCTCGATGCTGTCGGTTACCCAAACCCGAATGTCCGTGCATGCACAGATCTATAAAAATCGGTGGAAAAAAATTATTTTAACAGATCAAATATTTCTAATCTTTTAGATACCAGGGCTTGATACCAAATATAGGAAAAAAAATAATTCCTAAATCCCTAGAATCGATCAAAAAATTAAAATGATATATTATATCTGAAAAATAAGTACTTACCTGTATTCGCCATGATCTTCCAATCCAGATCCTTGATCCCGATGCTCACACGAATACTGCAGGCAGAGTCCTTCTCTCCGGTCTTCCTAAAAAAAGTGGCTCTCGATAGAAAAAATCACCGTATTACAAAATCATCGAATACGTAATATATATAAATAGAGGAAGCGGAGAGGGGACCTAGCCAATAAAATAAAAATACCCTAACTGACCCTCCCATCACGAGTTAAGTTGGGCTAAGGCCTACACTGTGCCGTCTCAACCACATTTAATCACATGAGGTGCTCCTCGTCCAATCAATGATCACATAACAATGGGCTCAACCTACGTCTATCAACATAAACCATAAAATCAATATGGATTTTAATAAAAAATATCAATTAATGTTAGCCCAAATCAAGAAAATTCTCACATTCTTCTTCCATTATCATCCCTTCTTTATATTTAACTTGATCCCACCTGAGCTCTATCCACTTTCACCACCTCCTCTTCCAACATGTCCTCATTTGTAAACCTATTCAGCATCATTATCCTTCCTTTCTCTCTAACCAAATCCCATGCTCCACCCATTCTCACCACTTCCTCTTCTAATATCTCTTTCTCTTCTCTAAATCTTGTCGTTGTATTTGTCCCTCCCCTCTATGTATCTTCTCCATCTAATTTGCTTCTGAGCTCCACATAAGCCTAGTGGTAGATTGCCAGGGGGCCTTCCCCCCTAATTTTTTCATAACTTTCTCTATCGATTAGTTTTTTTGGTAAAATTTTATGTATATAGGTATTTGACCCCTCATAAAATTTTTCTCTGCTCATCTCTGTATCAAACAAGAGAATCATTAAAAAAATCCCAAAAAATCGAGATTCGATGAAAAAATCTAGAAGGAATCGAAACAGGAGAGAAGAAATCCATAAAGAATCAAAAATCTTATTTAAAAAGAGAGAGAGAGAAAGGGAGAGTGAGAGCTAGAGATGGGGAAAGAACTAACCTTACCATTTTCGACATGGCACTTTCTCTCTTTTCCAACCAGGCAACCCTAGCTCACACCCATCGCCCCCACCCATTGCTTGCCTATCTGCATTTTTCTTTGTTTTCCAATCGCCACCCTCCACATGTTGTCATCTCCTTCTCCTCCCTTCCCCAACCCCCAAATGGCCAAACCACCCGTCGCTAACTCGGTCTCCTCTCTTCCCTAATCGCCACCCCCACCCATCGTGGCTCCTTTTCTCTATTTCGCCAACTGCAGCCCCACCCACCACTACACCCCACCTACCGCCATCTCCTTCTCCTCTCTTCCCCTACCCCCAATCGCCACCTACCACCAACTCCTCTCTCCGGCACTTCCCCAATCACCGCCTCCACCTGCCACTGACTCCTTCTCGTATCATCCATAACTCCCACGTCTCGCCCGACGTTGGAGCTCCACCTCTTGGTGACTTGGTTGGTTGGTCCTCTTATGATCTTTTCATCTTCTGTCTCAGGTGAGAGTAACATTGAGAATCGAGAACTTAAATAGTTAAATGTTCTATTAAGTATTAACTAAGAACTTAAATATTTTCAAATTCCAATTGCGAGGTAATTGGGGTTCATGTTTGTTTTCTTTATAAACTCTCACTATTGTGTTTACATCTTCAATATTTTCCTTTTTACACCTGTATATGTTAATCTATTACATCCTCTATTGAACATTATATTTTGGCCCTTTCAGTGGAATCCTTGTATAACACTTGTAATCTTCCTTTCTATTCTATAATATAGTACAGGCTGTGGCCTTTTTTACCAAAAAAAATTATCCAATAGTCAATGTTCATAACTAAGAGTAAGTTATTTAACTTAAATATTCAACAGTCAATTATCATATTATAATTTAAATGTTCATAACTAAGAGGACATTATCAAATGTTCTATTATATATGTCCAACAGTCCAAACTTAAGCAAGTTATTTAATATAGTTTTGACTTTAGCAAGTTTCTTTTTAGAGTTAAACAACCCTTGAAAACTAGTTTATATTTTTCTATTTTTGTTTCTTCATTTATGCTAACACTCATAAATGTCTAAAAGTTAATCATGCTACTAACTTTTTCTCTTATAATTTTATTCATATTTTAGGTTCATTATAAGTAAAAAAATTAGTAATTTTTTTAAAAATAGCAAAAAAAATTGATGGTGAAGCTATGTAGCTTACACCTGAAATTAAAGCTAAGATTGAACTTTATTAACCAACTCCAAGAATAGATGCCATTCCTACAGAAGAAAGATCATCTATAAAAATAAAAGTTGGAACCAAATATATCAATATTCATGAATTCAAAAGAGATCCTGGATTATGTAAATAAATTTAGAAATATGATGTGAATCAACGTGATGAGATTTGACATGCTTATATTAATTTTGATCATTATCGGCCAATATTAGACGAGTATAATTCCACTGGTTCAAAAAATTATCGAAGATATTTTCAATCATATTAGTTCAATCAGTATCCTAGTTGGCTCAGATATTCTTCAACTACAAATGATGCTTATTATTTTAATTGATATATCTTTTCAAAGCCAAGTGAAAGAAAAAGCAAATTTGTAGAAGATGGATTTCAAAATTGAAAAAAAGTCAAAGATGGACATAATTGTACATTTCTTGGATATGTGAAAAAAAGTCAAAATTCATCACATAATATTGCTATGAAGAGCTATCATGTCTGATAAATAAAAGGCAATATATTCAAAAATAATAATTAAGAAACAAATCTCTAAACATATTACTCATAATCATTACAGTTCAAAATCTCAATAGATGCAATTAGATGGCTGATATTTCAGGCTTATATTTTTTGAAGATATGATAAATATCCAAATTTAAATAATCAAGATAATTTTTTAAAACTATTAAAGATTTTGACATTTTATAATGAGAATGTTATAAAATTGTTTTAAAAAATATTCCTAGTTATGCTTCTTATACTTCACCAAAGATACAAAAAGAAATTTTATAAATTTTTTCAAGAAAGTTGAGAAGAGCCATAAGGATAAAATTGATAATGCCAAATATTGTATAATTGTTGATGAAGCTAAGGATGAATCAAGAAAAGAATAAATAGCTATTATTTTGAGATTTGTTGATACGAGTGAATTCATAAGAGAGTGATTCTTTGATATTGTTCATGTCTTGGATATAGTTTATTTGACTTTTAGAGATGCTATTTATAATGTTCTCTCAAGGCATAATTTAAGCATTAAGCATATCAAAGGTCCAAGTTAAAATGGGACTAGCATTACAATTTATTTATAAGTCTAGGTTAAAATTCATTGATAAGTCAAATGTTGAGAGGTTCTCTTAGTCTAGATTACAATTTATTTATAACCGGCTCTCATTAACTACTAAGCTTGATGCTATTATTCATCTTGGACACCTATTCTCACTATTATGCCATATATCCTATTGTTACTATGATAAATTGTGCTACCCCACCTCTTACATCATGGGTAGTAGAAAGATGGATGCCATTTTTTGGTTTTGATAAATATCTTTTTTTTTTTGTATGCTACATGACCTATCATTGCTATGCATAGTAGATAATACTATCACTCTTCTCACTTTTTGGATAGTATGCTTATCCCTCTTAGGTCATGAGTAGTAGACCACCATCCTTAGACTTCTCCATTAACGATCCAGCATTAGGCTAACAACTCTCAAACCTTTTGATCTATACATTAATTAACTGGTCTTGCATCCTTAATATGTGGATATAAACTCTTAGTATTTTGGCCTGCACCTCTCTTGGTGTATTAGCCTTTAGATCACATCAATCTAGATGTGGGATAAATAATGCCCCTTATATCCTATCAGTCGACGATCAGGAGAGTAATGGGATGTATTTGACATCATATCTATTAATCGACTTTTAGACTTGGATAATATTTAACTTGGCCAATTTGAAAATCATGAAATATTTAGTAGAGGTGAGATTCAAACTTGAATAGCAAAAAAAATCATAGAAGATTTGATGGAGGTAAAACTTATCATCATGTTTACCCTCTCGCACATGGATATAGGGGATGCAGTTGAACATGTTGCTTTCTAGTATATAGATTTGGGGTGCATAGCTATTGATGTCAAGGAGATTATGATATCTATAACGATAGTTGCCTCCTAATCTTAGAGAAAGCGATAAGATGCACTGTAAATAATTTTAACAATTACCTCCCATCGTCATCCCTAGGGGATGATTAATTCTAATTGTAGAATCTTATACCAATATTTCTCTTAGTAGCCATCTGCCAACAAGGATGGTCGAAGCATATATTGATTATCTTTTTGATTAGATCTACTCCTATATTCGCTCCACAAGATCTCTTTCTCGTTGCCTCAGTTTGTAAATACCTAGGACTCTATAAGATAAGGTTCGACCTCTTCTTTTTGATAGGTTGAAATTTTTAAGTTTATTATAAATTCTAACATTTCCATGATATAATAACTGATTAGCTAATTCGTCCACCACAAAAATAGGATAAGCTAACTTCACCTAGTATACATTAGGATGAATTGTAGCTTATAATATGAACATTCAAGAACAAAAACAAGCCTTTCAACCCATTTCAATACTAAAATAAAGATGAGATATAGTGCCACATAAGTAGCCTTAATGTAGTAGCTACTTTCTATGTAACTACTTCATTGATCTACTTTTGAAGTGATATATAACGGCTATACAATCGTGCCACTGGATAACCAAAAGAAATTTGTGTCCTTTTTATCCCATCCGGACATACCAAAATATGTGTTGGCTAACAGAAAAAGCTACAAGTATGCATGATAAGGGATAGATTCGTGCGTTGGTATGCCATAGTTGTTGAAGTAGCTGCAAAGAAGATAATTGAAGGGAGAATATTAGAGCATTGTGGGTGTAGGTGCCTTGACCTTCAACAATTTTTACCACTATTATATCACTATTCGAGGAAGATAAAATTGGATATGCGTATAACACTGGGCTATAATGGAAGGGCATAGTACTGGATTAGTATGTCAAGGGTGAAGCATTGGACTACAATAAAAAGCTAAATTATCTTTACTTAAGGATAAATGTCTAACATAAAGATAAAAATAAAGATAAACTAATTGAATTAATTTTCAAAGGATATCTATAGAGTATAATTCCTTTTATTTATATTAATAGATAATAATTCTTTCAAGCATAATAATTGTTTACTCTGATACTTGCTTTCTATATTTGGTCTCCATTTTTAATAGTTCTAATAACTATTATTTATCATTTGTTTACTTTGCATGTACACAAGCACAACCATTTTGTAACTAGTAAACTAATGGTCATACCTTAATACCTTGTCGACTTTTATTTATCTAGCCTACAATACAACTCTCTATTATTAGGAATTTAAGAGTGGTATGATTATCTCAGTTTTCAATTGGCTAAAAGTTTAAATCTGAACTTTTGGCTTGTTTCTTTATTTTAAAGCCAACTTCTATCTATTTGGCCTCGGTCTTTATCTTTAGTATGATTTCATAACTGAACTTTATGTAGTCTTAGTAAGAGCCATGTGATTTCTATCTATTTTGATTATATCATCTTAATCTATGTGACACTTACTTCTAATCACCAATTGAATTTTTAAGATATGGTGAAAATATATGCATGTTAAACAAAACTATTGTACCAAGATTTTATTTCATAATTATGATTTTATGTAGATATAATGTCTAAAATCTAAGCATGATATATATTGATCAGTTATATTTGCCTGAAAACCCTTTTTGCATGAATAAGTAAATTTGACCATGGAGTGTATTATGGTTAGATAATGTTAATAGAAGATTGTTTTGATCAATAAAATGGGCAAAGTATTTTAAAAAGGAATAATAATAATTCCAATAACTTTTATTTCTATTCATCCATTTTTGAAAACAAAAATTCTAATTTGATCTTGAGTTTTAAGTTTTCTGAATCATTTTTTTAGATATCATATAAATAAATTTATTAATTTAGATAGATGATAGAAAACTCATATTATTTATTAATTTATAAATGATGAATTAAAAGAAAACATAGAATATTTCTTTATAAGATGATGGATCTTTGTAATGCATTCAATTATTTTCGATCATATGTTGCACTTACTTCATGCTATCTAGAGACTTAAAAGATTATGAACAAGTATTATTATTATTATTATTATCATTTTTCAAATTCTCATGCAAAACTATGAAAACAAGATTTTGCACTATCATATCAAGATGTACATCCTAAAATCTAAATAGTATTTTGCATTCAAGGATTACTAGATTATCAATATAATTATTTTTTATGCATATTTACGTGTCAACATGCAAGTTGTTGTGCAATTGGTTGTGTGCTTGATGAATGGCACACTTCAAGTATTATGCACGGCTAGTCTTACATGTTACATCAATGCACAAGATACTGATGGAGATTGAAGAGCACCTGGATGAGTGAACCAGAGAGACCAATTACATAATCTTAGATATCCATGCATCAAAAGATGGTCAAGGACATGCAGGACCACCATATTGATGCATCTCAGGATAGATAAATAGTCATGATTGCATAATTGGACTATGAGCTTAGATGGGATCCAAGAACCATATCAAGAATTTAGTACATTCGGACACCATGAAGTAGGTGTGCCGCAATGCATGACAGCGGCATAGATATATAGTCTCCAATATGTTAAATAAGTTATTAAACATTTCCATTGACCTATTAAACCAATAAGCAAACACACCACAAGAGCATCCTCCACATGCCCACCATACTATATTTTGTTCACCCGGTCTCCCTCTTAAAACATAGTTTTCAAAGAACATCCATCCAAAGGATTCCCATGTTCCATCCCTTGAAAGGCCAAAGATGACCATGAGAAACAAATATAAAAGCTATCAGCAAACCCCATTCAACTTGCAACAAATTACTCCACATGACAGTTAGATCCTAGGTATGAAAAATAATTAGTAGTAGGTCCAAGGAAAGCAGGGTTGCAAACAGGACCACATCAGAGTCAAGGACCGAAAATAAATCTTAAACTATTATTCACCACCCTCTCTGTAACACACATCAGACCCCAAAGTTATCATAAAGTTTGGAGCTAGCAAGGAAACATAATGTCCTGTTACAAGGCACACAATTATATATAATCTCCCCCATTGACTCGCCCTGCGTATATTAACGTTTAAAGTTGCAGTTCATTATATGCTTGATGGTGTTAATGGATACCATGGGACCCATGCAAGCATATGGAGGAGTGCATCCCATTTCATGATAACCTATAAATTAATCTGAAACCTTTTTTCCACCGCCCCAAGTTCCGGTCTCCACCCATTTGTCCACCCACTTCATCCCATCCTCCGCCGAGGTCGACGTCAACGTCGGGTCCCATCGGCTCTCACGGATCCTTCTCTCTCTCTCTCTCTAATTCAGCTCCCATAATAGAAAACCTGTACTTCCAACATCAGACATGAGCCAACAAGCTCGTTCCCGGATCAGCCGGTAAAGAGCGGGGGCCCCACCGAGGGTTGCGGCGTCGCCAGCGCCATCCCGCTCGCCGGGCACTGGCTGCTGCCGGTCAGAATAGGGAGGAAAGCGATCCAGTCACGGTCTGGCCTCGTATCGGACCGCTCTCGTCCACCAAAACGGGGAACCCTTTCTTTCTTTCCATCTCCTGCCCTTGAGATTTTCTCCAGTTTATTCCTCGGCCGCTTCTCGGGAGAGAATTAAGAAAAGAAAGAAGGATAGAGAAAGTTGAGGCCGTAAATAGCAAAAGAAAAGAAAAGAAAAGAAAAAAAAGAAACGTAGGAAAAAAATATTAACAACGAACGCAGGAGGCGGACAAGGGATTATATTATCCCTCCCTTCCCTTTTTTTTTTTTTTTCTCACCTCTGCCCTTTCCTAATTTAATTTCTCTTCCTGCTCTTCGGATTTTATTTCCATTTCCATTGCTATTTCTATCCCTCTCCCTTCCTCCGCTTGCGCGAGAGACGTGGGATTCGTTCACGGAGGCCGGGAGAGAGATCCAAGAAAAGGAAAAAAGCTAACCTCTTTCTCTCTGTCTTATAATTCGTTTCTTGGTTCCGATCCGACACGCTGCCGATACCGCCGAGGGATTCCATCGGTTTCGGGACCGAGCCGCGGCGGCTGAGATGAATTCCGGCCGATTTTGTTTATAAATCGGGCGGTAGGGCTCCGAGATGTCGAATGCTCGCCCCGCATCGCGCCGGTAGGCCGTCGCGAAACCCCCGCTGCTATCTCCCCCGCCCCCCGCCATGGACGTAGACGCCTCCATGTCGACGGAACCCGAGCACGATCTGGCCGCCGCCAACCACCACGACGACCCCTCGGCGTCCTCCGCCTCCTCGCAGGCGACGGAAACGGTGCCGCCGCAGGGGCCGCGGCAACCGCCACAGCAGCAGCCCGCCGCCGCAGCCGCCGCCCCCGGGCCGCGGCCCGCGCCGACCTACTCGGTGGTGAACGCGATCATCGAGAAGAAGGAGGACGGGCCTGGGTGCCGGTGCGGGCACACGCTGACCGCCGTGGCTGCCGTTGGTGAGGAGGGTACGTCCGGGTACATCGGGCCGAGGCTGATTCTTTTCGGCGGCGCCACCGCCCTCGAGGGCAATTCGGCCGCCCCGCCGTCCTCCGCCGGGAGCGCCGGCATCCGTATGTGCTCTCTCTAATCCGCTAATTGCTCTTGTTATTTGAAACCCTAGTTTCTAGTTCTTTATTAGAAGGATTTAAAGAAGCTATTTTTGCTATGCTTGCCTTCAATCTTTCTATGAACAAAGATTTCTGAGTATTCATCGAAAAAATTAGGGGAAAGTGAGATGGAAGAATGCAGAGTTCTTCTTTTGAATTGAAAATTAGGTCTTTTGTGTACATAAGCGGGCTTCTATATTTATTGATCTGTAAATCTCTAGACTTGAAGGCTGCTTTGTCTTCCAATTGTCAATGTTTTCTGTGATTGCAGGTCTCGCAGGTGCAACTGCTGACGTCCATTGTTATGATGTGTTGTCAAATAAATGGACAAGGTAAGCTCATAAAAAATTTGAGCAATTAGTTGCTATTTAGAGCATAATTTAACATCAGCTTATGCTTAACGTTGGTTGACGTAGATACATGACAAATTATATCAAACTATCTAGTTTGGCTGTACTTTACTTTTAAATATAGTTTCTCTTACATTGTGCTTTTGGGTTTTGTTTAACGGGAAATTACTTCTGTTAGAAGAACAAAAACTACGAGGAGCTAACATCTTGTATCGTTTTTAACAAACTTCACGCTTAGAAAACATTTGGCATCCACATCTGCAGTGTGAGGATAGTGCTATCATATGTTTTCAGGTTGACACCACTGGGGGAACCTCCATCACCAAGGGCTGCACATGTTGCAACTGCTGTGGGTACCATGGTGGTAATTCAGGTACTTGCATAGCTAATAACCTCGGAAAGATCAGCTATTTATGTCAAGTTTTTATTATCCAAGCTGAAAATTTTTAGATGTCCTAGATGAAAACTTCTTTTAGCTTATTTCTTTCTGGTGATGCCATCAGGGGGGAATTGGCCCTGCTGGTTTGTCTGCAGAGGATCTTCATGTTCTGGACTTAACACAACAGCGACCACGATGGCATAGGTTGTCATCATATCTAAGCAACCAGATTCTGTATTACTATTTTACCACCGTAGCAATCAGTGCTGAGATTGTTTTTGCATGATTGCAGGGTTGTTGTCCAAGGACCTGGCCCTGGACCACGTTATGGACATGTGATGGCTTTAGTGGGGCAAAGGTTTCTGTTGACTATTGGTGGAAACGATGGTAAGCTTTTCCTTTTTCTCCTCGTTTATGCGCATATGAGCATCTCATCATTACAAGCAAAAATTAGATGCTTTCAGCATTTTCTGCTAATGTGAACGAGTTTATGAAGTTTAAACTATATTTTCAGGGAAGCGGCCTTTAGCTGATGTTTGGGCCCTAGACACTGCTGCCAAGCCCTATGAGTGGAGGAAGTTAGAACCAGAGGGTGAAGGCCCACCTCCGTGCATGTGAGTATTCTCAGTAAGATTTTATTTTTCTCTCCAACAGGATAAAATGTCTTGTCATATCATTTATAGATTTTCAGGCCTTTTAGTCTAAGTACATGGCTTCTTGTTGATAATGCTGTACTGCCAGCATAATGGCACGAGCAAGCTTTAAGTCCTTTCTGCTGTCTCTAGATATGTCAGTTCGTGATGGTCAAATGTGCCACTATTTCTTGTTTAAGATCTTTCTGGAATTTTGTGATTTAAAAATGCAGGCCACTGAAAAAGCTAATTTCTAATTTTTTTGTTGTTGAATACTGACAAGGTAGATTAATTAAGAATGACGAGCCATTTATGTAATAAGTTCAGTTTCCTCCCTCATAAGTCCATATATAGCATGCCTAGTGAAAGAGACATCATTTCCAATTATTTAAGATGCTTAGGTACCATCGCTCCAAATATACCAATTCAATTTTCCTTTTATCTAGAGTAATTTATAAAAAATAATCAAATTTAACAAATGGTTATAAAATTATATATCTTTGCTTCTTGCTTTTGACTTCGCAAACTCAAAATTCCCTCTTTTCCTTCTACATTTAGATGCTAAAAGCCTTGCTAGATTGCTAATTTTGTGCACTTGAGGATTATTATGATAAATAAGTAATTTCTAAAGGCTAGTCGTACTGATAAATTATAGAAAATGGTCTTCCATGTGATTTAATATGTAGATAAGATGATCAACTTGGATTTTATGATCCAAGGGACTGTATGACCCATTATATGGATCTAAATCTTATGATCCTAAAAGATCCTAATCCCGGAATATAAACCTGAAAAGGTTATTTTCATCCAGATAATAAGATTTGGATCATGGATTACAAGATTTTAGTAACAACAATTCTGATGCCTTTTGGTATATCCTCAAGTTTAGTTTTCTTTTGAATTTAATTTATGTAATGTTGAAATGTGATTTTGGTGCTATAGTTCTCATATTTAGTATTTTATTTTGGGTCTAATTAGGTGTTTTATTGATTTAACATCCGGTTTTCTTCTTTGGTAAATATTTCATGCATCTATTGATGATTTCTAGAAAATAGAGAATTATTGTGGGCATGGTGTATATATATATATTAGGTTTTTGCTAATTTCACGGCATGCAGCTCCTCTCTATGTTTTTTTCAAATTTTTTTGTTGCTTCATAAATAATGGTAGCTTTTTTGTTGATTATAGAAACCAAGATTTTGCCATATTGATCGGTACTGTACTGTAGTGAGCGTACTGTACTGGTATTGAGCCAGTATGCGGTCTTGTACTATGCTAAGACTCGGTATGCCTCACCATCTTGTATTATACCATGTATGGACACTATAATAGGATAGTATCGGTACAGGGTCCAGTACCAAGATGGCAAATCTTGGTAAAAACTACTCATCATTATGCTTAGAAATACAACATCTTTTTTTATGCTTGTTTCATGGTAATTTAAGTTGCCATTAATGGCTTTGATAATATTATCGATCATCAACATCATGATTTCATGGATTAGAGTTATCAGTTGAGTTATATATATAACTAAAAGTTTTAGAATATTAATCAATCTACAATTTCCCCTTGCTCATAGTATTTTATTAATCCTATGATTCATTTAGAGTATTTTACCTTTGGTTTCTTTCTTGCTGGCAATAGCTCTTTGGAGTCTTGGATGTTCAATTGCTGTAATTAGTGATATGATAGGAAGATATCTTGTGCCCTTTTTTGGGGGTTTGGGGGGTAAATTTTTTAGAATGTTTTCATCTCTTGCCACGATGAGCTTTTGCTTTATTCATTAGTAATAACCCTTTTGAGTTTGATGTTGGCACCATGGTCAAAACTATCCTATTTTCCCAAATTGGTAAGGTTTTAAATCCCTTGGGGCAAAGATGCCTGATTTCTCCATGGAACAGAATGTCCCATTCTCCCGTCCTATCTCGACAACAGTCCCGATCATGCATCCTAATTGATATCCTTCCTCTTTCTCCTATTCTTTTTTCCTTTTTTTCCTTGTTTTCTTTTCCACTGCCTTCCTTTCCTTTCCTTTTCTTCTCTCTTCCTTTCTTCTTTCCTTTTTTTCTTTTTTTTTCTTATTATTTTTTCTCTTTCTTTTCTTCTACCTTCCTATCTTTCCTTTCCTATTCTTCTTCCTTCTTTTCTTTTTTTTTCATTTTTCTTCTTCTTTTCTTTGATTTGTTTTCTTTTCTTCATCCTTCTTTCCTCTTTCTTCTTTCCTTGCATGGATAGATTTCGTAGTCTCGAGTCTGTCTCAGTCCTGTTTTCTCATAGGAACGGGATGGGACGGCCAAGATGCCCCTCATCCCGCCAAGATGTAAAACCTTGCCTTGAACAATTGATAGCAAGTAGTTGAAGAAGTCCAATGCAAAAATGCGAATCTTCCATTGTGATGTCCACAATATATAGCTCTATTCCTTCGCATCATGGAGCGAGGGTAGTAACATTTCCACATTTTCTAGTTATGCTCTAAATATAAAACTAGGATGCCTAGGTCCATTTGGATGGCTCAAACTTATTATTGTATACTGATTGTTTTGTATACTGCTTAGCACTAAATTCAGGTTGCAAGTAAATCCATTTATTTTGCATGTTCCCCTTTATGAATTCATGTGATGAATACATATCGCACCTTTACTTTATTACTCTTTATTATTTTTTTGAGTTTCTTCACCTTCTCTTTATGTTGGGTGACCAGGGAAAACTCTGTGAGATCGTAGAACCCCTCATTTGTTAAGGAATCTCTTTAGTGCATTTTTAATCCTTGAGCATTTAGTTGGCACATTAATTTGAGCCACATTTGTTGGGCTCTAATTCAGTAGTACTGTGGTCTAATTTTAAGGGGGTGTTTGGCGTTGCTTGTACTTTCAGAAAGTTATTTCCAAGAAGCAATTCCATTAGAAGTTCTGAAACAAAGTTGACTTCTTTGTATATTTGGCATTTGGTGATCTCATATTATGGAATTTTATTTTGTGGATGGGCTTACCATATTGGGAAATCAAGGAGCAAGCTCACAAGAGGAGATGCAAGAAGCTTGTTTTCCTGGCTTCTCCTAAAAGTCGCCTTTTGACTTGTGCTTCTTTAAGAAGCACTTCCCAATGATGTTACCAAATAGTTGGGCATGTTTAGTCTTGTTTAAAAAAGTAATTTTTTAACTTCTTAGAGTATTTCTCGAAAAAATGTTTGAAATCAGAAAAAACACTTTTTAGAGAACCTAGAAAATCTAGCTTCTAGTTTTGTACTTTTGTAAGAACTTTCCCAAAAACAGAAGCAATGCCAAACATGTCCTCCATTGTGTCAAAAAACACCTTTTTTTTTTAATACTGTAGAAGTCTGAAAAGGACTTTTCATTGGCAATACT
The DNA here is from genome assembly GCA_021397845.1 of Areca catechu. Classification (NCBI taxonomy): domain Eukaryota; kingdom Viridiplantae; phylum Streptophyta; class Magnoliopsida; order Arecales; family Arecaceae; genus Areca; species Areca catechu. Next base: position 216,633,812 of record CM038039.1, read on the forward strand.
AGGAACACCATTAGTTGGAGGCATAATAGTAGTGTTTAATTGAAGACACTACAAACATAGGGATGTGGTGTGGATCTATATTGGAAACAGTCAAATTAAAATTTAGAATGAAATGAAAATAACTAATGTGATGGATTTAGAAAGGATAGAAGGGTGAGCCTTGGGCTGAGATTGAATTTGAAATATGGAGGAACATAACAATTATGGAAGGAAAAGTAGAAAGAAGAAAGGTGGAGAGTGATATATCAAATGTGGAAAATTCATCTAATTGAAATTGAAAATGAAATATGAAAGGAAATAATGAGCATGGAAGTAAAAGAGGAAATAAAAAATAAAGAGGATGATAATTAGGGCAGGGTCTAAAAATCAAGACCAAAACTAAATTTGGGATAGATTTGTGCACATGATACCCTGGTTGGAAATGTGAATAAATAATATGCACACATAGTGTATAATTGTATATAGATTATAGAGTATATGTTTATATCAAGGTTCTAAATATTGATAGGGTAGTGTGGTGTCCCACCATTCCGAGTTTATGGATGGGATGGGTTGGGAAATGGATTGGGACTGGACAGGATATCCACTGTCCCGAGTGTCAAGATGTGGGATGCCTGTTTCCATGGAAAAATCGGGTTGGCCCTATTTAAAATCATGGTCCATATAATATAGATAAAAATCTTTTATAACAGACCCTGGCCATCCATTCATTTGAAATGGATGGCCTTGATTAAGACCCCATCTTATTACCTTATAGCCATTACATTCCTAATCGCTCTTCTTCTATTATGTCTTTCCCTGCATTGAATGCGCTCCATTTCTCTCGATCTTGTGTCCATTCCTCTTCTAGTTTTTGTAAATCTTTTCCTTTCCTTCCATTTGCACCCTTCTTCTTCCTCCACTCCCTTCTCTACCTCTCTCTTTTTTTTTTTCTCTTCTCAACTCCCCTTCCTCCACTCCCTTCTCCACCTCTCCTTTTTGATGGCAGGATGTCTTGGTCATTGAAATACTCAATTCTTTGATGGACCCTATATTCCTTACAACTTGTGTTTCTAGTGAACTCAATGTCTTCCATATCTCGTGAAGCTCCCTGACCCTTGTTCTTTTAATGACCCTGGAAAATTTAACAACCCTGCTCTTGGTGAGTGACTCCCCCTTTCTCTTTGTTTAAATCCTCATAACTTGATTAATTTCTATATGTATCTGACCTGTTTCCTGGCTCAACAGATAATATCTTCTACTTAGTTTGTCATGCGAAGAAATTCCTAACATTTCTGTGGATGATGGATTTACAATCATTCATCAAATATTCCCCCTGCCTGATTCAACTAGCATAACTTATCACAATCATTAATCAAATATTCTTTTTGTATCCAAATTTCTTTGGTTCATTGGTTTACGTCCATCCTTTATGCAGTTTCGACAGTTACGTGCTAAATGCTAGTTGGTGATCCAATAGATAATCATGGGACTTGCGCTGGACCTCTGATATGGTGCTTTTCTTTTGTGTTATGAAAGAAGCCTCTGGATAAGGTGTCAAAGATCATCTCTGTCATGTCATCCTGCTTGTTGTACCCAAAGCAACAGAAAATGAGAAAAGCATAAAGCAAATTCTTATAGGCACATTGACATCCATGTATGATAACCATTACCATGTATGGGACTGAAGAAGAGACATGGAAGAAAGTGGGCAAAACCAAAATGCCTAGCAAGACAAAGAAGTGTAATTGAACCAATATAAGCAAAAAGTGAAGAGAAATATTTTTCTAATGCTTTAAGAATAACTATAGATAATTTGGATCTGTTTATCTGATTTTCCTTGATGGTACAACGGAACTATTTGCAGATATTGACCATGCTTGAATATCGCTTTTAAATTGAACAACCCATTGTCGACACTGTTTTTGAAGGTGCAAATTGAGGTGATGAAAGATATTGATGCTTGTTATGAAATGAACGTGATTCTAGTGTGTCATGCTTGTAGATAGTATCCTTCTACTGACATGCCACCCATGAATGTATCAGGCAGTTTATTAGCAGTTAATTCAATTCAT